>VZRV01001279.1:556134-600872 GCA_013398115.1 Falcunculus frontatus | reverse complement strand
GCCCAAGACTGGGCAGTCCCCACTTGGTTTCAGCTGGCATCAGACGTGCAGCTGGAGCTGAGAGCAAGTTAGAGATAAGAAGAAATAAACAACTTGAAACAGCATCTGCAGGCGTCTCTCATCTGTTCGGACTCGAGGTAAAACTTCCCAGAGGTGAAGATAAAAACTAACATTTGTGCAGAGAGCTGAACTCCCACACACCTCCTAAGGGACAAGACTGCTGTGCTTATAGCAGTACTGGGGAGTCTAACAGCCCATCCCCTGCTCCTTGGTAGTTCAATCCAGAAACTCCTCTTGGCAGTTCTCAAGCATTTTTTTTCCCCAAATAAATGGCACTTTCTTAATTGTGACTGATAATTGTATTGCACAGACACAGGGGCAGAGCATATTGAAATTGCTTGTCAAGTCCAGAAAAGGGTGGACTCAAAAGCAGAATCCAGATCTCTGAGCTACAGCCTTGTCCTTGGAAGATGCTGCATTCCTGAAGGGATTTCCTGATGATGTGGTTTCTGTTTCAGGGATAACAATGGGCAGGAACCACAGCAAGGCAACAGAGCAAGCCATGAGCCAGGAAATAATCAGGTAAGGTAGATGCAGACTTGCATAATTTCATGTTGGCTGATCCAAGCTGCTCAGTGCCTTTTCTCCAACACAGTTAATGATAACTTTGTCACTTTTTGATACATTAAAACCACCTGTCTTAATTCTTCAGCCAAACACTGGATACACTGCTTAGCCAGGCTGTGGGTCTAGTTCTGATAAAACTGAATTAAAATTATCAAAACAAAATATTGGAAGAGAATATGAAGAAAGTCCCAGGAAATGAGAACTAGTTCTAAAATGCCATTCGCTTAATACTGAATAATTACCTCCACTTTGTGTTTTCTGCTAACATGGTTTTCTGCAATATCTTTTCCAGCCTGCCACATCAAGTCCCAATGTTTTTACCGTATTGCATTTTCCTGGTACAAGGTTTGTAGTATTTTAAACCTTCTTCACTTCATCTTTCCCATGTTTATGTTGTTACAAGTGAAGTTATTGATGTCTCATGTCCTGCTTAGGGGGATTTTTCTCGCAGCATCATGAGCTATAACAGATTAAAGGCTTGAAGGAGAAATGTTGGCATAAACACAGGTAAATGCTGCAAGGGAGAGGAAGGGGCAGAGAGAGTTAGGTATAAATGCTAGAAACTTTAAAAATGGTAAAGAACCAGTTTAGAAATGTCAGGTGTCTCAAGTCATGAAATACTAAACACAATGTGTTTTCCACACTTCAGGCAGCCAGTCCAAACCCAGCTTCCTGCAGCTTCTTCAGGACCTCAGCGACCCCCAGTCCCACCTAGACCAGTTGTCTGAAATTGGGAACCCTCAACCAAGTAACTGGCCTGAAAAACAAATGAAAGGATTTCAATGCTCCAGTGCTCTCCTTGTGCAGCCAAAATGTTTTGGAAGGCACATCCCTCTGGGAAGGACTGGGTGCCAAGAGGCACTGAACACAGATTTGGTAATACCCCAGTGTTTTGCTGCTTGCTGCTGACTGTGTTTGTGCCTCCTCTACCTCACCTCTTGGTTTTACGAATCAGAACCTGAAGTTCAGCTTTAACAGGATGGAACCTGTGAGAGTGTCAGAGAACAGGAGTCTTCCACGGTGCTGCCTCACTCTCAGGCCACGGGGAAGTGAATTGAGTTGTGCACAGACATAATTCAAAGGTGGGAGATCTGCACTTTACCTCTTGGGCTGTTCTCTCCTCAGGACACTGCCAGGAACTCCGAGGGCAAGTCCCTGTGCCCTGCTCTGACACCTGCCTGCCATCAGCCCTACCAAAGCTGGGGCCCAGAGCCCACCTCTCACCACCCACCAGCCGTGTCAGCTTCCATTTCAGGTAGTTTACAAAAGTAACCTCACATGGGGACACCAGAAACTCTGTAGCTCACATCCCCGAGTCTGAAAAAACCCATCCGTCTCTGTTGATACAGAAAATATGGGATACTGGGAAATATCTCCACAGCTCCACAGTGGTTCAACATTTACTGGGTTTTGCAGCTTGGGATTTTTCCTAGAAACTGATTCCAGTACAAAAGCAACAGATTAACTTTTGTCCTTCCAAATGGGACAGTTAGAAACCAGCACTGATTTGAAAGAGGATGTATGGAGTGAAATAATTTGTCCAGCTGGGCCTCCCATTAACTGTCTCCACGTAGGATGGATCCAGTAAATCCAGGGAAAAGAGTCTCCACCAGAGCAGAGAAGCAGCTGCAGTGCAGAGACCAAAAGAACAAAGCTGTGGATATGAATCCACCTGTCCTTGGGGACTGATGCACACCCGGGTTGTCTTCACGCAAATTTGGGAGTATAAACTGGGAAAAAAGAGTAAATAAATTATAGGATTGTCTCATCACTGAAGAGCGGGAGAAAAGAACCCAAAAGAGATTGCTGGCAAAAATCTGTCTTCCAAAGAAGTGTCCTCTTCCTTAATCCCTCAGAATCTCAAATTGTTATTATTAAATATCACTATTATTTAGACCTCAAGTATAACATTACACTGATTATATTTATTCCATGACAATTTAAAATAAATCCTCACGGACAGCACACTTGGTTGTATCTTTGTGTTGTGATCACCACAAAAGGCGCCGCTGGCCACGCGGGGATAGCTCAGTCTTTGACGCTCCGGGAGTCACTAAAGCAAATTCTCGAGCTTATTGTGAGACCAGAATTGGGTAAAAAAAGGGTAAAACCAGAGCCGGGTAAAAAGGGGCCGTTCCTGGCCCTGCCGTTTGGGCCGAGCCCGCCAGGGGGCGCCCAGTGATGAGGAGGCGCATGCGCACAGCGCCGGCGGAAGCGGCGGGAGCGGCAGCGCTGGCGGCGGCCGAGCAGCAGCAGCGGGAGAGCGGCGGCGGCGGCCGGGTGGGGCTGTGCCTGCTGTGCGGGCTGCCCGCGGCCGGCAAGTCCAGCCTGGCCCGCGCCCTGCGCCGCCGGCTGCCGCAGCGCCCGGGCTGGGCCTGCGCGCTCCTCGCCTACGACGAGCTCATCCCGCCGGAAGCCTTCTGCCCGCGCGCGCCGGGGGCGGGCCCGCTCCAGCCCTCCCCATTGGTCAGTGCCGCTGCGCTCATTGTGTTGCGTCATTGGTATGCGACCGCCGTTGCCAGGCAACGGGACGCGGCCGCCCCAGGGCTGGGCCGGTACCGGGGCTGGGCCGGGTCCCTCACGGGCAGGCCCGGGAAGGGCGGGAGCGCTCAGCAGCAGCGATGCGGGGCCGTGATCTCTCCCCTTGCTGTCTCCACAGCTGCCCGGCTGGAAGCGGAGCCGCCGCGAGCTGCTGCAGTGCCTGGAGGGATTCCTGCAGGCCCTGCTCACCGGGGCGCCGCTGCCCGGCCCCGCGCAGCCGGGCTGGGAGCGCTTCCTGGGCTGCTGCCGCCGGGAGGGGCTGCTGCCCGCCGCGGAGGGGGACGCCGGAGCCGCCTCCCGGCCGCTCTTCCTCCTGCTGGATGACAACTTCTATTACCAGAGCATGCGGTACGAGGTGTACCAGCTGGCCCGCAAATGTAATTATTCCTTGTTCTTCGGCATGGGGGTGTTTGTAGGGAATTCAGTGCACTTCAGCTGCCTTCTTTCAAGTGCTCTCTTGGAGCGTTGGTTATTCTGAATTGTTGGATACCTGTAATATAGTAGCAATCAGTGTAACTTTATTACTATCTTATTTTAAATTGATAGATCATGTAAAATCCTTCCTAGAGCAGCCTTAAAGCACCTTCCAGTACATAAGGAGGCTCCAAGAGAGCTGGAGAAGGACTTTGGAGGAGGGCATGGAGTGCCAGAACAAGGAGAATGGCTTCTCCCTGCCAGAGGGCAGAGTTAGATGGGATTTTGGGAAGGAATTGTTCCCTGGGAGGGTGGGGAGGCCCTGGCACAGGGTGCCCAGAGAAGCTGTGGCTGCCCCTGGATCCCTGGCAGTGTCCAAGGCCAGGCTGGATGGGGCTTGGAGCAGCCTGGGACAGTGGAAGGGGTCCCTGCCCATGGCAGGGCGTGGAATGAGATGGTCTTTAAGGTCCCTTCCAACCCAAACCATTCCATGGCTCTGTGTGTTGATCTCAGACATCACCTGTGCAGCCTTGAAGGTAAAATTATGTTCCCTGTTTGTTTGGAAACAAATGCCTAGATTTGTTTTCTTGTCATGCTCAGAACCAGTGCAGAAGCTCCTCATTCATACAGAGCTCTTCTCCTGCATGTTGTTCTCAGAAGTTGTTACTTGAACTGTTTAAAGATAAAATTGTCTGGTTCTGTTCTTTTTAGATTCCTTGGGATTCTGCCAGTTATTTTTAGAGTGTCCACTGGAATGCTGCCTGCAGAGGAATCGCCTCAGAAGTGACCCCGTGCCTGAGCAGACAATACAATTAATGGCAAGGAAAATAGAAATGCCAGATCTCAGGAAAAACGCTTGGGAGCGGCACAGCCTCGTTCTGAATAGTTCTGATCACATCTCAGAGGACAAGTAAGTTACTGGATGGATCCTAGAGTTTTTCCTAAGTGCTGTTTTCAGTGGTAGAAGCTTCTTATTGTATCTACAGAGTGTGTAAAAAATATTCCCAGTGGTGATTTTTGAAAGCCAAGCAGTTACACAGAATTCAGGCTCGTTGGGAGCTCACAGCCACCATCCTTTGCAGAGTTAACCTCAAAACTCACTGCATTCCTACCCTGTCATTTCAAATCTGTGTAAATTGTCTGAAATGCTAAGGCTGGAAATAATTTGAGTTGCAGTTGTTTTTCATCTCAGATTATTTCACTGATTGCCTCAAAAATTTAACTGAAAACTTGCTCTTTTTTTTTTTTTATTCGGTGGCATCATTAGAAAAGCAAAAAAGTGTATCTGTTTGACTGCCATGGTTTATTCTGTTGTTTCTTAGTGAGCAGATCATGAATTTGCTGACCACTGCTTTGGAAAACCCAGAGAGGCCAAACGAGGAGGACACGGAGCAAAAGGTAGCACAGCTTCAGAGCACAGCTTTGGGTGCTGACTGAGGTGCTGCTAATGTGTTATTTTCAAAAAGCACTTCAGAAGTCAAATAAATTTAAAGAGTTTCCTTGTTTTCTTCCTTCCTGGTGGCCCTGGCCAGGAGGCAGCTCGAGCCATCTGTGCAGCCAGTGCTGTCCATCAGGCTGACCAGGCATGCAGGAGAGTCATCTCTCAGGCAATGCAGGATGCCAAAGGTACCTCTTCTACCTATCTTACCTATCCTTGGTACTAACTGGCAATGGAAAACAGTCCCTGGAATTCCCTTGGGGTAAATTGTTCAGAAATCCTATCCCAGCAGGTGTGCCTGAGGCAATCACCTTCACAACTCTGGTCAGTGTTATCTGTGGAATGTCTAGATTTAAAAACCAGTATAATATTCATTAACTGTATTAAATATTGCTTTAATAAACCCGTTTAGTACAGAGCAGCATTTTAGAGATTTAATACTGTTTTGGGACACATGTCAACAAGGACATGGGCTTTGCAGTCTGCCCTGGTTTGCTCCTAAAATTTATATGAGGAGCAACTCAATGTCCTTAAGTGAAAAGCCCAGCTCTGTGCCTGTGTTCAGGTTTCTCTCTCTGAGCAGGGACAGGACCCAGGGAATGGCTGGAGCTGTGCCAGGGAGGTTTAGGTTGGATATCAGGGAAGGTTCTTCCCCCAGAGGGTGCTGGGCACTGCCCAGGCTCCCCAGGGAATGGGCACGGCCCCGAGGCTGCCAGAGCTCCAGGAGCGTTTGGGCACCGCTGCCAGGGATGCCCAGGGGGGGATTGTTGGGGTGTCTGTGCAGGGACAGGGGCTGGACTGATGATCCCTGTGGGTCCCTTCCAGCTCCGGATATTCTGTGGTTCTGTGATTTTTTTCTGTAAGCATGAAGTTAAAAATTCAGCTTTAATTTTCTTTTAGCAAAAAACGTTCTCCCAAGTGAGATGAAGAGCCTGGCAGAAGAACTCAACAAACTGAAAGCAGAATTTTTGGAAGACTTGAGGCAAGGAAAGACTTTGAAAACCCAATATTCTGACCCTGCTACAAGTGTAATTTCTTCATTCCAACATGAGGCAACCAATGTAGTAAATAAATACATTTTTAAATAATGACATAGAGAATGTTGGGTGTTTAGGAGTCCAAAGGGTTTAAAATACAGTACTCAGAGCAGTGCTGCTGAGAGATCTGAGGTACAGCTCCCTTCCCTGGAGCCTCTGTGCCTCCTCTCCCCATGATATGGAAGAGAAACAGTCTAATCAAGTCTAAGCAAGCTGTTCTTGGCTGTGGATAAACCATCCTTAGATAGAAACTTCATGAAATCATAAAGAGTTAACCCAGGAGGACCACTTCAGAAATCACCAGCTCCACCAGTGGAAGGATATGCAATTAAGAATTAACATGAGACCTAATTAGAAAGTGTTATTTTATTCATATTTTACAAAAGCAAAGCTTCACAACATGAACTACATGAGATAGAGTTATTTCAGAATTAACTTCGTCATCTCAAAAACATTCACTAACATTAAAATTTATTTTACAACTCTAACAGGTTTCATTTTTGCATAAAATCTGCTCTTTACACTGAAATACATATTATTAACAAAGTAGGTACTTAGAAGCACATACACAAAGATTGCTCAATGAAAAATGCTTCAGTAGGAAAGAGATTTCCTGCAGCAGAACATCCATTTGCTGTAGATTTTCAAAGAAGCTTAAAATTAGTAGAAAACTTGCCAGTGAAGACTTCTAAATTACATTCCCTTTGTCAAAAAGAAACAAAAAGCAAACCCCAAAACATTCTGGAACAAAACAAACAGTAACAGATTATCTGGCTGGAAAACACTGCTGGAAAGTGGCTCCCAGCACTGAGTTTTATATTAAAATGCCAATCAACATTTTATGTCTAAATCCTCTTAATCTAAACACATGTCTGTGAAAAAACAACTATTTTTGCCTATTGCCTGCTTCACAATTGAAGTATTAACTGAGATAATAAAGATGCTCAAATATTTGTATGTTCATTGGAATATTCCATCTCAGAACAGTAAATGTGTATGAAGAGTGCTATAAATAGTGCATGTTACAAATGTCCACAAAGCTATATCCTGAGCTATGACAATAAAAACAAAACCCCCACAAAGTTCATGTTTTGCAGCTACAGAACTTAACAGAACCGAACTATGGAAAAATTCCATCTCCTTCCCAGACTTCCATTAATAACAGTTAAAATGCTAATCACCCACTGCCTTATAATATAAGGATTTGGGTTTTAAAAAAAAAACCAAACAAGTGCAGTGTAGCACATGGAGGACTCAATATGAAAAGTTCCTCTAAGGACTCAATCCCAGAATCCTGGACAAATCTCCCTCACTGACTGGGTAAGGCCTGCTTGTGCAAGGGATCATACTCTGAAACAACTGGCCAGTACTAACTCTCTTTAAATTATAGTCAATAATATGTACAAATGATGAAAAATAGGAAAATACACCTTCCAAAGCTCCTCAGTTGACAGAAGATGATAATGATGTCAGGGCATCGTTTGGCACAACTGAACACAGTGCGATCATGGAACATGAACAATCCTAGTCCTGGGAAGGACACAGGGATCCACTCCAGGGATCTGGGTGCAGAGCCAAGGGATGAGCACCAAATCTGCTGCTGCCCAAGAACCCTCCCTGCAACGAGGAGTTTGCCCAAGCAAACAGGGAAAAGAGTTTTTTCATTCTTCAGTCATCCATAGATGTCCCAACTAATCCTTCCCTTAGTCACTCAAGAGCAGAACCAATGGTATCCAGGCAGCAGCAGGAAAATCCTCCCAAACAACAATTTGCAAGGCTTGGGGATAGATTTTTCCATTCTGAGTTCTGTTAGTAAGAACATACATTCCCCACAATAGCATCCCATCCTAAATAAGGGCCCCTTTTCCATAGATCCTGCAGGCTTCCTCTTGCTCCCAGCTACTCTATTAGTGACCTATCCTTAGTTTGTTCAAGGCCATCGTGGTTCAGGGGTCATTTCTCTAAATCACCAAATCATGAGACAAAGAAAAGCCTCTAACAATGTTAACACTGCCAACAGAAGCCCCAGTGGGTCAGAAACCCCATCTGTGCACATGGAAGTTACTCTCCCTCCCGGGAGGGAGAAAGCACAGACCAAGGAGAACTTGGCTGCTGTGGTCACTCAGTACTGTAAGGTGCTCCCTGGAGCACCACCATTGCACAAGTTTCCTTGGAAAACTTGCAAGAGCATAGGAATAGGAGATTGCATCAGCTATCAAACAGGCAAGGAAAACCACTTCTATAAATGACTAATTGTAAGGGTCTTCAAGAGGAATGTCTCCTATCCTAATACTATTTACTAAAATGCTATAGTATTTTAGCCGAATTGAAATTGTAGAATTGTTCAATATGCGATGCAAAGAGAACCACCATTTCTGTCCTCGTTGACCGGAAAAAAATTTGATTCCAAAACCTGCCCAGGAGCAGTAACTTCCAACTAGATTCCAGTTCAATCAGCTTTTACTCCTTAAAATAAAGGATGTTTATGCACACAGACTTGCAGTTTTACTTATAAAATAAATCTAAGAAGTATAAAGCAACAGTGAAATATTTTGGAATTACAGTGTCATGATGAAAAATGGAAATTACATTCTGTCTTACAAATTCAGCAAAATGAACTCTGAACCAGGCCTGAAAACAAAACAATTTTTAGGAGTGACAGTGTTATTGTTCATCTTCACTACACTGGAACCACTTCAGTGACAGATTTCTGACCTCATTACTACAAGACTGCACAGCCAAGAATCCAGTTCCTCAAGCACAGAAATTCAGCAGTAGGTGGGTCAGGTGGAGAAAAACATGTCTGGTATCCAAATTTCTATTTAATTAAAGTTACTTAATTATTTAATTTAATTACTTCTACAGCTAAAATTCTTCCACAGGTGGTTTTCCTGCATTGATCTCACCCTGACCACTGCAAGTTTTTCCATTGGCTTCAGGAAGTTTTAGCTCCTATAACAGTATAAATTTGAGTAAGTCAAACATTTGCTATTCAGATTCCAACCTCTGTCTTGTGGAACATTAATAAAATCTTCTTGCTTTTAACAAAATATGGTTTGCTGATAGGAAAAGGGGAATACATAAGGGAAGCTTTAATTTGTCTCAAGTAAGACAAACCAAGGTAAAAGTGCATGTGTAAATATGGGAAAAGTAACAGTTCTTCCTTTATTTTTAATGTCTCAAATTCTTATCTAGCACATTAAGTTATTATTAATTTTGCTCAGATGTTTTACTTAGGTTTAAGTTAAAGTGCCTGTCCTTTAGCCTGAGGGCTTCTAAAGATGTACAGTGTGAAACAAAACAACTTCAGTTACCATTTGCCACCTACAATTCCTAAAAACAACTTCAGTGTAGTCAGCCAGTTCTCCTTTGCATCCTATATGGAGCCCAGAAAAAGCCAGAGGTCCTTTTCCTTACCTCCAGCACACCCAAAGGACATCAAAAGTGGGAGAGGGGACACACCAGGCCTCCAAGTCAGCTGAAGTTTCCAATGAACTGGACTATACAACTCTCAAACACACAGGCAACCTCTCAGTTGTAGCCTGGCCCAACATAAAACTGAACAAACGAGTTTTAATTTGTAAACTTCTTGTTTGTTTCTATCAGAACTTCTATCAGCAGGACAGAAGTCTAATTTGTGCAAATTTTAAATATCTGTACAACTCAGTTTAAGGCAGTTAGAAATCTCACAGAATATATATTAGTTCTACAGGCTCTTCATTATGTCTCTAAAAATTGCCTCCTCTGAAAAAGAATGACATGTAAAATTTTGGTAGAGTGTAGGTAAAATAAGGTATCTTATGTTTTTATAACTCATGGATGACAGGCTTTTAGCTCTTTTTTTTCCTATCAGAGTTTCATTCACAATAACCTGTTACCTTCTAGCTCTGTGCTAATAGTTAAATTAGTGTTAAAGTCCTAGCATGAAGAGTTTAGACTATACTAAACAAAAAGTTATTATTAACCTTCATCAGATTAAAGCAACTTTTACATCAAATTGAATTTGTATGTGAAAGTTGCTTCTGTTTGTTTGAGTAGCCAAGTTTTTAAGGATTTCTCCAAAGTCATAGAATGGTTGGGGTTGGAAGGGACCTTAAAGGAGGGACACCTTCCACTATCCCAGGTTGCTCCAAGCCCTGTCCAACCTGGCTTTGGACACGTCCAGGGATCCAGGGGCAGCCACAGCTTCTCCAGGCACCCTGTGGCAGGGCCTCAGCACTCTCACAGGGAACAATTCCTTCCAAATATCCCATATAACCCTGCCCTCTGTCACCATGAAGCCATTCCTCCTTGTCCTATCACTACATGATGTGTCATTGCATCGACCTTCTGTATTTTATGGATAATACATCTTGTCTTGCCTAGTAAACAACCTGGGAATTACACCCTATGGTTGAGGACACAAGCTCTGCTTCTCCATCTGCAGAATGTTTATTGGGATTAAGTGCAAGCAACTTAATTTAGCAACCACAGCATGTAAATGCATTCCAACCCTTACAGCACTCTTGGCTTTTTTGAAAGGCTACATATAAAACAACAACCGACTCTGATACAAAATTTCCCTGGCAAGTTTTACTAGAACACGGAAATCAATTTGCCTCCTTTGTTGAATTGCTTCATGTGAAGATTCCTTATGGGAATGTGCAAGCTTTCCATCAGCAAGTATGAAAAATAGACTGTAATATGTTAAAAAACTAAACGAAAGCATGTTCTCAGTCAATGTTGATTATGTTGGCCTCTTGCAAAGTGGCAAGCAAAGTCGTACTTGTTTTTACACTTACACCCACAAATGTTACACTGGAAAGGATTTTCAAATCCATGGCATCCCATGTGGATGGTGTAAAGGATATTGTCCGCAAAGTACATGTCACAGTGTGGGCAGTGGTGCAGGAGCTGAGGGTCCTGAACAGGCAGGGTTGGAGCTGGAGTGCTCGGCTGACTGTTACTGATACTGGGCGTACTGGTGTGGGCACTGCGGTCACTGCTGGGCCCTGCCACGGGGCTGTAGTTCCTTTGATTGTGTGTTGGCCGGGAATCGGGGCTGGTTGGAGAGGAATTCTGAGGAATATTTGCTGACACAGCTGAAACTACTGCAGGTGCAGCAGGCTGCTGTATCATGAAAGGCTTTTCATCTTGACAGGAAACAACGTCGGGAGAGGCTGGATTTTGGTTTTCGGGTGGCAAGCTGGACAACTGTCCTGCTAAAGTGGAGAGCTGGTTTAAAGGATTATCCACCATGAGGTCTTGCGGATCTCTTGGCAAGCCACCACTCTGAGTCGTTTTTGTCATGCTCTCGTACGCCTCAGTCTGGATATTGGGGATTTCGTGAGTGAAATCATTAAGGTAGTCCGGTTTCTGCACCACCATGGAAGGTGGACTCAAATTAATTAATGCTCTTCTGCTGTACCCCAAATTGCTGGTCTTCTTCTGCAGAACCCCCCACATCTTCTTGCTGCTCAGGGAAGACCTCGTCCCCTTGATGGGCACCATCTTGTGCTTGCGCCGGCGGTGGTGGGACAGGTTGCTGCGGTCGCTGCAGCGGAAGGAACACAGCTCACACTTGTAGGGCTTCTCCCCGGTGTGGGACCGCATGTGAGCCTCCAGGTGACGCTCGTAGGCCGAAGCAAAGGGACACAGGTGGCACCTGTGTGGCTTCTCCCCTGGAAAATCAGAACAGATTATCCCATAGCACCTCGGAGCGCCTGGAAAAGGCTTTGTGTGGGACACAGAGTGGCTCACTGTGAGCCGCTCGTCAAACTTCAGTCACCGCCAGCCTCGAGCTCAGCTGAGTATCCTGGGAGAGTGGAGAAAACTGGGACAGCTCTGCCTCACCCAAGGGATCATCAGCACAGGGAAAAATCCTGAGTGGAATTAGCGTAACAGACAACCCGGCTGGGAATTGCAGCAACAATGCCAAGGACTGAACGCAGTGATGTTTGTGGTGCCTTTAACTGGATCCAACCTCTCCCTCACCCATGGAGTGGACAGGGGAACACAGGAATGTCGGTACCACCAAAATGTTACTGTTCTTCGTAACTGTGTTTAAACAGTGAGGGAGGGTATCTTCTGGGACCTTCCAAACATCCCTACTTTTAAACATCTTAAAACTACCACCTAAATAATGCACACAGGCAGCCCCTCAAGAACTGAGTTCTGTGGTTAAAGAGTTATAACAGAAAAAAAAAGCCAGGTATTCCCTGGAGAGCTGTGTGCTCTCCCAGATGGGAGATGGGACGATGATCAGGGTGACCATCATCTCCTTTTGCACAGGCAGAAGTTTGCTCTTCTATTAAATGAAATTTATAGATATTCAAATTAACATTCTAAAAAATACTCAGAAAACTTTCAAACATAATTACAGGTCAACGCATTTGTAACACAGCACTTTAGGACTTCTGATTTTCCCTTGATAGACTGATCTTCTAGGAGTTATAGATCCAGATCTGCATTGTCACAAGTGCCTAAAGGATTTGATGTGTGTTCAGGTGCTGAAATGAAAGATCATCTTACTCGTCCTCTCTAGAACACCAGCTCAATTTCTAAATCCCCATCGTGCGACTGGTGAGCATCCCACAGTTTGGAATCACAACCTGGGATACCAAATAGATTTCTTTTTTCCCCCTACATCACTGGTTCCCCAAAAGAAAAGAAATCCATTTTTGTGCTACCTCTAAGTTCCTTCCCTTGCACCAAGGGAAACCATGATTTTTCCACGAGCATATCTCTATACTCATATATTTACACATAAAGGTGTGTAAAGATCTGGAGATTTGGTACAATGGTATGAGATGATTGATAAACTCCCTGCCTTCCCACAGAATTTGCCAATCTGAATGGTCTTAATTCATTGTAAACTGGTTACACAGAGATAAAAGGTTTGCATCACACATAGCACAACACAGCTGGTGAACTACTCATTATCTACCATCAGACTCAGCATGAAGCCAATCCCGGAGTAGGCTGCACTTAACAATAATAATAATGGTTGCATGATCATGCCTGGGTCACAATTACTTTGGCAGATGTCCAGGATGCTGCACCTGTTTATGTACACTTCTCTGAGGCTATGAGTCAGCTGCCACCTCCCTATTTTAATGCTGAGTCATCTGAGCCTTCACAGCACAAGCAATCCATCTCCTGGCCCTCTGCCACGCTTCCAAGCTCAACAACACTCAGGCCTTGGATCTCCTTGCCCTTGAGTGAAGAAACAAAACTAACCAAACCAGGAAAACCAAACCAAAATAACTTTTTTTTTTTCTTCCAGAAGACACAAAAGAATTTACCACGACTTCAGAATCTGAACCTTGGAACTCTCTGATTTCTGGTTGGTTGCCATTTCCTACCCCATTATGCCCTGTTAACACAAAGCAACACTGTAGGGCCGGTGCAAGGAGCCCCACCTTCCCCAAAATCCACCCAGGGAGTTACTGTGTGGAAGGAATGGCTCCCAGCAAAGTGAGAATTTGACTAACTGTACCTGAGGAGAGCTACAATTACAGTTACAACGACGTTTCCTTCAAGGTGAGTCCCAAAATGCCACCTACCCAAGACCACTGAAAAGAGACACTTGGAAGTTTTGGGACAGTCCATACCAGACTGGAAACCTGTAAAAACTTTCATTCTTTGCAGAACACAGGTTTTTTCTGCTCTACTTAACACCCTGAAGTTTCTGTATTGGTGTGATACACTTGACAGACTCCACAAGCACCTATTTTTTTTTGTTTCCTCTCATTTGCCATGAAGTTGAAGCTTTTGGGAACAGTTTAGGATTAAAGAAGCCACAGTAGGTATTGTTTTCATTACTGTTATCAATCACTTACTTAATGATATGTCCTCACATTTGAATATTCTACCAATAACTTTATTCTTATTACTATGCTTTGTACTTCCACATCTAGAATGTTGTGCAGAACAGGAATATTTTCATAGCTAAACAACAGAGGAAGAAAAGCTCCTATAAATCTCTGTGTAGCCACATGTACATTTGTCACTTTTCTCCTCAGCACAGAAAAACTAAAAGATATTTTTAAGGCTCTTCAATTTACATGGAAGCTTTCATGCTAAACTTTACTCTCCTGTAGTTACTTATAATCATAAATGTCAGTAGAAATTTGCAGTTTAAATAGGTACATGGCACACCTTCATAAAACTAGACTATAAAAACGCACCAAAAGCCAGTTATTGTTAAGAATTCACACTGCTTGATTTTGCCAACTCCTGACATGCAAATCCCAACATCAGTGAATACCCCAAGGCCTCCCAGCCAAGCAGAGCAGAACATTCCATACCTGTGTGAATCCTGATGTGCTCTATGAGCCGTGCTGTTCCTTTGCTGGCATAGTTGCAGTATCGACACTTTAACTTCCCATCAAAAGTCCTTTCAAACCCATCCACCAACATTCCTGAGTTTTCATCCAGTGAAACTTCAACAGAAGGATGATCCAGACCATTCTGATCCCCTTCTGTCCCAGCTGTGAACAATGCAACACAGATTTTAATGAAGAATCTGTGGGACACCATCTGTCACGCTGTGAGTAAATGCCAAATGTCTTTTGCTTCTCTCTGACCTTGGTCTTTAAATATAGAGAACTACAAAAAAATGCTCAGACTAAAACAAAGGTACATACACATCCTTTGTGACGTGAAAATGACTATCAGAAATGCTTCCATACAGCTGCAGCATTACCTGGACTGTGAACAGTGAAGTCACTCTCAAAAAAATCAAATTTATGGTACTAGAATCAGCTCACCTCCCTGGAGAGTCTCTACTTCCTTGTCACCAGTAACTGATCCAGAAATCATATTGACATGGTGAGTCTGCTGGGTCAGATATTCCTGAAAATCTTTCACAAAATCCAATGGTTCTGCCTTCTTTTCCCCCATATTGACTCTTTCATTTACAACCTCTTGTGCCTAGAAGGGAAAATGTTTTAACAAAACAAGTGTCAGTGAATTTAAATAAAGTCATAATAACAAGTTTGGGTTTTGGTGTGGATTTTAAGCAAAGGATTACTTTTATCACACAGCATGACTCAATGCACAAACTGACAACCATAAGAATATTATTTTTTAAATTTTTTCAGTCATTAAATACCACCAAATACATTTTAGGGGGAAATTGCTTTCAGCAACATGTAAATGACATAATAATAAAATAGTAAATAAAATTAAAAAATAAAAAACTACACAATAATAAAAATCAACTTGCCTTTAAAAAAAAAAAAAGATCATACCTGAATTTTAGTTCCCTGCTAAGTAGCAGACATGCTCCAAAATGTACCCCAACACGTCAGATAAACAGCACAGGGTGGCTTGTCCACTTTCCCTAGAAGAAATAAAAAGGAAATGTGAGTCCATTACTATTCCCAACCCCCATGAGTCGTAAGAAAGAAACCTGAAAAATATTTGTATTTAAAAGACAGGGTTCTAACACACTGCTGCTCTAAATTTTATTACAACAATCACACTTCCAGTAAAAGTTTTCCAAAGACTGCGTCCCCTGCTTCCTGGATGTCCCCTGAAGGACACTTCTGTCTCACTGACTTTTATCCAATGAACATCTGGCTCCAAAGAGTCCCAGATTTGTTTCAGTCCATTATGGGAACTGCAGTGCTGGGAAACAACTGAATGTTGATGATTAGCAAAGCTGAAAAGAAGCCTTAGAGAAAGCACTGTTTCATAGCTCTCCCAAAATTTTACCTTCCTATAATGAGAAAAAGTCTTAATCCAGTCCATTATTTTGCACTGAAATTATTAAAATATTCCCCAGGAATCAGTGACCAGGCTTGTTTTGGGTTTGTATATAAATAACAAATCTCTATTAAGTCTCAATTCACAATGAATTTGGGAAGACAGAAAACTTGGGATACAGTTGGAAGGAGAACAACGAGTCTGTCACATTATTCCTGCAGATTATAATCAGAAATAATTTACACTTCTACCACTTCAATAAGAATATCCTTTATTTTTAATAGCTACTTAGGTGACCTACAGACACTCAAGTTCTGAGTTCCAGACCACATTTAAACGTCTTCTCCTGTGTGTCCAAAGCTACTTACAAGTGTTTGTTCACTTTTGGCATCCAGATGAGGAAGTTCTTTCACATCTTACCTGAATGTGCTCAACTCCCATTTATTATCATCATTAAGTTAGTCTGGAACACATCTTTATGTATCCATCTTACCTACCCTCTTTCAGGTGTCACCAGCCTCCTGTAGGCTTAAGTTAATTTGTGTTCCATTTGTTGGTGTCTCCTGCAATAAAACAAAGACATCAGGATAAGAATCATAATATTAAAGATAATATTGAAGATATGAAGAGAAAAACAGGACAGTGTAACACAGAGTCCTGACCAAGCCAACTTTCCATGAATTATAACAAGAAATAACAATTTAAAATTAAACCATTGTAAACAACATCAAAGGTTTGTATTATCAGAGGAGGATCTGTGTGTGCCTTTGGGTAAGGCACTAAAATTTATTTCATAGAATCATGGAATAGTTTGGGTTGGAAGGGACCTTAAACATCATCTTGTTCTACCCCCTGCCATGGCAGGGACACCTTCCACTGTCCCAGGCTGCTCCAAGCCCCGTCCAACCTGGCCTTGGACACTTCCAGGGATCCAGCGGCAGCCACAGCTTCTCTGGGCACCCTGTGCCAGGGCCTCACCACCCTCACCGGGAACAATTTCTCCCTAATATCCCATATAAACCCCCTCTCTGCCAGTTTAAAGCCATTCCCCCTCGTCCTGTCACTCCATCCCTTGTAAATCATCTCTCTCCATCTTTCTTCTGGGTCCCTTCAAGCTCTGGAAAGCCACAATTAGGTCACCCCAAAGCCTTCTCTACTCCAGGCTGAGCAATCCCAATTCTCTGAGCCTTACTTGATTGCACTGATTGCTTTTATAATGACATATAATTTTGAAAGAAAATGACATAAAATTTCATAAACAGGTTGGGGATCAACTGCATAAAACTTCCTTTCTCTACCTCATTGATTTAACATGAAAACACTCATCCATTTCTTTACATCATTGTAAGGAAGTCACCACAATTTAAGCATGACCCAAAAGCTCCCATTTGTATGCTCAAACACTTTTGTGATTTTATGTGGTACTTTTTAGAGCTACACAGCCAGCAGCTCTCCTTCTCAGGGGAGAATGACGCACATCTGACCCTTGCTGTGTCGCTCCTGCAAGCCAGAAAATGCAATTCTAATTATCAGAAACTGAGCAGCCCAGCTCGTGTTTCACACACCAGGGATGGGCTGATCACACAGGGTGTTGCTTTAGCTCTGCTGACACAACCACACCTCCTCCAGCTTCACACAACGAGGAGCAGAGCACTGGTTACTCATTTTCTACCCAGGCACAACTGCTGGACTGAACAGTGGTCACAGCACTGAGGTGAGCTAAGTTTGTTGTCAAAGAATGCGCCAGGATGAAATATTCTGCCTACATAATGCTGCTAAAGAAAGTAGTTCATACAGAGTACACCCAGCAGTTTCACACAGACAGTCAGAATTAATACTGCAGAAATGATAAGAGAATAAAATAACTGTGAGGACATGTATGCAGTAAGAGATTAAAATTACTGCAAGCATATGTATGCATCCCACCTTCTTTTAAGGAATCCAGGGGGGGGGAAAAAGGAGAGATCTCTCTGTTCCATCTTTTCAAGGTACAAAAATTAAAGCAGGAAGGATCCCAAATTCCATCCAAGCCCTGCCCGATCCTCCTGAAGGAGTTTTGACCGTGGGAAGGGGGAGTGAAGCACAGGTCGGTGGCCGCCCGTGACCTGTCACCAACCTCGAACATCCCCGGTCAATCCCGCACCTCGTCCTCGGCCCCACGCGAGAGTGGGAAGCGACACGGCCACGCGAAACCTCCCATAAACCCGCGTGTCCCGTTCTGGGCTCCTCGGGACAAGAGAGACGGAGCTTCTGGAGAGGATCCAGTGAAGGGCAGCAAAGATGCTGAAGGGACTGGAGCATCTCCCTGCCCAGGAAAGACCGAGAGAGCTGGGGCTGCTCAGCCTCGAGAAGAGACACGGAGAGGGGCCCTCAGGCCTGGGTGTCCCTGGCTGCAGGGAGGGCTCAGGGCAGGGCCAGGGCTCAGCTCCGGGGGCCCAGCAATGGCACAGAGCAACGGGCAGGGGCTGATGCACAGCAAGTTCCACCTGAACATGAGGAAGAACTTCTTTACTGTGAGGGTGACAGCGCTGGAACAGACTCCCCAGAGAGGGTGTGAAGTCTCCCTCACTGGAGATATCCCAGAACCCGTGCTATGTGTTCTGGGATGGCCCTGCTTGAGCAGGGAGGTGGGACCGGATTGATTCCTTCCAACCTCACCCACTCTGTGATTCCGTGCTTACAGTGATCCTGTGATTTCTGTGGTGCTGTAATTCCTGTGATGCCTCTGATTTCTGTATCCCCCGGCTTCAGATCAAGGGAGCAGCCTCAGGGCTGCGCCGCTGACCCGGCCCCGCAACCAGCGGGGCAGCGCGGCCCTCCCCAAGCGCTGCCCCCCGCCCCCGCCGCCCGGTCACGTCACGGCACAGGGAGGCCCCAGAAGGAGAGGGAGGGAGAGAAAGGGAGAGGGAAAGAGACGGAAGGAGAGAAAAAAACGAGGGAAGGAGAGCACAGGCAGCACTCACCGCCGCCGCCCCGCGCCGCTCCCGCCTCCCGCCGCCGCCATGTTTGTTGTGCCTCCCCCCGGCCCGGCCCGGCCCCGCCCACCGCAGTCTCGCGAGACCCGCGCGCGCCGGCGGGAGCGGAGAGGGGGGTGTTGGCTCTGACGTCACGGGGCGGTGGTTCTGACGTCACCCAGGGGGGTGGTCCTGACGTCACAGGGCGGGCGCCAAAATGGCGGCGGCGGCGGGAGCTTGGCTGAGGGGCTTTGCGAAGGTGACGCCTCAGGATGGGACAGGGGAGTGGGGACAAGGGAGAATGGACAAGGGAAAGCTGCACCGTGTCCTGCCGAGCCTGCCGGTGACGGGCGGGGGTCTCTGGCTCCGGGGCTGGGAGCTGTCGGGCTGCAGGGGCAGCTCTGCGAGGCGTGGCGGGTGGCAGGGGGAAAATCGTTTTCTCCTTTTGCCCTGTAGATGTGTGTGTGGAGGGGCGGTGTTGGGTAAGTTCGTGCTAAGAAAAGTTCTTGTAAGTCTTGTGAAATGGTTGTGAGGAGGCAGCACCGTCCTGGCAGCAGAGGCGCTTTAGTTATATATCAAGAAAAGGTTCTTCCCTCAGGGTGGGATTCTTCCCCCAGGGATGCCCCGGGTGGGATTGTTGGGGTGTCTGTGGAGGGACAGGAGCTGGAGTCGATGATCCCTGTGGGTCCCTTTCAACTCGGAATATTCTGTGGTGTCCTAAACCCACTTGTGGTACTGGAGGTGTGATCAAAACAAGCTGAGTGTTTTCACCACGCGTGCCTTGGCTGAGCAGGGTGATAGGATGTGCTGGCTTGGGACCTTCTCGTGCAGCTCGTGGCTGTGTCGTGGCTCTTGAAATAAATTGAAATGAAGAAAACCAACCCCAGAAATGAAGGCAAGCTTCCTATTTGGAAGCTTCTCTGCTGGGAAATAGGAGCTGTGTGGAAACCAGCTGGGATGGATACAGGAGTGGGAGTCACCAAGGCAAGCAAAGTGAGCTGAGGAAAACATTGCTTTGGTCTTTTTCTGCTTATATCTTAACAGTGATGCCAGATCCAGCATTAAAATTTTGTTTTAGATAGTAAAATAAGCGGAAGGAAACCAAGAGAACTGATCTTTTAAAGAGCTGAGGTGGAAGTAAGAATTGAGATAAACAGAAAAATCAATGTTATCAGCAACCAGTTCTCAAATGCATGTGTTTAGTAGGGCAAGCAGTCTGAATCCTGTAGCAGCATAAATCACTACCTACAGAAAAAGAGGAGGAAAAAAAAAGGCAGGGAAGCAGCATGCAAGGATTTAAGTAATGTACATGCACTTTAAATAACTGTCTGAAATTAGTGATACTACATGGCTTCTAAGAATAAAAAGGTACACAATAATGCAGTGACTTGATTATTTATTTAGTTTTTAAATCTAAATGTTGAACTAAAATATGGTTTCCACACTGGGCTATTATTGCTCTGGTACACCTGTGAGTTGCTGCCCTGTGTGTGGGTGTTGCCAGCATAAATCCAATCCCTCAGATGCATCTCATTGGTTCTAAAACTTTTCAAGGTGACCTTGTTAGGAATATTCCTTTGCTCCTGCAGCACCATTTCATTTGGGTCTCAAACAAGTCCTTACCAAACCATGGTTGATAAATGTCTGAAGCTTTGTTTCTCCTGCTGTGGTAGGACACCTTTCCAAGCCATTCTGACATGGGCTGGCTGCAGGGAAAGGGATGGGAAGGAGGGAAAGCCTGGGGTGGTTTCAGGAGAGCTGATCCCAGATTGCTGTGAGGGCAGTGAAGCCCTGGCACAGGTTGTCCAGAGAATCAATCTCTGGCCCACCCCATCCCTGGAAGTGTCCAAAGCCAGGTTGGACAGGGCTTGGAGCAACCTGGGGTAGTGGAAGTTGTCCCTGCCCATGGCAGGGGTGGAAACGGATGAGCTTTAATATCCCTTCCAACCCAAACCACTCTATGATTTTATGCTTTATATTCCCAGTGATTCACCTTATTTATGCCACCATGGAGGAAAACTGCTCTTTTCTTTGTACTTGGAAATGAAGCAGTGGAAGGAGCAGGAAGTGTGTGTGGTTTGTAGCCCTGTCACTGCTCAGGAAGCAGCACAGTGTTAAATAGAAATGTGCTTGTGTATACTCGGGTTTTTCCTTCTCAGACCTTGCCAAGGACAGACTTGCACAGGTGGATGTTTGCACACCTGGGTGACCCCAGCATAGCTGCATGTTCTGCAAATAATCCATTCCTGGCTGACTGCTTCCAGAAGGTGGTTGCCTTGGACTCAGTCTCTGTTAAACAATGTTTTCTTTCTTTTTGTGAAGACCCACAGTGACTCCAGTAACTTCATCATCATTTGAAAGTGTTGCAGCTATTGCTGATCATCCAAACACTGCATTCATAATCCAGCCCTGCTCACCAGTGGTTGTTTCATGTCACCAGGGCGTTGAATGTAACCGAACACTGAATGTTCACAGCAATATTTATTTTCTCTATCACCACTTACTACTGTTTGTTGTTGTTGGGGCTTTTTTTTTATGCACAGCTGTTTGTGCCAAAATCAGAGTTTCCTTATCACAGTAGACTTTTATTTCTTGCCTCCAAGAGTTCATCGATGTGTTTTACATCAGTTCTTCAGCCAGGGAGATGACAAGTGTTGAAAGCCAACATGAAAGAGGGGGAATTATTTGAAGGATCAAAGGAATTTTTACTTCCTGACCCCAGCGTTTCTGCTGGTTTTTGAGGAATGCTGCTATCACAATGTGCATTGTGGAATTGCCCTGTGTTCTGTGAGCTAAACAGGCGCCTGCTTAGGGCACAGCCAGTCTGTTGCTCACTCTGGGGTTAAGAATGAGTGCTGCCAAAAATGTGTGTTGGCAGATGTGTTTTCATATCCTTTATGGCACAGCTGCGTCTCTCCTGGGGGTTTCTCTCAGCAGTTGTCGTGGTAAGACATTCATGTCTCCACACTTTAGACTGACATAGCAAAAGTGACAGAAATCTGTAGCAAAGATCAGATCTGTGGACATCAGCCCCAGAGTAGGCTGGGTTTGGGGAGCTGTGAGAGCAGAGACATTGTTCTGTCAAGCTATGCTGCTTTTCAGGAATACATTTTAGCTACTGCTAGCCCATTACTTTTTGAGCCAGATCAAATCAAGCCGACTTCCTTTAAAATCTTAAGAAATTATTCTGTGTTTGGAAAGCATATTGGCTTTCATACCAAACTTACCTTTCTAAAGGCTGCTATGAGGTAATTAAGTCTTTGAACACGATAGTTTTTAGGTCCCCAAGGGACCAAGCTGTCACATTATCTGTAACCTGACAATCACTTTGTGTGGCTTCCTCCCGAAAGCCACTGTTCTGTTCATTTTTGTGACTTTTGCCACGTATTCTTAAGGTTTTTCCCCAAAATCAAATGCTCAGCAATGCCTCTGCTCTTTTGGTTGGACCAAATGCATCTTGAGATTATTGTTTATTGTGGACAGATGGGGAGCATAAGCATAAATCACTTAGTTTTTGTTCCTTCCTGTTCTTTCAAAATAAATCAACCAAATAAAACATATTAATTATTAGTTACATAACACTATCAATATACTAACTGTAGGATTTTAACTGTATAGAAATTAACTATACAACAGCATTCAAATGCCAGGGCTTTGTCTGTAAAATGTGTGCTCATTCTGAAAATCATTAAGTGGTGGATAAGAATTCAGTTTGAATACAGAAATCGACAGTGCAGTTAAAAGTTAGCCCCTTTCACAGCAAAATACCAATAATCCACATGAGGGGCTGTCAGATTGCTTTAGAAACAAAAGTTGTTGGGTCTAGAAAACCAGGGAGAAAGCTACAGTCGTTAAAGTTGACAGGCCTGTAAAAGCCATTCTATGTGCATTTTACATTTATTCTTATAATACTTTAAATGAAAGTATTAATTCTATTGAAATATACTCTGTAAGCTCACTACTCTGAATATTGCAGTAGGTTTGCAAAATCATCTATAAAAATAAATACAGCAGGGTTTATTTGCTGTAAACACTAAAATGGACTAACAAAGTGTTTGTTCATACTTTGTAGAATAAACTTGTGTTAGTAAACTCCCAGAAAGAAAACTGTTTCATGTTAAAAGAAAAATAATTAAAGGATATTTTCTTTTAGGACACAGGGGAGGGGGAGGTTATATCTTCTCAAAAGCTTTCAAACATTGGGTATAAGTTATATTTCCTAATCATATACTGAGTAAAAGCACTGGGTAAAGTTATATATTACTATCTGCATACAAATCCAACTGTTTCATGTTCTGTATTTGTTTCCAACAGCTAAGAAGACACATACCAGCACGCTTGGCTCCTTGGAGGGTTTCTCCCTGTGTTTTCAGATCCTCCAAATCAGAACTCAAGCCAAATCTAGCCAGTGATGGACTTGTCTGTGCTCCACTTCAAATGTTCACCGAGGAGGAGGCCATGCTGAAAGACATGGGTAGCTATTATCTCTGTAGTTAAAATTCAGAAAAGTTTTAACTAGAAGGGATATTGTAGCTTAAAATTTTATTTTCATTATTTATTTCTAGTCAAATGTTGGGATTGTTGGGGGGGGTTGTGCTTTACACCTTGTTTTGCTTGGGCTACTCGTCTGGGAGAGTCAGAACACGTGCACAACCTGTCAGTAGCACCACATTCCTGTTGTATGGATCCCCAGGGAGACTGTTGGAATAGTTACACATTTTCTTTCTTCTCTTCATTACAGTGACCAAATTTGCCCAGGAACGAGTTGCACCCTTCGTGCAAAAAATGGATGAGAACGCGAAAATGGAAGACTCCATCGTACAGGGACTGTTTGAACAAGGGGTCTGCACACTTTTACCTAATCTTTTATTTGGAAAGTAACGTGATTTTACGAATCTCTAACTGTGCCCTGTTCAGACTTTTAGATGAAAAGATTGAGGGATATAATTCAAATGAACTAATGCATCATTAAAAATTTTGGAGTCATCAACCACAAGACAGTTTTCTTTACAGCCTTATCACTCTCCATCTTTTACTGTAATTTTTTTTCCATCTCCCCCATACCACATACTTCACCTTATCTTGTAGTTCCTTGTCTTCCCTCCCTCACTTTTTTTTTAGTTGGATAAGCATAATTGGATGCTGGAAAGGCCATGACTCCAAGTGTTGATGGAAAAGAGTATGAGGAGTCCTCTATGCCTTACTGGGCAGCCCTGAGAACTTACATTGCCAATATCCTGGTGTTCATTCCTGGATTCAGTTTTAGCCTTTCCTGCTATCAACAAATTTGAATATTTGCACCTTTTCTATTTCAGCTGATGAGTATTGAGCTTGGGGAAGAATATGGAGGAACTGGAGCTTCATTTTTTTCAATCATATTGGCGGTAGAAGAATTGGCCAAAGTTGATCCAGCTGTGGCTCTTGTGTGTGAACTCCAAAACACTCTAACAAATAAGTTGTTTACCACCTATGGAACAGAAGAACAAAAGAGAACTTACCTGCCCAGGGTGTCTAAAGATACAGTGAGTCAAAGTCTTACTTTACTTAACTATTAAAATTATATTATGGCTTAGTAATGTTAGTGGGATTTTTTTTTTCAGTGACTAATGTGTGTCTGCAGCTCTGGAAAATTTGTGTGAACTTTGAAACACTGGTTAGAGCAGAGATCTGTGGTGATATAGATACATCCTGTCATCAGTAGCTGAGAGGTAAAAGTGGAAAGGCACTTATTAGTTTCATTAAAATTTAATTTACTGTGGAAAAGAACTGTAAAGCAGTTGACTTTGAGAGATGTGTAATTACACAATGTTTCTATTCTTAATCTCCATAGCTGAAACTCAGTTACTTTAATGCAATAGCTTAAAATGTTTGAATTTAAGAGACTTGTGCTGGCTTATAAGTATTTTCCTTATTTATATTTGTGAAAATTAAATTGGCTTTTTCGCTTCCCTCAACAGCTAGGGAGTTTCTGTCTTTCGGAGGCTGGGTCTGGCAGTGATGCTTTTTCCTTGAAGACTCGAGCTGAAAAGAAAGGAGACTACTACATTATCAATGGCTCAAAGATGTGGATTAGCTTAGCAGAAGATGCAGGAGTTTTCTTTGTCATGGCAAATACAGACCCATCCTTAGTAAGTTGCTACAGAATTGTTGCATTTCAGTGACAGCTGCTGATACATGAAACTGGATTTTATATTGATACTCTGATGTTAGAGGTTAATACACTATGCACCTTTTCTTAGCTGACTGCAAACCTTTAAAAATATTTCCCAACAAAAACTGAGAACTTGGTGAGCAATTTAATAAACTCCTCCTACCAGGGAAAATAAAAATGTCAGAATCATAGTTGCTCAGATGAAGAGCACAGCACTGGTGATGTTCTGAGTAACAGGACTCACAGTCTTAAGTTTTTCCAACCTTTCTGACTTAGCTCACAAGTTGCTGTTGTTAAATGGCAAAATGGAAAACTAAAAAGTATCCTAAAGTATGTCCAATAAAAAATTACATAGCTGAATATGCAAGAGTCAGATTTGTCCCCAGTCTGGATATAGGTAGTGGATTTTGAGTGATATTAGTATGAAAAACAGTTTTTGATTATTTTTAACTCCTCCCAGGGATACAGAGGAATTACATGCTTCATAGTGGATCGTAACACAGAGGGGCTTCACGTGGGGAAAAAGGAGGACAAGCTGGGAATCAGAGCATCTTCCACCTGCCCAGTCACGTTTGACAACGTGAAGGTATTGTAAGTTCAGCTGTTGAGGCATAATTTGTGTACAACTGGAACGTGACCACATATAAGGAATGAATATTAACTAAATTCCTTGGTTTTTCTCTTGGACACACTGATTTTTGGACATATTTTAACATTTTCCTCTCACAGAAGTCTTAAATTTTGATGCATTTTTTTCTCATTCATCAGTTTATCATCACATGACTCTGGGCATGTCCTAATCAGATATTCTAGGAATCAAATGTCTGGTTTATGCTTTATGCCTTCACTTATGAGGAACAATTAATAAAACAAGTGCATGGATTCATATGTGAATTTTTTAGTAGTTACAAAGCAGAATAGAACAAGAGTAATGGAGGGATTTTATCTTTTAGGTTCCTGAGACCAACATCCTGGGACAAATTGGACAAGGATACAAGTATGCCATTGGATTGCTCAATACTGGCAGGATAGGGATTGCTGCACAGGTGGGTGATTTGGTTTATTACTGAGCACAGCCAGGATGTAACTTGAGTTTGGACCGAAATCTGTGGAATATTTAAAGCTGTTTAGAAAATACTTTATTAAAAGCTCAATTGCCACTAGATGTCACTGTTCCCGTAGCAAAGTTACAGTGACGATGGGAACAAGTGCCAGTGGGAAAATTCTCCTGTGGTGACATAAGCAGTAGACTCAGAAAACATTAAATAGCAATTAGCTTGTCTTTGGTCGTTAACCTGTTGCTGCTGAATTATGTCAACATTCTTGTCTTCCACTGTGAAAATTTATTTTACAAAGAAAACTAACTTTGGAAAATATAACACACTGAAATGCATTATACCAGCTGGGATTGTGTGGGGCTGGCAAATGTGACCTAGTGCTAACTGATATTTTCCCAACAACTTATTTTTAAAACTCAACTTATTTTTAAAATAAGTGTGATTTTCTCTAGCAGAACTGTTCAGGTTCATTGTTGTGTTTGAAAATTGTACTGTGTGGCGTCTTAGGGGAAAATATTTACTGACCTTGGAGTTATTTCAAAATGTTCTATTTTGCTGTAAAGTCAATTTGAATCTCAGATTGCTGCTGATCTCAATGGGAATCAGGTTCATCCCTAGAATAAAATGACTTGTGATAAGTTGTTTTTTTTTTTTAATTACTTTTGAAGTAATCATCCTCATGAAATTGAGACTTTCTACATGGCAATACACTGTGCTGACAATTGGACTGGCTTTTCCATCATTTCTAAAGATTACCTGTGATTAAACTCTGTCTGATATGGCATTTAAAAAGGGCTGTGGGCCCCATTGTTCCCAGAGATATAAATAATACAGAGGCTCTGGCAGTAAAATACATGGTCTGGATTTTACTCTTAATTACTCCAAGTTACACCTTAATTAAAAGTTAAGGTCAGGTAGTTGTTCTATCTTAGTTACTGCTTTCTTGGCACCTTCAAATTAAGAGAAATGGACTTGACAAGAAGAGCAGCTCTAAAGCCCTGTGGAATTGAGTTTAGTTTTGCAGTAGTAATAGTTTTAAAAGATAATGAAGATCTTATAAAATGTAATTGTGGCTTTGAAAACTGTTTCAGATGGTTTTAGTGGAAGGCGGCTGCATAAATTGTTGCAGGTGCTGAAGTTGATGTACTTGGCTCTTTTATATAAGTTTGTATAAAGAGATAACAAATCTGATAATTGGGCTGATTAGCAGCAGACTGCAAATTTTTTTTATTGTTTTCCTATGTATCATTTTTTTTTCCTGTTGTACATCATTAAAGGTAGTTTTTCTAAGCTGCTTGGTGTGACAGCTGCCTACTTTTGTCTTTGTGGAAAGACAAAATTGGTCTAAATTCTTCTACAATTGTTCTGTAGAGTTGGAAGATATTGGAAGAAATGTTATCTCTCCTTCCGCTCCACTAATTTTCTAACTTCTGAAATAAATTGCTAATTCTGGCAGTCTGCTCTCCTCTGGAAAATGAGAAATTATTTTGATTATGAAAATAGTTTTGATTAATCATTCAGATTATTTTTCCTTTAATAGGGTAATGTAGATCTATAGATCTTCAGTTTACAGTCATTTTCTCATGCAATTACGAATTTTCCCAGAAACACTTAATATTTTTGCAATTACAGTTGACCCGTAAGTTTTGTTCAAAAATTAGTGGTAGTGTTTTCACAAATACTTGCCTATGGTAAGAAATGGGCATGTAATAGGTTTGTTCCTGAAACTTTTCTTTATTGTAACTCACCTCAGTTTGTCTGATAACTGTAAAATTCTACCTCCTGGGGTTCTATATAGAACCTTTATTGTATTTTAGCTTGGTGTAAGTTTTAACAATACCTAGGTAGGAAAAAACCAACTTTTCTCCTGAATATCAACCTGCCTGACCAGAAGATGATGAACTATTATCATTTCCATTAAATGCATTTCATTAACCAATTTTTTTCTCACCATATCCTTATTTTTCCTTACAGATGTTGGGACTGGCCCAGGGCTGTTTTGACCGTACAGTTCCGTACACAAAGGAGAGAGTCCAGTTTGGGAAAAGTGTGTTTGATTTCCAGGTACTTGTTAATGGACACAAGGGATGTTTCCTCCAAGAAAGGAGTAGTGACCACAGTAATCAGTAAAATGAGTATTATGATTTGCATAATTTGTGTTCCACCTCGTGTCATGTCTCTCCTCATTACTGAGAAGAATTTTTCAAAAAAAATTCTGGATGGACATTCATCTGCCATGTAAAATTCATCAATTCAGTGCTGTGTGCCTCTGCAAGTGCCACACAAGTAATGTAAAACTTAAAAATATTATTGGCATATTCCTTTTGCTTGATAATTTATTGGCATTCTTTGAAAATAATACACATGGAGCTCCCTTCTCTTCTGATTTTAATATCACACTATACTGAATGTGCTCCAGTTTTTATACCCTTTCCTGAGGTGTAGAGGAAGGGCTTTTTCTGGAGACACTAGAAATGATAAAAAGATGAGGAAAACTGATTGAATTATTAGATTTCCTGTGTTGTACAAAGACATTTAGTTTTCATTATAATATCTGTTTCTTACAACGAAAGAGACTCTTTGTTGCAAAAATGATGTATGGTTTAATAAGGAAGATACATAATTGTAATTACTATAGTAATTTTCTTGTTCAAAGAAACCTACATCTCAGCTGAAGAGAAGGAACATTAGCACTACTCATAATTTATGCAAATTTTAGGAAGCACTCATAGATACCTAGGAAATGATTGGAACTACGTCTTTTGAATGGGAAATGGAATTTATAATTGCCAAATCATTTTGGTATTTTGACCTGCCTATATATTTCTGCAAATCTGAGGGAGCGGTGTTAATGTTCTAATAAGATGAAAGATTTCATTGTGTTTTAGACTACTAAATGTTCGTTTTCAATCATCATAATATTTGGGTGTTCTTAAATAAACCCATTCTTCTGTAATACCATTCAGATGTGAGCTCCATCACCTTTTTCCTTCCCCTTGAATCCACTCTTCAGTTGTGTCCTCTGTACCTTTAAGCTGCTCCTAAATCTTGTCCCGTGCCTCTGGGACATGGGAAGGAGTTGTCATCTTGCTAGTTCTCCACTTTGTTCTAGAAATACTTGTTTACAAGTCTTCCTTGGTTGAGTTCATTAGGGAACCAGACCTGTTATTGTCTCAATGAACAGCTGCAGAATGAAAACGCAGCTCTGACTTCCTCATGTCTTTGTAATCCCGAGGAGGTTGTTAACATTGGGATAAAATTTTCCTTTATATTCATGGGTGCAAATAAGTAACCTTCCTGTCCATCCAGTCAGGCATAAAGAACCCCAAATGCTCCTGAATGCAGGAAAAGGGAAGGGGAGAATAGGAGTGCAGTTCCTGAAAGCACAGGCCCAACCTCTGTCAATAAACACAGAAGGAACACAGAATTACTTCCCACCTGGATTTCGTATTTTCATTTCAGAGTGCAGGTACATTCCATGGTGAGCAGAATGGTTGTTGCTGGGAATTCCAGCAGGGTTGTGGTTCTGTTTGAGTGCTGTGGTGCTGTTGCAGGGGATGCAGCACCAGATTGCCCAGGTGGCCACGCAGCTGGAGGCGGCCAGGCTGCTGACCTACAACGCGGCGCGGCTGGCAGAGGCGGGCAGGCCGGCCATCAAGGAGGCCAGCATGGCCAAGTACTTCACTGCTGAGGTACCTGCAGCTTCCTCACTCCACAGCTTCATCCCACTGCTCTTAAAGCTCCTTCTGTTACCCGGTGTATAATTCATAATTCATCTTTGCTGTGAAATCTCTAGATGTCCTTTTATCTTGGCTGCCACATCCCTGAGGTGTCCAAGGCCAAGTTGGGTGGGGCTTGGAGCAGCCTGCTCTAGTGGAAGATGTCCCTGCTCATGGCAGGGGTGTTGGAATGAGATGAGTTTTAAGATCCCCTCCAACCCAAACCATTCTGTGTTTCTCAGTCCATGCACAGAATCTAAAGTAAGTCACCAACAAATTAGCTGCTCATGCCCCTAAGTAAAATTTTTAAAAGCAACCAACATGAAAAGAGGAAAGTGAATTAATACTTTCACTTATCTAGAAACATTTAATTTTCTCAGAAATCTTGTTGTGGCATGAGAAATGACACTGTAAAGAGTTCATGTGTGACCATTTCAGCTCTGCTGGTCACATCTGTGAGACTTAAAATGATTCAAAACTGGATGACTTTTGCCTCTTTGCAATTGCTGTTATGCATACCACTGCTGGTCTTTTGCAGAGTGCAGCATAGGAACTATTGCTGTAACAATTAGTGAACTCCTGATGTCCTCTGATTTAGAAAAATGTCATTTTTATTCTAAAATGGCTTACTGAAGATGAATACCAAAATACCCGTCCTTCTTCTCTCCTCTTTGAGTTACAGCTTTATTCCCTGTTTTGTTGTTAATTAGCTACCAAATATAAGTTTTACTGCCACTGTCATGAAGCTGACTCCTGTAACTCTGAAACTCTCTTCATAGGTTGCAACACTGACAACCAGTAAATGTATTGAGTGGATGGGAGGTGTTGGATTCACCAAAAATTACCCAATAGAAAAGTACTACCGTGACTGCAAGATAGGTGAGTGAGAGTTTCTTACCAAGGATCTCTTGTAGGTTTAGTGCTATTAAACTTTGAGGATAAAGGACTGGCGTTTTTTTGGGGATATTCTTTTCCTTGAGACTATATCAACACTAATTCAAAGGCTCAGATATAAAACTTTAGGTCTAAAGGTGTGTATATGCAAGGCGAGTTAAAATATTTCATTTAGATACCAGCAAAATACAGACACAAACATTGTGTCCCATTCTATTAAGAAAATTTCTGTTAAAAAAAAAATTGAAAATGCCTTCTTTGGCCGTAAGGTCTGAGTCTACGTGGAGTTTTATTTTCAAGGATTCCTTGTTTGTCAGGATAATCCTTGGACCCAACAGTTTGACATTTTTAACAATATTACCCTTTGGCTTTTATTATAATAGCATTTGGAACTTCTTAATTGTTTTTGGCTATTTAAGAATTGCATTTCAGGAAAATGTCTTTGCATTATGTGGTGCCAGCCAGAAAAGTGCTTTAATTGTTACAGATAGTAAAATATGAACATTTATAATATTATATAAATATAATTCTGTGCTAGTACTTGCACAGTAAAGCTTCATAATTGTAAAGGTTCTAACTGGATTTTTAGGCTGATATTTTGGTCTCTCTTCATAAATTCACTGTGGGTTAATAGTCTACTAATTTGTTTTTTTCTGATTTCAGGTACAATATATGAAGGAACTTCAAATATCCAGTTGAGCACAATTGCAAAATTCTTAGCACAGGAGTACTGAAACCATAAGGACTTTCTTCACTGTTACATGAAAATTATTTCCCTGAACACTGATTGTGAATTACCCATTTATTTGTAATTACAGAAGGCATTGATGGTATCATAAATAAGACTATATCATCACAGTGAAATCATAGGGAAAACAATGAATTCCCCATTCAGGAGAGTGAGTAATTCATGTGAAATGGTGAATTCCACATTCAAATCCAAACTTCTTTCTGCCTGAGAGACTTCCAAGCACTGGATTTAGCTCCCTTAGGTCATGCCAGCAGTTCATCTCCACTTGGAGATTTCAAAGTGAAAACAAAGGAATCCAAATCCCTGGCATGCCTGGTGGGAAGGGTTCTGTTAATCCACCTGGGAGGAAGGACTCTCCACGTGCAGCAGAGCTGCTGTGTGGTGTGGAGCTGCTGTTGGGATGTGCTGCCTGCATTAGCATGGGGTGCAAAGAGAGGGAAGTGGTGGTTTCCTCTCTCCCAGGTGGAGTGATGTCTATGGAGCTGCTGTAATTGGAGTCATTTTTATAGTAGCCTTTAGTGTGTTCTTAAGGATATCTTTGTAATTAAGCCCCTCCAGCCCCAATTTGTACTCCTGAAAGGTGGATAATATCCACCTCCCTTTCCAGCCTTCTCAGCTGTTAAGGGTTTTAATCTAAGAGCCTATTTATAGTTCTCCTTTCATAAAAGGTTGAGTTGAAATCTTTCTGAAATGGGGTTAAAAAAGCTCTAGTAGTTCTGCAAAAGGACAGATACAAGCTGGGTAATGGGAGTGCTGTGATACTACCTCACAGTGGCCTTTCCACATTCAATGCATTTTACAAACTTTAAAGGGAGGCCCTGTTAATTTGCAGCCTAGAATTCCTTGCTCTTGGAAGTTAGTGATTCTGTAGCACAGTTTTTCCCTTCTTGAGAGAGAAAAAGGGCAGGGGGTTGGGAAGTATTTGCTTTTTTTATTTGTCTCTGTTTACTCTAAAATTAGACATTTTATTTACAGCAGAAACCTCTTCAGTGCTGGAGAGCTAATTAACTAATAATCAAGAGACAGGAAGCTTAATATATGAAAAATCATCCTAATTGCTGTAATTGGTAATCTGTTTCAAGTGTTTTGGGGAGGGAAGGATTGGTTTTCTGGTTTTGGCTGACTTAGAAGAATCTCATTTTTAAAGCTTGCTTTTCACTGATGATTCACTCTGAGTGGAGCTTAGAATGTTATAGGCTGAGACTCCCAGAGGATTTCCTAGCAAAACCAGGGCAAGTGACACTTAACAAGTGGGATTTGTAAAACAAGCAGTGCCTTAGACAAAGAAACGAGCAAGGATGAAAAGCACTATTAAAAAGTTTTCTGACTTCAAAGGGAAACAACTACTTTAGTGACATAATCCCCCTATATACACACTTTGCCTGGTAATGGGCAAAGAATTATTGTGGTGATTACCCTTATGTCAATAAAAAAGTCCCTCCCATATCAGTTTGATCAAGAGCTTTGAGGTTTTCAAAAATAAAAGAGTAGGAAGGTAGACTAGATGGTTGCTGAAGTTTTCTTCTAGCAATATTATTATTAATCATTATCATTATTAATGCATTTCAGATTTGTTTGCAGGCTTTCTTTCAGCTGAATTGAAGCAGCTGGGGAAATATAGATTAGAATTAAGACTATAGACACCACAACATTTAACTACAGTTATCCTGCTCAACACAGACTATCTCTGAATCTAAAATGATCATAACCACACTCCAAAATGCTTGAGTTAACACTGATTAATGTGCTGAGTTGTGACAGGGTGAGGCAGCCCTTGGCTGCTGAGGTTTAACCTGCTTTGCTCACATGAGTGTCCACAGAAAACATGGTTTGGTTCATAGTTTTTGCTGTGATCTCCTGGTTTGAGACACTCTTAGCTTGGCATCTGCAGTTTTGTGTGAGACTGAGGACTGGCAATACTTAACTGATTCAGTACAGTGCCAGATACAAACCCTTTGTGGAGGAAAGTGCAGAGCTCTTTGAAGGACTGTTAAGGGCTGGATATCCAGGATTATATAAAAGGACTCTGTCTTTGTGTAGAACTGTGTCAGGTATCCATTTGAAAAAATAACCAGGAAAAAATGAGATTAATGTGATTCCTCACAGTCTGATCTTGGATGCCTGAGTCCAGGAAACAACCTGAACATCCTCATCAGCTATTCAACAGTAGCTGATGAGCTTTTTTCCTCAGTAAAGCAAGGTCAAGCTTTTAAGTAATGTTACAGCTGTAAATATTTCATGTCTTTGTTATGTATGCTGTATTTTGTACACAGTTTTGAAAGAAATGTATGTATTGTATTTGTATACAAAATTCTGTGGAGGAATATGTGCACAAATCAATTACAACCCCTGAGTACCTTTCCTTGTTGTTTTAAAAGGACAGGTACCTGTGTGGAGAGCATTGGTTACTCTGGTCACTGATTCTGGGGAGAGTTGACTTAGAGAGTCCCAGAATAGTTTGGGTTGGAAGGGACCTTAAAGCTCCTCCAGTGCCACCCCCCTGCCATGGGCAGGGACACCTTCCACTGTCCCAGGCTGCTCCAAGCCCCGTCCAGCCTGAGGTTATTTCCTCCCCTCAAGCCTGATTCCATTGCTGCTCTGAACTCAGACATTGAGTAAGGAATGAGAAGTGCTGTGCTCTTGTCCAGGAGCTGTTGAGAGCTGCCTGTGCTCCCCAGCTCTTGTTCTGGTTTGGAACAGGCGTTTTTGGGTGGTCATAAATGGCAATTCTACATTTGGGGCTCTGGGCACAGGCTGCAGAGCTGGTGTGGGCAGTGCTGGGAGGCTTTCTGTGCTTTTAAGTTGCTTTAAATACTCAATATGTATTTTATTAGTGACTTTTTCCCTTTTTATGCCCTTAGTCCATCCAGTCTGTTGTCCTGGAACAGCAACTTCAGTATCAAATGTTGCATGTGAGCTTCTTTGGTTAGAAGAAAAGACCTGTATTGAGAATGTATTAAAAAGTGTCTGTATTTTATTTTTGACTTGATACAGGTCGTGGTTCTCTAATAATTGTCATTTAAAATTATTACAAGATGTTGCAGATTTTGTACTGGGAGAGAACAACTGTGTCATCTCTTGGGTTTCTCTGGTTCTGTTCTGGTTGGTGATCAAGGCAGATTTCCACAGAAGGGTTGAATTACTACTTGGGAAATACTCAAATACAACATTTTATATCGTGTTTTCTATGCTGTTGTTCTTTCTTTCATATTTTCTTTTCCCCATGTAAAGATTGTGTTAGAAAAGGCTTACGTGAAGTACAGAGTAATTGTTCTTTGGGAGCCTTCTGCTATGTAAAGACTTTTCTAATTAACATGTTATTGTACTTCCACTTGAAAATCTTCTGGTGAGAGACACATTTCAAGTTCTTCTACCAAGCTAAGCTTGATTGGAAGCCCAGTCTGCTTTGAAAGCAGCTGTCTGACTTCCCTGAGCTGGTACTGGATACACAAAAGCTGAAGAAATGTTTTTCCTCAGCTCCAGAATGTATTCAGGGTAGCTAGAAATAACCAGTGTGTTCCCTAATAGCTTGTTTAATGTTCAGAGGAACATGCAGTGTACACTGTAACGTTTTTTTCTGGTGAAATATTTAGAAATATAAATCAAAAATATGTGCAGTCTCACTAGACAGTAATAGCATTTTTATATATTTTGTCTTTCAAGATCATTTGGATTTACATCTTTCTGAAACTATTCTCTCTCTGTCTCAGTAACTGTAGAGCTGCTAACACTGGAGGACTTAGACAAACTAAAAAAAAGTCAAGTTTTTAGGGATTTTTTTTAGTGAGGCTAAAGAGGGGCTGTTTGCTGCCTTCAGTCAGGATCATTCAGCCAAGTCTCAAGCAGTGCCCCACCCCTCAGGGAACAGAACCATTTTCTGATCATCCTTTTCATCACATTGAGTTTGCCGCAAGTGTCTTGGATACTTTTGGCCTGAATTGTTTTCAAGGACATGCTGTAAGATTCTTCTGTTCACTCATTTGCATCCTAAATATGCAAATTAAATGCAAAGTTTTCAGTATAACCAGAGCAGGTTTAATTTGATGCTGTGTTGCTGAGGTTTTCTGCCTTTGTTTAGATCATACCCAAAGACATGATAATTACCTGTTAGGCATTAGCTTCTCTGGATACTTTTTGGTTTTCTGTAGAAGAGATTTGCTAAACTAACATAAAAATAATCCAGGAATAATTTAAAAATGAAAGTTAAGATTCTGGAAGCATAGTTAAATATTGAAAAGCTCCATAGAATTTGTTTGGCCAATGGAGATGCTGAAGATAGAGTTGGTACAGAGCAAACATGTTTTAGGGCCAAAGCTGGTGCTGTTTTAGGAGGAAACCATCAGCCATTCTGTTTGTGAGGTGGAGGAGGTTGGCACCAGCTGTTCCCATCAGAACTGGGCAAAGCCCTTTTTTCAGCTTAAGTACTTTTTGAACTTTGAAAGTGTTTTGTGCCTTGCTGTGATGCACTAAAAGATGGTTAAATGGTACAAAGGCTCTATTTCTGTCCATAGTCTTGTTTTCCTCATGTTCAGAGAAAAGTTCCTTGTGTTCCACTGTACATTTTTTACCAAACATACACTGTTATGCTCCCTTCTTAAATTCCTTATTATTCAGGTCTTCTCTATGTCTGTCCAACCAGGCTTTAGAAGGAAAATAATTTTCTGCGTTTAATTGCAGCAGTCCCTACATTTGATTGATAGGGCAGGTTATTTTGATAGTTGCTTGAATAATAAAAGCTGGATTCAGCAGGATATTTGCCATAAAATACATCTGACTGCCATGCAGGATTCACAGTTTCCAAGGACCAAAGGAAGGTGCAGCAATAGATCTTCCATTTCATGCTGGAAGTATTTTAGCTCTACTGTACTTTGACTTCAGTGATCCAATTTGCAGAGATAAACAATTCTCTGGCAGTAATGCAGCTTGCCATTATTTAATAATTATTTAAAACGTGCCTTGTTACCCTTGTGTAAGAATCTGGGCTGCAGGGGAGTGGTGGTTGTGCTCTGATTCTTCAGGGGCTGACACAGCACTGGGTTAAAGCACCCGATGGTCTGGTGTCTCAGACTGTTCTAATTTAATAGCAAACCTTCTCTATCCTGCTGCTTCTATTTAGAAGTGTCCAAAAATCTTTTTTCTTTTTCTTTTTTTTTTTTTTAACTGTAAAAGCCTTCTGGCACTAAATTACATCTATTCCTTGACTGAAACATATCTGCTCTATGCTAACCTCATTATCCAGGAATGATTTCTAGAAGAGGAAGTGAAGAATAATTAAATCATTCCTAACTGAAGGAAATGCTTCGCAGAACTATGCAAATTCCAATTTGGCCAAGATGCTGTGGTTTCAGATTCTATTTCTGGGAAGGGCAGAGGGAGAAGCAGTTATTTTTGGAGTCATGGGCAGCTGGGTTCTGGCTGCAGTTTTCTTTCTTACCTTGAGCTGAGAGTGGGCTGGGACATCCGTGCTGAGGAGGGAGCACAGTTCCTGCCCTGCTGTGAGTGCTGGTACGTTAAACTTGTCCCTCTTGCTGCAGGTGTCACCTGCTGTGGTTGGTGCTGGCTGAGACCCTGAATTGGGGGGATTTTCCTGCCAAATTGTGCCTCAGCCCTGATCTGAAGCAGTGACTTTGTCAGCAGTGGTGTCCTGCCCTTGCTGTCTGCACAGGGCAAAGCTGTGAGGGCACAGACACTTCCCCCATTTGGCCTGGGATGCAGTGCCTGGAATAAAATCAGGTTTGTATTTTGGAGGTTAAAAATGAGCTTGCTGTGGGTGTGCTCAGCAGCAGTGCCTGGGGCAGCCCCTGGCACAGCCCTCATGGGGCTCCGTGCTCACATCTTTAGATTTTCACATTTTTCCATCTGCAAATCTCACTCTTCCAGGGCTTAAGGCAAAAAGAGGGTAAAAAACCCCCTCACAACAGCTCTTTTTATGTGGGAACGTTTGCAAATCTATTAGTGATATGTAATTGAATTATTAATTGGGGAAAGTATGATTAGAGTGCCAAAAGAACAGCTTTTCAGTGCTCCACAACTTTGGTCTTTCAAGGAATCAGATTGCTGAAATGAGTTATGCATTCAAGAAATCCACTTAGAATTGAGAACATATGTCCTACTTTTCCAGCTTTTCCTTTAAAAGTTGCATATTATAATAATGGAGTGTAAAGAGTAAACTTCAGTGATTTGCAAAAGGCACCAGCCTTGTGCCTTTTCCAAACTGGTTGATTTATGTGCTGTTTGCTGTTTTTGAGAACACAAAACAATTAATTCATGTGTGAAAAGAACAGTGAATTAATCCTAGAGAGCCCTGGAGCCTTTAAAGACCTGAATCATATGTTGAGCTCGTTTAAAACTTGCATAAGAAATTAATGTAGAATAAAGCCCTTTAATTTGAAAAGTGCATCTATAGTAGGTGTCCCTAGGATATCTTCTGCATCATTATTCAGAAAGGTTAAGGAGGACTTTATTTTTTCCTTTCTTTCTTTCTTTTTTCCCCCTTATATTCAGTACGTATTTTCCAGTTTGCAGCTCAACGTGGTGCATTTCAACTTATAAAGAGGCAGAGATTTTAAAAAGAAACGGGGAGCTTTTTATTCACCTTCCACTTAATTTCCTTGCTGCCTTGCCAGTCCCAGCTTAATGAATGTAATTGCTACCTTTGATGAAAATACTATTATCAAGATCACACATTACATTGGAAAACAGTTTTTCTTTAAACACAGCTACTGCAGTCTCTAATTATGCATGTAACAAGTGGCTCCTGAACAAAAGAGCATGTTGTCTACAATTGCTAGGAATTGGAGCAAGGCAAATTTGAACAAAGAACAGATTAGATTTGCTCCATGCTCCACAAAGCCCATTCCCCTGATTAATTTCCTGCAAAAACTAAAACAATTCTCTCTTAAAAGAAACTAACCCTCATCCCCAGAATGATCCATATGCCATTTGTGTCAATCTATACGATGATAATGGCTACAGATTTAAATTATTAACTATTAGGTGTAGTAAAATAGGAAAGCTCTTTTAAAAACTTACCTTTTCATATGTAAATAAGCAGTACAAGGACTTAAGGAACAAAAACCTGACTTTTCTGTGGAAACCAGGAGCAAGAAAGCACCCAGTAACTGAAAGTCTGAATTGTGCATGTATAATCCAATTATTTTGTCAGTTTACTCTGTGCTCCGTGCTCTGCACAGGCACTGCAGCAGGAGAACCAGGTCTCTCAATGTCCTGTTGGGTTTTCCAAGGATGACACATTTGAGGGCTGATTTCCACATTTCCATTTGAGGAGAGTTGTTCTGAAAAGGCTTTCATTAAATTCTCAAAACAAATCATTTTGTCAACAGGGTTTAATGAGTATAAATCAGAATTGGAGATATATTTTGCCGTTATTCCGTGGAAAAACAGGTAAAATTTTGAATTAGTACTTGGCCCCTGATAAAACCCTGCAGTATGGATTGAATTGTTTTTTGGTATTTCTAATACAAGGAATTAGTCGCAGCAGTTTAGAACATAGTGTTATTTTTCATTCCTACTTATATTGATCCAGGATCCCTAACTGTGGTACAGGATGCATATAAACCACAGTCAGGTGGGTAAAAGCCAAAAAACCAAAAAGAATTCTGCTCCAAAGTGTTTACAAGCTGGGTTAGGATTGGGTGTGGACTAATACAAACCAGGGTCTAGATTATTTTTTAAGGAAAACCGGTGAGCTTCTCTCCTAGAAGGAAATAATAGCAGGCATGGTGGTTTTGGTGCCAGCAGTGGCAGAAGTGAGGTGGCAGAGGTATGTGTGATAGCAGCCTCCTTTTCTCTGCACAAGAGCTGCCGGGGTCTTTGTGTCCTCAAAATGTCACTGCAGAGATGGCAGGGACAATCCTGCCCCTGGCACACCCGTCATTTATCCCTCTCAGTCCCAAAAGGTGCTTTGTTTGCACATTATCACAGTTCTTCCCAGTTCACATTACTTGTAGTTATACAAAATCTTTAAAATCTACCCTGCAGATAAGAAACAAAACCCAAAACCCCCTCGTAATTTTAAATGTGGATAGAATTAATCAAGATGTAATTATGACACCAAATGAAATTACTTGGAACATAAAATCCTTCTTCACCATCTTTAAGAAACTGAATTTAAAAAAAATGAAAGTCCTTTCTGTAGAAATTAAAATTGTGTTTCCAGACAGTTTTTCTTGAGTGTTCCAGAAACTGTGGGTCTTCTGATGATGCTACACCACAGAGCCTGCACTGGCGGAAAAGAAATGTGAGAAGAGCTCCATGTTTTTAAGTCTTTTGATTGCAAATATCTGTGACAAAAAGGAGCAGGCCTATAATTACTACCTGGGGAAGCTGGAGAACAAAACCAATATATTCACAAAATCCAGAATTACTTGTGGTTTAGCTCCTTGTCTCCCCTTGAACAACTTGAAAGTAATCTCGTGAGTCCGGGGCAACACCTTTGTGTACTTTTCTGAGAAAGCGTTAGGCTGTGAGTCTTTCTCCTTTTAGAGACAAATCCAATGTTCACTTCTTGTTTTAATGTAGCAACACACTGTAAGAAAAGCTGGTTGGGGACCTTGGCAATATTCCAGTGGCACTTGGAGTATTTATCCCTTCATCAAACTGTCCCCACTTAGGTCTCACATCAGCCAAATGCAGAAGTTTAGCACAGTTCCTAGTGTAACCCACAAGTCCCTAGGTGTTCTCCTACGAGTGATGTGGCACCTTATAATGCATTTTTTTAGCACAGCCGTTGTCTGGAATAAACATTAATTCAAAAACCCCCCATGGCCCCTGGTGCAGGGTTGTGTGGGGATGTAGCATAGACTCCTCTGGGGGTGTGATGCACCTGACTGCTGTGGAGCATTGCTTATTTTGCATAGGTAGATCAACCAGAAACTTAAATCTCCAGCCCTGAAGCCTGCACATGGTGCTACAATGAACAGGAAGGAACCAGCCCCACTCCCTGGGCAAGCTCTGGTTTCTGTAGGGAGCCTTCCTCTGTCAGAGAGAAGCACTGCTCCCTCCCTTTGCATGGGAACAGGACCCTTGTGGTGATCACAAATCGTGATCTAATTATTATTAGCCAGTGGTGGGGCAGGGTGGGAAGAGTAAATAGTGGACCAAAGAGGATGATACAGAAGAGAAAAGGAGAAGGCTTTAGTGAGGTTTTATCCACCTCAGTCTCCTTCCCTTCTCCATCCAGTTCTTAAAATAACACAGAGGAGGGGGCAGATCTTGCGTCCGCATTTAAATAATCCGCGTGCAAATAATCTCTTTGCTTTTAAATAATCCCAGTGCAAATAATCTCTTTGCTTTTAAATAATCCCAGTGGAGATAAAAAAGGGGAAGAGTCAGTGCAGAGCCCCAGGGAGCTCTTTCCTCAGCTGTGCTGGAGCTGAGCACGGGCCAGCTCAGTGCACCTCAGCTGGCACACTGGGGCCGTTTGTCTCCACGCTCTTCTCCATCCAGATGTATGATCCAGGGAGAAGGAAAAAGGAGTTGAGGTTTAAACTCTTATCACTAAAGCGAGTCTCCCTCTACATTAAAAAACTATCCAGACATTGTAACAGGAATGGGTTCAGTTCTTATGTCATAAATTTGTGTGTGTAGAAAAAAGACTTATTGGCGAATTTAGCAGTATTTTTCGTTGAACTGGCAGTTGCTAACCATTACACCAGTATTTATTTGATTCTTAAAGAGCACAAAAGCATGGACTACAAATAAAGAAGATGGAGTAATAGCTTTTGACTGGACCACTAGCTTTAAACTTGAAATGAAGTGTCCAGTTTTGAGTTACTGTGTCCAAATGCCATTTGTACAGTTTGAAAAGTGGGGGCATTTTTCCAGCTTGTCACTGTTAGCTGTAGTTCATTCCAGTGAATGATATCACTGAAGGAGCAGTTGTTCTGCTATAAGTACTTCACTCATGACTGGAATGTATTAAATGTATTAATCTGTGCCTGAGAGTGTAATTTAGGGAAGCCCTACATTTGACACATTCTTGTACATCCTTATTTTATTGCCTTATCCTGCAGGTAACAATGTCTCAAAAGCAAAGGGATGGGATGAAGTTAAAATTACATGTCACCAAATATTATATGCACTTTTTGCCGCTCATTTCGCTGTCAGAATTACGGATTTTCAACAACATTAGTTTAAATATGTTTATGACTTGATTTACACCTCCAGTGTCAAAATAAAATGCCAGGCAGGAACCCAAGGTTTCTAATGAGCTGGGAGGTGAGATGAAGCCATGAGGGGAATGTCCCCAGCCTCAGAGCTCCATCTTTCATGACAAAACTCCATCGCAGGCGGCACCTGGGCCAAGCAAAGATAAAACGCAAGGGTTGAGTCATCCTGGAGAGTATTTGTCAAACCTGCTTTAAGCCAGCGGAATAAAAATGTATTTTTGTGGCAAGGTTAGGCTTTATGTCAACTAAGTGAACCCGTAAAGCATTTATAGCCACCTCGTGACTATTGCCTGTCATAAATTTGAAACGCTCTTAATCCATAGGTGCGTAATTTCGAGGCACTCGAGGCGCTCTCACCACCTTCCCTGTAATTATCTCCCGTATTGCTGTGGGAAATTAGGGATGGGCGTGATTAGTGGTAACAAACAGCATTTTCTGAGCGGTGCTGTGAGCTGTGCACCTGTGAAGAGGAGCACATGGCTTGCTGCCCAAACCAGGTACGGTGTCCATGCCCTGGCTGCTGCAGGTGCCTCTGTTGTGGCGATCAGCCCTGGGTCTGAGGAAATTAAAGCGGTTTGAGTGGTTGGATTGAAAGCACAGCCCTGGTGACTGCGCTGCAAACCAACCACCTCCCCTTCCATCGCGGGGTTTGGAGAGCGTTTAACGACCGCTGCACCCCTAATTTATGCTCAGCCAGAATTTCCCTGGAAGAGCTGAACCCCTCGGCCTCCAAACACCCTGGGCTGCTCCCTTGAGTAGACATCCATGTCTTCCCTCGTACACATTCCAAAATAAATATCCAGGCTGTCCCCAGCTTTTCCTACAGGGCGGGAAAGCCTCGGCTGCGATTCCTGAACGCGGGGAGGTGCCCCCACCCCACCTGCAGGCATCGCCAGCTGGCAGTGATGGGGATGATGGAGGAGATGGGACCAGTGCCTGAACTCCGACCTTATCGATCCAGCCACCCCCGCCCAGCTGAGTGGCTGCGGCCCAGTCAGCTGAAAAGGAATTTAAAGGGCGCTCGTCCTCCCCGCGCGGCCCTCCTGTCATTAATAACGTTTTCATCCATGACAGTGATAAACACGCGGTACTTGAGGAGAGTTTATTAAGGTCAGTCCATAAATAAAAATTAAAATTTAAAAAAATGGGTTTACACAGATGAACAGATGGATGAATAAAGTGATTGGTAAAACAATAAATATGAAAATAGACAGATGGATGAAGTATCTGGCGGTGATTCTCTAAAAGCCCAATGCCTCAAACGCTGGCAATGTTGTACCAGATCCTTCTCTCCTCTCTGATAAAAAACAGATTTAATGAAGCTGCTGCAGAACTTATACGTTTCGGGGATCTATGGCCTGACTAATATTTTGTCATTTAATGCCTATTCTCCAGCCTGATAAAAAGGATTGCAGCCATTTCTCTATGTCAGGTATATAACTGAGTGCTACTAAAATTTAAATGTCTCATCTGTCCTTGGATCTAAATACAGATGGCCTTAAACCTCTGAGTTTTTCTTAATGCAGGATGGTATACAATACCCTGCCTGACTTCTTTTATCATTCTCAAAGAGACAGAGATTTGTATCTCAGTGGAATTCAGGCTACCAGGAAGCAAATATTCTTCTTCACTTCCAAACTCTGATTATCATTCAGAGAAATAAAACCAAAAAAAGCCCACTAGCACTTCAGCTGAGGAATTCCGGCAGATCTTTATGCTTTATAAAATGCAAGTCTACTCATCCAAAATTTTCTTGGGAAGCACTTAATGCCTGGCTATCAGGCCAGTTAAATTATAAATTTTATCCTTAGCTGGGCATTATTTAAAAATAATGAGGAGCTGGCAGAGGAGAAAAGTTCATTGCAATTTCATGTGATCTTTGTTTCTGTGCTGGCTCTGCAGGCAGCTGAGCTGGAGCAGGAGGGAGGCATCATTTGGGGAAACTTGTGCAATCATTAAGGGTAAACACTTGACTTGGATTCAAGACTTTGCATTTGCAACCTCTAAAAGAATCTTAATTGTTGCCTCTGATTAAATATTCCAAAGCCTTTGCCTCGATCACTGTGATTATTGATCCTCGATCAGCCCTTCGGTCCTCCACGGCCACGCAGGCATTGCCCTGCATCCTGCACAGCCACGTGCAGCATTGTTTGCTGCAAACGAAGATTTTGAGTGCAGATTCTGAGCTCGGGACTCATCCAGCCTGAGCTGGCCACCAATTTCCGTGGAGAGCAGGTGCCTAAGTGAAACGGATGGGAAGAGAAGGCGCCCGGCGCCTCGCAGGGGCCACGAGACTCTGCATGGTTTGGTCCTCAGGAAGCGATTCAGCCTCGTAATGAAGAGGTGACAGGGCACAAAACCACTGTTAGTGAAATCCAGGTGTAAATGGAATAAACCAAGAGTATTGCAGGTCCCTAATGAACAATCAGAGAGGTGGTTAGGATTGCGCAGAGCAGCTGTAGGGCTTAAAAACCAGCAACAGTTGGGGGAATAATGGCTTGCAGCCAGTTGTCGAGTAGATCTGAATGGCAGATTGGAGAGGAGGCAGAAATCCTTCCATCAGCCATCTCCATCCAGCCCAGGACTGAGCTGGCCATAATCTGACACGGGAGATCCTGGTGTAGTGGATCTGTGTCTTTCGGGCTCACCAGGCCACCAGTAAGGCTCCTGCTGCTTACTGGGAGCACAAGGCAGCCTGGGGGCCTGGCTAACAAACCCAGGAGCTGCAGGGTCTCCACAGCCAGCAAGTCTCCAAATCTGCGGCCAGCTGGAGGAAGGTGAGCAATTTCACCATCCCTGGAGTTATAAAGCGTTTTTTAAGAAGAAGGATGCAGTGTTTGGTGATGGGATTCTGTTCAGCCAAGCTGGAGTCGAGGCTGTGGGAATTATAATGGGTAAAAATAAAAAGGATTCTTTTCCGGCTCTCTCTTGCAGCACGTCTTTTCTTCCCTATAAGACTCCTGGGACATTTTAGGAAGGCTCCTCCAAAATGGTGACTGCACCTGAGGAGTTTCAGAAGATTTCCTGGTGCTGCCACTGCCTTGGTGACCCTGGAACAGAACAGGTGAGTAAGACTGGGCAGTGAGAAGGACACAGTAGCAGGCCTTTGGTGGGTTTGTTTCTTTTTGAAAGTTAACGTAATAATCAAGGTTTCATATGTCAGGAATGTTTTATTGCTGTGCAATGCCCTGGAAAATGCCCCTTCTTCAATTTTTGCCTTTCTGCTTTGTCACCTGCTCTTGTACCCAAATGGAATTCAAGGCAGAAGCTGTGG
>VZRV01001279.1:543634-551134 GCA_013398115.1 Falcunculus frontatus | reverse complement strand
CCAGCACTGCACAGGAAGGATTTGATCCTCTCCAGTGTGCCCCAGGTGCACAATAGTTACCTGTATTGAATCATTGCCTTTAAAATAATCAAGCTCAGTCCCGGATTACAAGGTCTGGGTGCATAAACCCTTAGCACAAAAATTTCTCTTATTTTGCAAACTGCTTAAACGTACAACTGCAACAGAAAGAAATTGTCCCTGTGACTCATATTTTTCATCATTTGGTCATTAAATAGTGATGGATATAAACCTATAAAGTATCTAAACCGAACCTTTTAACAATCCATGAGCAATGCTATCATTTCTTTAATAGAACTCGCTGACCGTGCCTTTCTCAGATGCCATTTGTCATTTTCAGCGTGCAATAATCAATAACTTGGCTTTGAAATAAATAATATAACAGTCACAATGTATTATCTTTCAGGCTGGCCTTATACTAACCATAAAACAAGACTTGGAGAGATGAAAACTTTAGGAAAATGCCAAAAATGAAATACCTGAGAGTGGGAGCTAAGTGAACAAGAAGCTTTACATAGTTTCTCTTCCTAATTCAGTTGCAATTACATTCTTTTTAGGAAACTGTATCTAATTCCAAAATAAAAAGAAGGATTTGGGATCGTCTGATTTCAGGTTTGGGACAAATGCCATCTTGCTGTGAGGCTGGTGCCACATTTCTCTCCCAGCACTAGGTCAGCAAGGTGTGTGAGCACCAGATCCTGCTGCTGTTATTCAGTGCAGCAATTAAACACATGCTAAGTTTTAAACATATGATTGTTGCATTAAAATCAATAGGGCCCAAGAGCGCGCCTAAACTAAACGTGTTTCTAAAAACCCAGCTGGAGTTTAGAAAAGCGGCTCCACGGTGAGGTAGCTGAATCCTGCTGAAGTTTTAGGGACTTTCCTCAGGTCCTGTGAGAGCAGGAGGTGACATGGGTGTGCTGGCAGTGCTGGGTGTGGTGGCACGTGCCAGCTGTCCCTGCAGGACCTGAGCTGCCACCTGAGGGAATCCTTGCTGTGTGCTGAATTCCATTTCATGGATGCTTTGGACTAGTGGAAAATCTAGACACCAACATAAACAAAAATTCCATCTGCTTCCTCTGCCACCTCAGAAAGCCCCTCAAAGGAGTAGAAAGACCAGGCTGGAGAACTGTAAGACAGGGTACACATAGGATGCAAGAGCAAACTTAGCTCTGCATTTCCTCCTTTGACCAGGTCTTGCTCAAATCTTTAGTTGTCCCATCCATTTATTTTCCTTGGTTGAATTTGATCCATAGCCAAAAATCCTTCCAGAGCTCCTGCTCAGCCTGGGCTGGTGGTTGATCATTTCTACCCCAAAGCGAGTCTGCAGTTTCAGTGAACCTTTTTCAGGTTCAGGAGAGCAGTCCTGAGAGCAGAAGATTCCCTAAGAGACTGAAAGCTCAGAAGAGAGCAAAATTTCCTGGTTCAAACCTTTGTCACACCTGAAACACACTGCTCCCAGTACCCTGCCCATGTCCTTCACTCAGGAAGGGAGCACCGTGCCTTGGAGGTGACAAACAGGGACATTTGCCCAGCCCTGCACTTCCTCCTGCCCACCCTGAGGTGTGCAGGGAAGGGCTGGGCAGCCAGGGCCACAGTGGTCCCCATCTCACTCCTTGGGGCTGGATATTTTCTGATTAAGGAGAGAGGCACAGGCTCCTGCCTGGAAAACTGGCTGAAAGTGCTGCTCCGGGACTCCCTGCTGAGCTTCTCGAAGGTTTGCCGAGTCTGAAAGAGCAAGGCAAAAGGGGAAGGCTTTGTGTAAATAAATTCTGGCGGTTCAGCTCTGAGTCAGTGTTTTCTTAGCCATCAGTGTAATAGCTTTGGCTGTTCCTTCCAACTGGAAGTTCTTTTTGGAAGCTCTCCCAGGCCACAGCAACGCCCCGTGGTAGGGCCATGCCCAATCCTCGAGGAATGCACTCACTGGCAGAGAGGAGATCCAGCAGATTCCCAACAGATCATCCCCCCTCATCTCTGGGTTCTGTTTAATCACTGAGATTTAGCTACAAACAACAGAAGTTCCTGTCCTCAGGTCTGAGCAGCCCTTGTCACTCCTGTGGTTTGAACTAATGGTAACAATTAAAACCTCACAAGCTCCCTGCTAAAGCTCTCCCGTCCCCTGCCGCAGGTGGAATCGATACGGCCCCAGCACTCACCACCAGGATGAGCCACTTCATCTTCACCACCCTTTGGAAGTCACTTAATCACCCCTCCTCACCTGCCCCGTGCCAAGTCTGCAGGGCAGAAGTGGCTGGAATAACAGTGGTTCAGGGCTTCACACAATGAAGTCCCGGCCTCGGCTCAACTCCTCAGCAACTCCAGTAAACACAAATAATTAATTTTACATTGTCTTTTTTAAGAGCAGGAAAGAGGGAATTTGAAGGAAGTGATTTGATTTAATTTTCTCCTCTACTTTTGAGCAGAATTGAAGACTACAATTAGGGAGACAAACTGAGAGAGGACAGACAAGAAAGGCTCTGTAAGATCTCTGAGGGAAGATAACTGGGGTCTGCAGAGCATTTATTATAAGTAACACCAGCACGTGAATCTAAAAATAGTGTCTCTGATGCTGTGTGTATATGACTGATATTAAAAATGACTGATTTAAAAGAAAGTGCTTCACCTCTGTTGCCAACCAGGAAGGTAGGTCTCTAGTATTCTCAGACTTAAATGCTGCCAGTATTTCACGTTAGGATAGTCATAAAGTTAAAGGTTAATAGGCTGTACAAATGACAGAGTTTAAAGGGAAAAATGAAGATGGGAAGATTTCTAGCACTTAGGGAACATTTTAAAAATGAAGCTCCTCTGCCTAATGTAATTTTTCCTATATTCTTTCTCATGCTGTTGATCATTATTGAAAATATTTCTATTTGCATAAGTGATTTCTCCTTCGCTACCCACCTCCGTTTGCTTTTTGGATCATCATTACTTCCCACAGCATGTGAGTCATAATCCTGCTGCCTGCCCTAGGAGTCCGCTGCTGCGAGAAGGGTGAAATTAAAGCCACAGCCTCGCAGGGAGAACGGGCAGGGGGACCCAGAGCATGAGGAAGGCTTTTATTTAATTGCAAGTCATTAGGACTGGCAGGTTGAGGAGCAAGGCAAAGCACGTGCGCTGCTGGAAATGGGATTTGGGTGTGGTGTTTCAGATCAGCTCAGCAGATGTGGTTGGTGGCAAAAGGGTGCTGCTGGGTCAGCCTCAGTGCCACAGGTGGGCTGCACTGTGTTCTCTAATGCTGGAGCTGGAGATTAGGGTCTGGTGGTGAGATTAATGTGATTTAGGTAAAGACTTTACACAGAGACTGCCCGTTGTCGCATCTGCTTTTGCACTGAGAGAGAAAAATTGTCCCTTGTTGTCTCTTGTGGCCTTCCAGAGCAACTGGAAAAGGTTGTGCTGGAAAAGGGATGAAACGTGGCTCTTTAAAATGTACTTTTTGTTGGGTAACCCCAATGCTCTTCCCTCTGTCTGACCAGAGCACAGGAGGATTTCGGGTGGAGGACTCTGCTCAGGGTGGTTCTTTCTCACCTTGTCCCAAGTACAAGGTTACAAACATCACAGGGCTGAGCTACAATCAGCTGTGGGCAGCAAGTGGGAGCATCTTCCAGCCAGCATTTATTCTTACTGCTTTCTTTACTCATGTGGGTACCAGTCCTCTCCAGGTATTGCTGAAGTCTGGGTGTGCAGAGGCTCTGTCTGGGAAGCAAATTAAAAAATCTGATCTCTGCCTGTCTTTGACTCTTGGTGCCTCCACAGGTACCTCCGGTTATGGCTTTTTTTCCTCTGTTTTTCAGCAAGTTTCTACTTTTATGGACCATGTCTCTAAAATCTTCTGGGCCTTAGAGATGCTGAAGAAGTCAGATAATCCTGATTTACTGTAGTTTGAGCAACAAATAGATCTGGATAAATGTGGCTGCTGAGCAAATCCTCCTCCCTCCTGCAGCTGGAATGGAGAAAGGACCATGCCTTGGTGTTCCTTCTGGTTATGAATTTTATGCCTTTGCCACAGGGCCTGACCTTTGATTCTGCATAGAAAATTCCTGAATTTGTCGGAGATGATCCATGAAGAGCTGCTTTGAAAACCGGGACACGAAGCTTCACATTCCTTGTGCACAGATCAAGGGAAAACCCAGGGAGTGCCTATCCTTAAGGATAACTGCTGCTCTTGGCATCCTGCAGAAGGGACTCAAGACTGCAGCGGGGCCATTTCACGCTATGAAAAAAACGATGCACGGCACATTTTCACGGATTTCTATGGAATTTCCAGGAATTTCCATTGAATGGCATTTTCCAGGAATTTCCATTGAATGGCATTTTCTGGGAATTTCCAGGAATTTCCATGGAATGGCATTTTCCAGGAATTTCCATTGAATGGTATTTTCTGGGAATTTCCATTGAATGGTATTTTCCAGGAATTTCCAGGAATTTCCATTGAACGGAATTTTCTTCCTTCTTTCTTCTCTTGATTTCCAATGTTCCTGCCCTCAGTTAGTTGCTGCTATACTCCATATCTTCCAAAACTCTAATATTAATATAGCGGAACACAACAGCATTGAAACTCTTGTTTAAAGGTGTGCCAGAGTTGTATTTCTTTTGCTTGTGACACTGCATAGAACAGGATTAAAACATTTTTAAAAATGAAAGCAGGGGCAAACCCACCACACCCTACCAGGTAAACCCACCATAGCCTACGTCCTTGTCCCTTCCTGAAGGGACAAAAATGCTGAATAAAGGAAGTAAAAGGACTGCAGGAATTAAAATTCTTGCAGTGCAAACGGTTTTTTCAGGAGTCTCTTTTACCACTGCTTGGATTAAAAACTTTTGCAAACGCTCCAGTAATTAATCTACAGAATGTTTTCCTTGTCTGAAACTCTCAGTCACGTGCTGCCTTTGGGATTGGTTGCAGCTCCTCTTTCCACTCTCAGGACTTCTTCCTCTGACACTTCTTGGATCCAAATAAGAATAGTGAAAAAAAGAGGTGGTTTTTTTGATGCTGAGCCTTTTTCTGTGAGGCAGCTTTGCCTCAGAGACCCCCACACTGCTGGGCTGGCTGGTGGAGCCCTTCATCCCTCCACCTCAGCAGGTACTTGTGGAGGCATGGAATTGTTCGTGGTGGAGTCTATGGAATTGTTTGTGTGAAGAAGTGCTCACCTAAAAGCAAAGGGTCCTTTCTATTTGGTGCTTTGTAATTTCTGGTTCTTCATACATTTTTACAGACAGGTGGAATGGTTATAATGTTCCAAAATAAAAGACAGTTTTCTTTTGAAAAAGGGGCCATGCCTAAAAGTTGAGAGTGGAAAAGGCTGCCTGTAACCTTTTATTGGCTTCATTCTCTCTAATATATCTGCCTTGTACGCCAAGAAAAGTATAAACAAATGGCAAGGTATTGGTTTTTCACTAACAGGGTTTAAACCAAGGGTATAAAAAGCGTATCCTATCTGATGCTATTTATGAAACAATTAATATTGTCAATGCCTTTTCCATCTCCCCCGAGTTACACAGACTGCATAAACTTTGATATACCCCTGAGAAGTACAAAAAACACCAGCTGGGGAATAAACAGGGCAATGCATCAACACTGTTGGAAAGGGAAACAATTCCCCACGTCTTCTTACGAAATGCTTTGATATTAAAATAACCAGAAATGTAATTCTCTTGAATTTGCCCGAGAAGATTCAGGGCACAGTAGACAAAGGGTCTCGGATTGAACTTGTAATCTCAGGGTTTAGATACATTTAATTATTTTGTTGTTTGGAGCTTTTACAATAGCAGTAAACGTCTAATTCTTTTCTTTTTTTTTCCCTTTAGAACACAGCCATTAAGTCCCCTCTTTCTCTCTCGCACAGCTCCACGAGCACATAGGAGCTCTGGTCCTTCATCCTGCTCAGAGCAGCGTTATCCCGGGATGTCCCGAGGATGGGGAGAGCGGGGTGGGATCCAGCGCTCCTGAACCTGCGGGAGGATGCTCCCGGCGCTGGCCGTGGTGCTGAAAGGCGGCCGAGCCTCCGGGACGAGCGGGGAGGCGTCCGGTGATCCATCCATCCACTGCTGGATTTGTATTTATTAGCATTAGTATAATAATATCAGAAATTATTCTCCGCAGATTCAGATGGAAATCTGTGCCCAGACAAAAAGCAGAAACCTTGTGGTGGGCAACATTACTCAGAGCCCAAGTTTCCCAGCTGGAGATTCTCGTGGAGGCTTTACATTCCTGTTTTAACCACCTCCTCCATCCTTGTTTGTCACCTGAAAATATCAGAGCTGCTTATCAATAACCTTGCGTGTGTCACGCTGCTGCCAAGCATCCCGATCAATATATGATCATTTCAGAGCCTGATTGTGAAGGTGAAGGGCATTTTCAAGGACATCTGAGGAAATCCTGATCAGGGCTCTGCAATTTCTGATCAGCTTCAGTGCTTTACAAGCATCGTGGCTGGAACAGAATCAAATCAGGATCTCTGACTGGAGAGACAGCGCCTCATCCCCTCCCGCGGAGCAGCCCTTGCTGCCAACAAACAAACAAACAAAAAGCAGAGGTGTCATTCACACGTTTGCCCTCGAGTCTTTTAGCATTTCCTCTGTTCTTCACTCCACTGCCGCTCTCAAGCACAGCAATACAGAACAAACTCCTCACGGCAGTGTGACGTGTACTGTACAGGATTTTCCTGACTGGAATATCTGAGGCAGCAATGATCTGGGTGGGTTTGGTTATTTGGTGAGGGTTTTTTTTTTTTATGGCAGCACTGCACAAATAACTTAGATGTCACACTCTGGGAATGACAGCACATGGCAAGAATACACATCAGGCTGCTGAGGAGAAACAGCCAACGTTTGTTTCTATGTTAAAATTATTATTTTGACAATTCTATTGCTCTGTAGATAGGCAACGTTATTTAAATACGTTGCATTTCATGCATATACCCAGCTGGAATTCTTTCACTTTCTGTCACACATAGTATTTTATTGTTATTTTCACTATCTACCACCTTGAAAAAGGTGTTCAACTGCATGCAGTCCCTTTTAATTGTTTTTAATTTTTTTCTGACATTATTTGCAGATCCTTAGTGACAAGCCAAAAATCTCTTAATGTAAAATGATGTGAAAAAGTCACCCTTAGTTGTGCTTTGTGAGTGCTTCATGGCTGCTTTTCATATCTTCATATGAGGGAGGAATTTCAAGCCACTGCTCTGGACTGGTTGGATCCCTGTGGCTGAATTCCAAAGGGAATCTTCTCTTGTCCAAAAAACCATATAACTACGATGGCTGTGATGGTGAAGTTGAGTGTCAGAAGTTTTGCACAACCTGCATTTAATCTTTCTACTGCTCTCCACCTGCATTGCTTCCATCAGGTTTATCACTGATGAATTTCTAGTGTATACTGCTAATGTTTAACCAAAATGCGTTAAAAATATTTTATGGGTAATGTTTGTATTTCTAATAGATCTCCAAATGTTCAATGGTATAATAAAAAAAAAAAAAAAAAAA
>VZRV01001279.1:534164-536965 GCA_013398115.1 Falcunculus frontatus | reverse complement strand
GGGGGTGAAGCTGGCGCTGGGGCGACTCGGGGGTCCGGCCGGCTCGTCCCGTTCCCCCTGACGGGACGCGGGGCCTGGGTGGTGAAGATGTCTCTTTGTGTCCATCATCTCCCCCCTTCATGCCCCACTTCGTCCTTCCTATCCAGCCGCAGAGAAATCCTTGCTGAGGGACTCGTCCCCCGCCTCGGGCACCGACCGGGACTCCCCGGAGCCTCTGCTGAAGGCGGAGGGGGAGCAGAAGGAGCTGGACTCCAAGAGCCCCGACGAGATCGTCCTGGAGGAGAGCGACTCGGAGGAGGCGAAGAAGGAGGGAGGCGCGGAGGACTGGAAGAAGCGGGAGGAGAGCCCGGAGAAGAAGCCGTGCCGCAAGAAGAAGACGCGCACGGTGTTCAGCCGCTCGCAGGTCTTCCAGCTGGAATCCACCTTCGACATGAAGCGCTACCTGAGCAGCTCGGAGCGGGCCGGCCTGGCCGCCTCGCTGCACCTGACAGAGACCCAGGTGAAGATTTGGTTCCAGAACCGCCGCAACAAGTGGAAGCGGCAGCTGGCGGCCGAGCTGGAGGCGGCCAACCTGAGCCACGCCGCCGCGCAGCGCATCGTCCGCGTCCCCATCCTCTACCACGAGAACTCGGGCGCGGAGGGGGGCGCGGGGGGCGGCGGAGCCCCCGGCACGCAGCCCCTGCTCACCTTCCCTCACCCCGTCTACTATTCCCACCCCGTGGTCACCTCCGTGCCACTCCTGCGGCCCGTCTGAGCCCGGCCGCCGCTGCGCGGAGGGGCGCGGAGAGGCGCGCAAGTCACCCGCCCGCTTGTAAGTACTGCAGCCCCTCGTGCGAGTCACCCGGCCGGCGTCTGCGGAGCGGGGGGGGACTGCGGGGACACGGGTGTGGGGCTGGAGGGACCCCTCGGCGGGTGGTGGTAGGAGGACAGTGGCGAAAATTTAGGAAAAAAAAAAAGAAATAAAAAGAAAAACGGGGGGAGGGAAACGAAAATGAGGAAAATGAAAGCGGGGACTTGTAGAGAACCCTGGAGCTGTCACATCTTTTGTAAACGTGGATGAAAACCGCGATGGTCTCTGTGGCTTTAGTTTTATTTTTGTAAAAAAGAAAAAAAAAAAAAAAGAAAGAAAAAAGAAAAAAAAAAGAAAAAAAAGGGGGAAAAAAAGGATAGTAATAAAAAATGAATGGTCCCAGGCCACTCCTCGAGATTTGCCAAACGCTAATGGGAAGCTGAATTTCTGTTCCTTTCGGACCTCTCCTTCTGCCTCCAAATAATTGTTCAGGCTCCTGATCCTGTCGTGACTCAAACTTCATCGACCACAGCTTTTCGTTTAAGCAGACATTTGCCTCTTTGCTTGCCCACGTTTCGTACCTTTCGATTTCTGTCATGAGACTTTCACGAGCAAGAAATACAGCCTCAAAGTGAACGGTTAAATACACCCGCACGCTTTGAGCGACTCTTATTTATTATCGTTTACTTAGACATTTTTAATTCTTGTTTATAATTCTTGTTTTCCTAGTTGTCGGGTTGTTTCGGGTTTTTTTCCTTGTAAAGTTATTTCGGTATCTGGGGAAAAAAAAATCTGTACCCTTTTGCTTTCTTTTGTAATACTAATTATTATTATTAATATTATTGTACTTTTGAACTGTGCAATATTGTACGACGATTCTTAAAGCACTGGTTTTATTTGAATGGTGAGGAAAGGGTTTTTAGCATTGTAAAATTGCGTTTCTTCATGTTGTGCAAAATAAAATAAAAATAATTAAAAGCGAAGGAAAGTGAGAAGAGAGGAGCAGGGCATGGGAATTAGCATCAGCCCGGCTTATGCGAATAAATAAGGGAGATTCGGTGAGCTGGGCGCTTTAAGTGAAGGACAATCAACTTTAGGGTAATTTTAATTTATTTGATATGATGTACAGTTTTCTTCCGAAGTCCATTGAGTATGTGGATTTTAATAGGCAGAAATCAAGTGAGGAGTGGACACCCCTAGTCTCTCTCTGTCTTAGTGTCTGCTCACCTGTTGTCTGACAATTGTTTGCTGTCTTCCCAAGGGTTTGGGTTGGTTGGTTTCTTTCCTTTGTTTCATTTTAAATTTTGTTTTCCCCTTTCGGTTGTACTCTCTGCCCTCTCGCTTTCTGTTAGGGATCGGTCCTATTTTTAAAACAGCCTATATTGTTATAAACTTAATGTTGTGGTGGAAAAAAAAAATCAATAAAACCCGTTCCTTATCATTTTTAAAGTGTGGTTTCGGGCAGAAAAAAAAAGAAAATAAATAAACAACAACAAAAAATGAAAATTATTTTAAAAATAGAAATAACAAAGCAAATAATCCAAGGATTGTCCGTGAGCGCTGCTGCCTTGCTCGGCCGGGGCTGCGGCCCGGGGCACGGAGCCGATCCCGCCGGGGCTCCTTGGAGCGGGTATCCAGAGGCTCCTTGGAGCCGGGAAGGGGATGGGGAGAGGGGGGACTTTTCCCAGCCCCAGCGCAGCGGGATCACGGTGCCCGGGTTACCCCGAGCGAGGGGTCGCAGCCTCTCGGGGAGCCCCCGGGAACTCACGGGGGCAGCGGGGGGGCCCTTCCCACGGGAGCGCCGCCTCCCCTCCCCTCGGGCTTCCCCTGAACTTCTGGCCGCCCCTTCCTCTGCGCCCCCCCGGTGCTGCCCTTCCCTTCCCCTTCGCCCCCCTCCTCCGGGGGCTGCCGCAGGGTGTCCAACCCTCCCCGGGCTGCGCCCTCTGCCCACGGCCGGAGCCGTCACGCGTTAAAACCCCCGGCAGGGTTATTTGGAGATAGGATCGCTCTC
>VZRV01001279.1:279164-529164 GCA_013398115.1 Falcunculus frontatus | reverse complement strand
GGTTAAAAACACGGTGCCACGGCCCCTGCCAAGGCCAAGGATATTGCACCTGGACACGGATGCGACCAAACCCACCAGGATTTCCGAGCTACAGCAGCACTTCCCACTCGCCCCCCTCCGCTGGAGCCTCCCCGGGGGCTGCAGCAGCCCGGACGGGGACGGCTGCGGGCTCGGGGACAGTCCCCACCCGCGGACACGAGTGTCTGCGGGAGGAGGAGAGCACAGGGAGAGGGTTTATCCCTTCGGAGCGGCAGCAGCGGGGAAATGGAGGAGGAGAGGGCGGCAGGGTCTGCCCGGGGGCAGGGGAAGCGTGGGGCTGGGGTCGTGGGGCAACTCGGGGACCGGGCTGGTGCCTTCCACACGGGCCCCGTTACCGGAGTTCCTTTCTATGGCTTCCCGGGGCGGGAAGCATGCACCGATCCCTCGCCGGTGGGAGGGAGGCCCCAGCTCCCTGTCCCAGGCAGCCGTCGGGGTTGGGTCTCTGCCTGGCACCTCCCGGGAAAAGGGGCTCCTGGCCCCAAAACCGCGGGCCTGGGCAGTCTCTCGGGCTCCCAGAAGCGGCTCCGTCTGCTCCCGGGAAGGTGAGGAACCCCGGTGAGGCCCCTGCCCTCGGCCCCATGTTCCCTTTGGGACAGGTGGGACACAACAGCTGCCACCTGCAGGTTTCCCCTTCCGAGGGCAGGAGCGGCGGGGGAAGAGCTGCGATGGCTGTGATTTATACCCACCCCCAAGGGAAAGAGCCCCTGACTCTTGAGAAAGTCTATTTGGAAATGCAGCGGCACGTCCCCTCCCTCACTGCTCCCCACAGCTTCCAGACCCTGGGATAAAAATGCAGGAGACATTTCGTGGGACATTTGTCACCAGCTGCAGCGCAGGGCAAATCCCGGATTCTGGAAGGTTTCTCAGTGCCACCGAGCAGGCAACACACCGTGACAGGTTTTTTTTCCTCCTCTAATGAGAAGAAGGGTAAAGATCCCCGGATATGCACAAGGTGTTTATCCCGACACCCCCGCCTCCGGCCGGCATAAGCCATTCAGCCCACGTCGCTGTCGCCCACTCGAGGTGGAGGGCAGGAGGGATGGCGGGCGGCCAGCAGCCCTCCCCCGGGGGCGCGGGGTCAGCGTAGCCCCCGGGGACGGCGGCGAGGACTCGGCGGGGGTTCCCCCCTCCAGCTCCGGTGCATCCCCCCGGCGCCTCCCCATTCCCGGACCCCGCGGGTTTCCAAACTTTCCGTGTCCGCCGCCGCCGTGATTGGCGCGGCGGAGGCCACCTCCATGCAAATGAAGCCCCGCCGCCCGCCGCCCGCAGATCAATAGGGACGCGGGGGAAGGAGCATGCATTCCGCCTGGGCCGGCGCGGGGAGAGCCGGCCGCCGCACGCCCCAAGCGCCCCCCGAAACATCCCCCCCCGACGGCTCCCCGCAGGCTGCCGGGGCACCCCCCTCCCGCGCACCCCGAGCCCCTCTAAAGCGAGAGCTTCCCTCCTCTGCTTTCTTATGAACCCAGGATGAGCAGCAAAGAAGACCCGAGCAAGTGCTGTCCGGCGGCTGCTCCCATCTCCAGTTTCACCATCCAGTCCATCCTGGGCAGCGGCAGCGCCGATCCCCCCCGGGAGGCCGGCGACAGGGCACCCGCCTGGTCCGCCCGTGCCCGGACCCTCTCCCTGTCCTCGGAGGACGAGGAGCCGGAGGAGAGCTGGAAGCACCGCGGCTGCTTCTGCCCCGAGGCTCAGGGCCCCGCCGAGGCGTGCCACAAGCACCAGCCCCTCAGCTTCACCTGTCTCGGTGAGTACCCGGAGGGATGGGACGGGGCGGACGGGCCCCGCCGGGAAGGGCCGCGGAGGGCTCGGCCCCGGTCCGGCCCCCGGCGGGAAGAGGGAGGCGGGGGCATGTCGCACCTTCTCTGCTTTCGGGGCACAGAGTATTTGCGCCGTCCGTGGGTGAAGTGGGGAGGAAGGAACTCCAGGAAAAATGGGGTGGCTTTTTTTTTTTTCTTTTCCACCCCACTCGGCGTTGATTTCCCCGAGGGATGCGGTGCGATGGATAACGCTCGTTTTCTTAGATTCTGATTATTTACAGCACTGGGGCAGAGGGAAGAACGATGTTTATTTTTTTTTTTAGCCTTATTTCTGAATAAACGGTCTGTGAAATGCGATGCTGTAAAGTAAAATTTGCCGGCTCGTGTCGGATAGGAAGCCTGGTACTCAGCTGCTTTAACTGTGGCACGCACACCCACCTGTCCTTCCATCCGTCCATCCATCCATCCATCCATCCATCCATCCATCCATCCATCCATCCATCCATCCATCCATCCATCCATCCATCCATCCATCCGTCCATCCATCCATCCATCCCTCCATCCATGTGACGGAGGGACACGGATATCCAGGAGCGGATGGCTTCCCCCGGCGTCAGTTGTGTGTTCCGCCGGGAGCAGAGGCGGCGGGAGCCTGCCAGGGGTCTCGCCTCGGTGCCTTCTCCCTCCGGGGCGGGGGGCTCGGCCGTCGGGGGTCCCGGTGCCGGCCGCCGTGCGACCCCCGGGCTGTCACTCTGTTGCAGGCAGCACCAAGGGGAGCGGAGCGGCGGCGGCGAGCAGCGGGGAGCGGGGGCCCTTCCTCTCTCCGTCCCAGCAGGACTGTAAGGACGAGAAGGAGAAGCCGCTGGGACCCTCCTCGCCTTCCTGCGGGGACCGGCAGCGCGACGGCGGGGACCGGCAGGCCGGCGCCGCCAAGAAGAAGACGCGCACGGTGTTCAGCCGCTCGCAGGTCTTCCAGCTGGAATCCACCTTCGACATGAAGCGCTACTTGAGCAGCTCGGAGCGGGCCTGCCTGGCCTCCAGTCTGCAGCTCACCGAGACACAGGTGAAGACCTGGTTCCAGAACCGCAGGAACAAGTGGAAACGGCAGCTCTCGGCCGAGCTGGAGGCGGCGAACATGGCCCACGCCTCGGCGCAGACTCTGGTGGGGATGCCGCTGGTGTTCAGAGACAATTCCCTCCTCCGAGTGCCGGTGCCCCGGTCCATCGCCTTCCCCGCCCCTCTCTACTACCCCGGCAGCAACCTCTCGGCCTTACCGCTCTACAACCTCTACAACAAGATCGACTACTGAGCCCCGCGCCCCCTGCCCCGCGCCCGCCCCGTCGGGACCCGCACCGGGAGCGGGGCCGGGGCTGCCGCGGGGGCTCCGTGCGGGGTCTCGGGCCGCCCCCGCGGCGGGGACACAGCAGCGAAACTGATGGGAGGGATGGGCAAACGGAGAGCCCGGGGCGCCGGGGGCACCCCCGCTCTCCCCTCCTGCTATCCTGCCACTTGAAAAGAAAAAAAAAAGAATTAATTAAAAAAAGGCGTTATTTCAGATCTGTAAATATTTTTAAAGAAAGTAAGAAAGAAAAAAAAAATTAAACCGTTTTAAGCCTCATTTGTGAATTTGCCACCTCGGTCGCGTGTCCCCTGGCACCGGGGGTGCCGCGCAGCCGGGCCGGGAAGGGCCCGCGGGGCCCGGGATCGATGCACGGGAGAGCGAAAACGACTTGTAATGCCGAGGGTTTATTTTTCTGGCATTTTTGCTCTTTATCTCGTTTCCTGCAGGGAATCCCAGCCGGGCCTGACCGTCCGCCCGTGCGGGGGCTCGCTGCCTTGCTCTCGGCTGGGAGATGAGGGGTACTTCCCGAAAAGTTTCGTAAACGGGGACCTTTTTTTCTGGTTTTCGGAGTGTTTTGGTGGAAGCCGCGGTGATGGGCTGGGTGCTACCGGGGACTGGTTCCTGCTCTCCGCGCCCCGGGTTCGCACTGGGCATCCTCGACGGCTCCCCACGGGACACGGCCTCGATCGGTCACTCAAAACCACTAAATCCAGCGGCAAGTGGCGATTAAACTGCGGCCACCGGCTCCGAGGTACGGCCCGTACCGAGCGCGGGGGGTGTACCAGCAACAGCAACGAGGACGGCGAAAAATAAACCCCCGAAAACCAGAGAAATAAAATATCCCAAAGGATAAACAAGGCGTTTTTCAGTGAGAGGAAGGAGAACGCTCTCCCCGCGCTCCACAGCCGGTGTTTGAGCCACAGACCCCTTGCCCCGGGGTAGCGGCAGCCAGGGGGGGGGTACTCAGTCCCTCTCCGTCGCTCCGCCTTTCGGACTCTTTTTTTTTTTAGGGGGAAAAAACTCGTATTTCGGGTTTGTCCATTAACACTGCTAAAACCCAGCAGCAGCCTCTCTTTCCCTGCGGCACCAACCCGTGCGGTTCCCTCGGGGGCATCTCCCGGGATCTTTCGTTATCAGCCGGGACGGGACGGGGAGAAAGGAGCGACCCCACGTTCCGCCACTGCCTTGGGAGAGGCGAACTACAACTCCCGGCATGCCCCGCGGCGGCGGGCGCGCGGCGCACGCCGGGGACGCAGCGCCACGCGCGTTCGAACCGGCCAATCGCGGGCGGGGGCGGCAGTGCGCGCGCGCGGGCGGTGGCGGAGGTTGAGGTGAGGCCGGGACCGGCACCGGGAGCGGGACCCAGGATTGGGGATCCAGGGTTGGGGATCCAGGGTTGAGAACACAACGTTGGGGATTTGGGGATCGGGATTGGGACCCTGGGGGCATCCTGACTCTTCCGTCCCGGCCGCGCGTTCGTTCCCCGGTGCGGTCCCGTCCCTCGCTGGTTCCCAGGCCCTTCCTTCACTCTCTTCCCTTCCCGCAGCGTCTCCCGTATCCCGCCGCTCTTCACCGGGACCCGGCTCGGGGAGCGACCGAAGCCTCGGGGCTGCAGTGAGTCCGAAAGCTTTTCCTTGGCGGTCCGCGGAGCAGCGGGAGGAGCTCGTTCAGCATGAAAACGGTACTTTGAGTTTCATGTTTTCTGAATAAAAGCGCGGGCTGGGAGTCCCGAGGCTCTCACCGAAGCGTTCTGCTTTGTTCCAGCAACTCCCTCCAGCTGAGTGACGCCTGTGCCAAGAGGAGGTGTAAAAGCACAGATTTCTTGCTTGTTCACTAATTTTTTTTTTTTTTAGGGTTTTTTTTTTTTCGAAACTGATTGTAGTTGAGTCAGATTCGCCATTTCAGCAGCATGTGCTTTGTCTGTAATGTTTAAAAGTTTTTTCTTGTGGTGCCTCAACATTTTACCAGGACATTGTTGTTTGAGGTGGGCATGACACTGTGGTTTGGCAATCCTGGTTGTGGATCAGCTGTTTTTGTGACAGTGTGGAGCTCTTGGTCTGCTTTGTGGTTTTTTTTACCACGTGTAAGAGGCAGGATATACTTAAATTCTAATATTATGCACTTTGTTCTGGATTAAAAATACCTTTGGGACATCTTTCCAGGTTTCTGGTGTAAGTAGCTTTGCCTCCTGGAGTTGCTTTTTGACTGGTTAATGATTTGTACCAGGCCTCAAATAATACAATAATTTGTACCTCACATCCTCTTGTTTTGTTGTTTGAGTTTTCTGGCCTAAGTTGACAAGGCAATAAGCTTGTCCAGTCTAATTTTCCCAGTTGTTCTGAATTCCTTTAGATTTTTTGTCTCTGGACCTCCATGTGAAACATCCTCAGCAGGTGCTGCTTAATTTCAAGTAGTGTTCCCATGGAAAGATGTGTGGCAAAACCTCAAGCCTCTCTTTTCCCAAGTATTCCCAAAGCAGAGCTAAAAAGAGGCTCAAAAAGAAGCTTCTCTATTATTGCAAGGGTTTTCCCCTCCCTTACTTCATGTTTAAATAGCAGAAATAGCACTTTATGTTGACACACTGAGTGGTTTTTTGTGTTATTTGAAGGATGTCTTACAGAGCAAAGCTCCCACTCAGGAAATCTCTCCAGTGTAGGAATGTGTGTTCCTCATTTTATTACACAACTTGATGATTGTTTAATTACTGACAAGCACTGAACTGAAATCATTGTGCCCTAAATTTGCCCCTTGCTCTTGGTTCATCTGCTCTTTGTCTCCTGATTTATTCTCAGAGGTGCAATCTTACCTCTGCAGTTGTACCTACAAATTCAGGGGTGACAGTTACAGAAAATCTGAGCTAATTCGCTGCTCTGCCCCTTTAGCAGAAGGTAAATGTGCTGTTGAGGCCTTGAGGAGCCTTGAAAAGAAGCTGTGGTTGTTTTGTTGGTGGATATGTAACCAACAGTTTCTTCTTTTAGAGTGTTTGTAAGGTCTGAACTGTTTTCCAGCTGAAATTTGCAGTTCATAGCTTCTGCTGTCCTTGGAATTTTTCAACAAGTTTGTCCTGGAATGGGAGTGCTGCATTTGCCTTTGGAGTCATTGATCTTTCATTGAATTGTTGATATTTTTTTCCTGGTCATGTCCCAGTTCTGTGGTCACTCCACATTTCAGCACCCCACAAAACACAATTTCCTTTTCTTTACCTGCCCTTTGGATTCTAGGAGGGGGGCAAAAATTCTTAAAACTTTTTGCAGCAAGTATTTCATAGCACTTACGGAAGCCTAAAGGTCTGAAAGTTGCACAGTGCCCAAAACTACATAAAAGATGATCCTGTTGCAATTCTTAGAGGTATATGAGGGTCATACCAGTCCAGGAGCAAGTCAACACTTTTTTGAGTTTTCAAATCCAATTCATTTCTGCTTATATGTGTTTTTTAGAGTAACTTCTTGATGTTCACATAACTTATAAATACTTACTTCAAAAAACACAGCCACACACTCAGCAGAGTGAGGGAAATACATTTGTAAGTAACAATATCTAAGGTTATAGATTATAATAATCATAGTATTTTTTGCTGTTTATTCATGTTGTATTTGATATTTAAAAGCTCTCTGCAGAGAAAGGCATTTACTGAGGTTTTGGACAGGGATTGGCATCTTGAATTTTAGAGTTTGTGAGAAATTTGGGTGTTCTGAACGTGTTCTGTGTAAAAGCCAGTAAAGTTTTCAGGTCTGCTTTGGGCTGCTTTTCAGAGGGCTCAGTCTTGTTCACTTGCTAGGCCTGTGTTCTTGCAGTCTCTAAAATTGCATCTGTGCCTTATTGTCTGCAGATGACGGGATCAAACGAGTTCAAACTCAACCAAACTCCAGATGATGGGATTTCATCAGTAAAGTTTAGTCCAAACACATCTCAGTTTCTGCTTGTTTCATCCTGGGACACGACTGTTCGGCTCTATGATGTTCCTGCCAACACCATGAGACTCAAATATCAGCATTCAGGAGCTGTCTTGGACTGTGCTTTTTATGTAAGTGTGGGAGGGGTTTTTTAATTATTATTTTACAGCAGTGAAGTGCCCAGAGTTGAAGAGGGGACCTACCTGTGCTTTTTTTCACTGAATATTTTGTCACGTGGCTGACGCTGTACTGTGGATTAACACTCAGGTTCTCAAATGATACTTCCCTTCTAAATGAGTTACAGGATTACCCTGCACTTATGTGGAACTTAGGTTGTCATTTAAAATATGAAGAAATGGTAATGATTTGGTGTAACCTCTAACTGCCTTTTTAAAATGTATTTTAGTGTTACTTTTAAAGAAATTCGTATCACTCAAAGCACTTAAACATTTTGCAAAGCTTCTGTCTGTTTAAATCTGGTCAGACCTTAACATTTATGTCTTAATTCCCATCTTCCCAAAATTCTTGAAAGCAAGTCCTTTGTTATGAGTTTAGGATACTGAGTGCAGAGCAGCCATGGAAAATTTATAAGGTAAATTTTATGCTTTTCTAGGATCCTACCCATGCCTGGAGTGGAGGGCTGGATCAGCAACTGAAAATGCACGACTTAAACACGGACCAAGGTGAGCAGATTGAGTTCTAAATGTTGTCAGCAACTGGCCTAAGCTTCAGATTTATGTGCTTACATGCACAGAATATGCTTCAGGTTCTTTAGATGGGAGATATTTAAGTATCTGGCAAAATAACCAGTGGCCTTAATAAGGACCACCTAAAAACCTGGAAGAATTTAGCAGCTTGCCAGAAAGTTCAGTAGCTGCTTGTAGGATGCCTTGATTTTGTGATGATAATCCTGCTCTGCCATAGGCTGCAGGGTCTCGGGGGGAATTAGCCAAGCTGAGCTAAAACTGAGCATGTTGTTTTTCAGAGGTTTGTGGTTTGGATGTATTTGGAATGATCTTTCATGGCAGATGATATAAAGCTTTTGCTTTTGTCAAGCATGGCTTTGTATTACAGTTTTTTCTAAGAAAACATTGCTTGAAAGTAACAGTTCCAGTGCCTTGTTGGTGCAAAATATGGAACTGGTTTAGTTCACTTTTTTGTGTGTTTTTAGAGTGTTAAAGAGAAAAGCAAATTTCAGCCAGTTGCCAGCACCAGCCAATAGCCAGGGCCTGACAAATGGGTGTGTGCAGTAATGGTACCAAAAAACTCAAATAATTCTGCCATAGCTGACTTTCTACAAGTGTTTGTTTTAGTATTTTTATTAACATGTAATAGTAATTGCTTTCTTTTGTCATATTACTAATATACACAAGCTTAAGTTCCTTCCTGGATTAGTGTGTTTGTCAGTGTGATACCAGTTGATACTGAACATGCTTTACACCTGTGAAGATCTCTTAGTGAGTGCCTAAAATTCTTAAATCCTAAGCTGAAGGGACATAAGTGTAAATTTAACAATCCTGATCTTTGCAAAATTTATTCTTCTGAAGGCTGAACTGTCCATTACAGGGATTTCTGGCATAGAAATGCACCTTTAGGGTGTCAGAAAATGCATGTACTGCAATAGTGTTCGTTTTAAATTCTTTATTTCCCCCATTCTGACTGTTTGTAGGGCCAGTAAAGTTGCAGTATGTTGTGTTTTCTTACAGAAAACCTTGTTGGTGCCCATGATGCTCCAATCAGGTGTGTGGAGTATTGCCCAGAAGTGAATGTCATGGTGACTGGCAGCTGGGATCAAACAGTGAAACTCTGGGATCCCAGAACTCCCTGTAATGCAGGAACCTTCTCCCAGCCTGAAAAGGTATGTGCTGCATTCCAGATGTCAAATAATGCATCCTGGGACTGAAACACCACACAGGACACTGCCTTCAGCTGAATTTGTGAAGTTATGTTTAATGGTTTTTAAACTGGGTGAAAGTGTAGCATTTTTAAAGATTGGTATTCAGAATTTATTGCCATTTCTAGGTGAAGGCTTTGAGCTTTCCTCAATGTACCTTAATTCTTGGTGCTTGTGCTGGACCAAATCCTTAAAATTGAAAATAAATTTGAAGGAAAACCAAGCATCTTGGCTTAATTGCAATATGCACAGTTAATTTCCTTAGATGTTAAGATTTTAGATACATCAGACCCTGGCAGTGCTAAGGTCTGATTGTTTTGGAATGTGCACAGAGATGGATCTCTATAGGAGGCCATTTATGTTGCCTGAAGTAATATTTTGGTTTTTTACCTGTGTTCAAAAACTTGAACAGAATTCCTTGTATTGTGATTTACCTGTGTTGTACTAATGTCTAGTAAATGTGGATATTTTACTAATACTGAAATCTCTGCTAATGGGAGACTCAGAGAAATAAGATGAAATGGGATGTCGTCAGCTTTTTTTAATGGCCATATGATGTGTTAACTTCTCATTCTGCTTACAGTGGTGTCATTGAAAGAATGAACAGGAATTCCAGGGTTGTTTTTTTTTTTCAGAGGCTAAACACAGTCTGGCTTGCTGGATAATTTTACATATGGATATTTTTTTTGCCTGTACCTTTTTAAAATTTCATTTAGCACCGTGACATCCTATTGTCAAGTCCTAATTATGAGCCATCATTACCTTCCCTTTGGCCCTAAATAGCTCTTACTTTTGTTCCAGCAGAGCTGGATCTACTTCTGGTGAGACCTTTGTGCAGAATAAAGTAATTGCATTATTTCTAGTTTTGATTTATAGATGTATGTAGCATGTAAAGAACTGTGATAAATTGCTGACAGGATATCATATAATGGACAGCCACAGTGAATCAAGCTGCTTATTGGTTCAGCAAGGTTCATTATGTCATTTTTTTAATGCTGCCTTTGATGAATGTGTACACCTACTCCACTGCATGACAACGGTTTCATTTGATTTATGGCTGTGTGGTGGAGAAAGAACACTCACTGTACAGGTGTGACATCAGTTTGTGAAGAAGATTTAAGATATTTAATGGTCTTTATGCCATTGTTTTCCTGTATGTATGCAAACACATTTTATATAGTGTTTAGGAATATTTCTGGACCAATTTTTACATCAATAACGAAAAACTGTCATGTTAAAATGCTTAACTGCTATTGGCTCAAAGTTTTTTTTACCCTGTTTAGGTATAATTGGGATCATCAGAAATTTGGGGCAACTCCTATGTGAACATTTAAGATTTCTCCCATCTTAAGATCTCAGTCTTTAGAGGAAACTTCAATAATCACATTTTAGAGAAGAAAGCATGCTGGATGGATGAGGACTGGTTAAAGCAAGCTTTTTTATCTATACGTATACATACACACCTTTCAGCTTAGTTTTTTAATTAGAAATTAACTTTTTGAAAACCTATTTGTAGTAAATGAAAAGTTGTTGCGTCTGATATTTCAGTGCAATCTTGTTGGGCTTCGTCAGAGAGCCAGAAAGTGAAACCAAATGAGTGAAATCGTACAAGTACTTGCCAAAATTAAATTGATTCCTTCTGGCAGGATACCAGATCTCTTACACCTTTAATTCCTGATCTGAGGAATACCCAAGATCTGTTTCCTATGTATTTGGCTGCATTAGATCACTTGGAAAAAGCTCATTCTCATAGTTTGCTCTTGTTATCAGCTCAGTGACAGCTGTAGGTAGCTGGATTCCATCTGCTTGTGTATCAACAACTTGGGATTCATTCCATAGCACAGTTTTTTATGACTAAACCTTTTTCCTTTTTCTTTTTTAACATATTACGAGATGAACTGCATCCCAAGCAATAGTTGGAAGCAACAATTCATACACTAAGTATTTTCGTGCGAAATTTGATAAGCCAAAACTAGAACCTCTGAGCCAAGTTTTGGAGTAGAGTTGAAATTCCAAGCCATTATCTTTTTTTTCATATGTCAAACATACTGCTTTCTTCAATTTCACTTAGTTTTATTAAAATATACAAAGTAATGTGTTTTTTTTAATGGTTTCTTGGCAGTTTATTGTGTTTTATTAACATGAAGCTCAACTCAAAATATTCAGTTTATGAAGAAAAATTCTTGGTTACCAGGTGGAGGAAAACAGAGAAGAAAATGTATGATGTTGTTTTGTAGGACTAAACTGCAGGATCATGAATGGACAGTGGGAATGCAAACTGTGTATACCAAGCAGAGATTAATTCCAGTATCTATCACTTCCCCTCCTGTTCCTTTGTGTAGGTTTTCCTTTTGCCATCAAATTTGGTAAATTTAATGCTTGGAATAATTTTTGAGCTTTTGAATGCTGCATCAGGGTGTTCTTACTAACCAGCTGTACACTCCTGTTGCTTATCCCAAATTTGGGTTCTAAATTAAAGGTGAAGGGAATTCTCTTGCTGTGGACTCCATGGGAGATGTCACCAGTTGTGTTAGTGCTCATTGCTGACAGCTTATTCTCTACAAAGAGCAGGGGCTTTTCAGGCTAATCAGTGTTAAATACTGTAAATATTTTTTTGGAAGGTCTACACCCTCTCTGTGTCTGGGGACAGACTGATTGTGGGGACAGCAGGTCGGAGAGTGCTGGTGTGGGATTTGAGGAACATGGGATATGTTCAGCAACGAAGAGAATCGAGCCTGAAGTACCAGACCCGCTGCATCAGAGCATTCCCCAACAAACAGGTATGGGAGCCATGGCAGCAGTCACATTTCTGCTGAATATTCTTCAGGAAAATGGTGGTTTATTTTCAAGTTTGTTTTTCAGTGGGGGTTTGTTTTGTAATCACACTTTGGGAAAGGGGAGGCTTCCTGTGGCACTTTAATTCTTTTTAGTGCAGCTTAGCAGTGTTTGCCACTGACTTACCAGCATATTATGTTGTCATTTTGTTCCTTCAGATTTCTCTCCTTTTTAAAAAGACCCTATTTAATGAATCACAATGCTGACATATAATTAAAAAACATCCTTCCCCTCCCCAGTTGCAGTAGAAGAGAGAAAGCCAGAATTGGTGGTTTGTCAGCAGCTTTTGTGCATTGTAGCCCTGGTTCTTGGGCAGTCTGTGAACAGGGGCAGGACTAAAACTGCGTGAATGTCATTTCTATATTTTTCTTTTTTTTCTCTCTGAGTCTGTGGCATGCACTGCAGAACCCCTGGTCCATTATCCAGGGGGAATTGTACAATTCAGGTGCTCCTACAGCTGTTCTGTGCAAGTTAACGTGGTGCATCTGTGGTATTTCTTTTTCAAGGAAAGCAAGAAGATTGGCTTTCTGTGCCAAACTAATTTGTAAGGGAATTTTCCTGTGTACAGAGTGATAGTGCAGGAATTGCAAGACCTAGTTACTTGTTCTTGAACTGGCATGAATGCTTTGTCCATTTTCAGTTCTAGTTATAGTAAAACAAGCTGATCTTCCAGATTGTATTGTATGATGGATTTTAAAGAGCCGTGTTATAGCTAGATATCATTGCAGTCCTATTTCTGAAAAGATCTATTATGGACTTAACTCAGAAGTGATAATAAAAGCATCTCAGGTTGCTCCAAGTCAGGACTGTAATTAACTGGATAGGTGAACACAACTTGTAATCAAGTTTCACTGAAAATACTATTTCAGCTTGAGCGTTTAGTTGTTGCTATAAGGCTCTGAACTAATTTTAATGTAATGTAATTCCGAAACGAAATAGTCCTGTGAGTATCTCTCATATTTCAGATATTTAGGCCCTGGGGGGTAGGTGAACAAAGACAAGGAGTTCTTGTCTTTTAACCTTTTTTCCCTCAAGTACAAGCTTGTGTTTGTACCTGCAGAGGCAATTACAAGTCTCATTGTCAGCTTAAAACTATGATGCTATGAGAATCTCTCTTAGAAAGCTTTTTTCTTTCTTACCACTTTCTTAGAATTTAGAAGGCTATGAAATAAAGTTGTACTGCAGTCTTTTCTCCAGCTGTAAACTTCTAAAACTGGTAGTTCCAATTTTTTTTTTTTTTCTTGTTAGGGTTATGTTTTAAGTTCTATTGAAGGTCGTGTAGCCGTGGAATATTTGGATCCAAGCCCAGAAATCCAGAAGAAGAAATACGCATTCAAATGTCACCGTTTGAAGGAGAATAACATCGAGCAGATTTATCCAGTTAATGCCATTTCTTTCCATAATGTCCACAACACATTTGCTACAGGTAAGTACTCAATTCTTTGTAATACTTGCATCAATTCCTTTAGTTTTGGTGTAAACAGATCAGCTTTTACTTCATATGCCCTGACTTTTTAAGCATTTAAATCATATTTCATGACATGAGCAGGGTTTTAAAATTGTTTGATATAGTGAGAGTTCTTAACTCTTCATATTTTTTGTCCCAAACACAAGCTGGTTTAGACCTGCAGAGGTAATCACAAGTCTCGCTATTAGCTTAAAACTATGGTGCAATGAGAATCTCTCTTAGAAAGTTATTTTCTGCCTCACCACTTTCTTAGAATTTAGAGGGCTATGAGATAAAATTGTGTTGCACTCTTTTCTCCAGTTAACTGCTTTAACGGGGATTTTGCGAAATGCTCATTGTGCTCTTTCCTGAGTGAATCAACCCTGTGTTTTTCCTGACAAAGTAATTACGAGTAGTTTTCTTTTTTTCTTGTGCTGCATCTCTTCAGTTGTATTTTTTTCCCTCAATTACAACTTAAAAACGTTTGTTTTTATTTTTTTGGAAACACTGGCTTCCAGGCGGCTCCGATGGCTTTGTGAATATCTGGGATCCGTTTAACAAGAAGCGGCTGTGCCAGTTCCATCGGTATCCCACCAGCATTGCCTCCCTGGCCTTCAGCAATGATGGAACTACCCTGGCTATAGCTTCCTCCTACATGTACGAGATGGATGACATCGAGCACCCCGAGGATGGCATCTACATCCGCCAAGTGACAGATGCAGAAACAAAGCCCAAGTGAGTGTCTGCCTCACCTGCAGTTGAGGCTCTCCGAGCATCCACCCCAAGATTTATTAATTTTCCTAAATTCATGAATAGCATTATTGATGGCAGGAGATAGTGCAGCTTGACAGTAGGGCTGGGTTTGATGTTATCTCCTTCGCCCAAGCTTTCAATATCCGTAGGTTGATAGACGGCTGATGGATAAAATTGTGCCTGGTTGTTTAGTGGGAGAAGAATGTCAAACTCTTATCCTCTTTCAATAGGTGCTATTATATGAAGCTGTAGAGTTATTGCGAGCTCATTGCTTCAGGAATTGAGTGAAGAATTCAAGAATAATTTATTGGAGTAAATGTTACGGTGTTTGGATATTTAAAACTTGGAATGAATGCAGTCTGTCACACTGAGTATGCACCCAGCTGTCAGAGTGAGCAGTGAATTTAGATGCTGTTGTAGGAAGGTTGTGTAAAATCAAGGAAAAGCTCTCTCAGTTCCTGGGTGTTGGAGTTTGCTGCAGCCCTTTGATAGCACACTTTTCTGTCATTGTTGCTGTCAAAACGAGGCAAACTGATTGATGGAGGTAAAAATTCCTGTTCAACTCACTTTGGCATGAATGTTAAATAGAAAAATTGCCATCCCAGTGCAGATTTGTGCTGCTCTTAATGATGCTAGCACAGGAGCAGTTGGCTTTATTTTCAAATTCCTGTGCTTTATCACTGCTAAGTTTTTTCTCTTCTAGTACTCAATCTGTCTTATACCTTATCAGGTTGTCTCCATTATTAAAAGTGGCTATGAAAGCAGATACATAAATGATCAAATTTCTTGAGTTTAAAATCTCCAGACCTTTTCCTCCACTCCCTTAAGTGACTTGTCTGTTGCTTTGGAGCAGCTGTTTTATACCTATGAAGATGAGATATTTATTATTGTATAACCTCCATGTATCTCACTTGGAGATATTTGTTTTAAAGTAGTTTTGATACTCCTAGAAAAATAAAGCCAGAACTATTTTAGTATTTATTTCCTTGATTTCCTCAAGTGGAAAAAATCCAAATATGGTAATTCAAAATTTTTTAAAAATCAGGTTGTACTTGTTACATACATTTATGAGTTGTTTTGTTTTGTTGTGTTTTTCAAAGTTGATAAAAGAATACTTGGCTGCTGTTGGCTTTCTAATAATAAGAGTTGCTTTCAGGGTTGTTTTTTTTTTGTTCATTGCTAGTTAGAGTTGCTAATTCTGTAGATGCTTCATTCTGCTGTACAAGGAGGTTAATCTACAATTAAACAATATTTCCTCTTGGCCCTCCATTATTTTCTGAAACAGATGGTTCATCATTTCCTGGGCTGTTAAACACAGCAAGGTTAAGGTTAGACTCTTGGGAATCAGCTAGTTTTGAATCTTATTAGGCTGTAGAAGGAAAACTAATAAGAATACTCCTTAATATCATTTTGTGACTGTAAACAATTATTTATTAGCAAACAATTGATCCCAGAAGGGCAAATTGTTTGAGTCAGTAATGAGCTGAGAAAAGACAGAGCATATCTGTGTATTTGGAAAATAATTGTAACGTAATTGCAATGCATTTAGACAGGCATCTTTTTGGACCTGTTTCTATCTTTAAATGAATTTCTGAAAACATTAACGAGGTTTATATGCTTTTCTGACATTTACAAGTTGCTTGTGCCAACCTTAGGGCACTAAGAATGATGGGTATATTTTATTGGCTCAGTAGTGTGAGTCATCTCTGGTTTATTCTAAAAATAAGTTACTTAGGACAGAAGACTAATGGTAGTTTCATAGTAATCTTTTTGCATATTAATTTGAGTTGCAGTGTTTCTGCACAGTGCATTCTTAGTGCATCAAGATGGTGCCATATTATATAAAGATCACTTTTTTTGTCATTAAACTGTTAGATTGTGTATCTTGGTACAAGTGAAAGATGGCTTTCTGCAAGTTTATGCTTTCCTAGGATGTTGAATTTTCTACCTGCTTATGATTCCTCTACATATTCTTCCTAAAATAGAGTTTATTTTTTGCAGGTCTACTTAGACTACTGGTGATACTCCTTCTCTACAAGAGATGCTCACCTGCTCCTAACAAGGCTGCACTAAAACAACCGAAGTGAGAAGAACAATCTTTGTACTCGAGTTGTTTTTCACTAAGAAATGTTTGTTTGTTTATTGTAGTTTGTCTAAATCTGTCATTCCTTGCCTGCTTATAATGTTAGTGAAACTGTTTTCTTTCTCTGCTGTCTGGAGCTGAATTAGTTCAGTCCTGTAAATAACCATTTAAAAAATGTAAACATTTTGTAGTATCTGATTATGAAAACTTTTACTGCTTTCTTATTTGTTCAATAAATATCCATAGGTTTTTGAGAACAAATACTTTGTGTAGCAGCCTTTACTGATTGTGAAACAAATGTTGAGACCAAACCCTTAAATTACACAAGTTCATGAGTTCTGGATCTTCCTGATGGAAAAAATTCTGAACCTTTTATCTTTTTCCAATGAGATGAACTGGGAAATGCTTTCTATTGAGTATTACCACTAAAAGCTGTCTCCCTCAGCTGTTTGCAGAGCACTCAGACTGCTCTCCTGGTTACTTGTATCACATGTTACTACTTAAATATTTATTTTATAATGAATAGTAAGGAGGGACAGACAAGCTGAAGCTTGAGGAAGGTGACTGAAGTGTGGGTATTTTGGGTTGGAGGTTGGATTCATGCTTTGCTTCCAACTTCTTCTTTTCTATCAGTGCCTGTGTAGCCAGTGGGAGCACTTTATTACCTGTAGGAAAACAAACTTGCTGACAACAGGAATGGTACCAGATCATTCCAGAGAAGGTGGTGATGGAGAGGAAACAGCTCTGTGTGTGCAGAAATCTGACAAACTTGAGCTATTACCAGGTAGATGTGGTAAATGAGTTGTATATGGAATACTCTGCAGTTTGTCATGAGCTGGACGTGGATTCTTTGGTAATAGAAACTGGTTTTGATAGGAAAAATTAAAGATCTTCCTGAGTTAAATATGAATAATGCCCTCACCAGAGTGGCACCAGAGTGTCAGCCAGCCTCTGTTCTGATAGTTGTGCACCACCCCTATTCCTTGCAGTTTTAATTGGTTTTTCTGCAGTGAGAGTTACGTGGCTGATGTTGGGCAGAGGTTGAATTTTTGATGTCAGCTTAGGAAGTCGTAACACCTTGGTGTTCAGGTGTTTTAGTATTTTTAGAGGACTGCTTTGCTACAGAGGGCCAGTTGGAGCCCAACCCTGGGAGCTAAAGGTTTCTGTGAGAGTGACTAGCAAAGCAATAATAAGCTTGTGGAAAAAAGTGAGGATGCGTCCGAATAAAAAAGAAAGTGTGAAGGCAGAATGAGGCTGTGGGACTAAGGAAAAGGTGGTTTACTGATGATGTGGAGAAAGGAATATGAGAAATGGAGAGAGGATGGAGTGGGGAATTACAGGTGTAGAGCTATGGGGAACAAAGTGAAGTGAGAGCTAGAGAACACAGGGAAAACAAACAGAAAATTAGGGGAATTCCAAATACTTTGGCTGACAAAGGAAACGTAACATAACTTGGAAATGATGCCACCTGTGCAGCTTTTCAGTGGTAAGTATTTGGGGAAAAACTTGTTAATGTGCTGAGATCTGCATGTTTCAGTGGACAGAGTTAGCCCAGGATGTGTATGAGGGAATAAATTTGACTTACGGGTTCTGTTTTGGCCTAAAAACCAGAAGATTCCTTGTGGTGAGTTGGTGTTTTATGTAAATGCTTGAAACAAACTGTAGAAAACAGTGAGACAACCAAGCACAGTGGAGAAAATGAATGTTTAGGTGGTCAGGGCTACAGCTGTGTCCATGTGTTGCGTAGAAATATCACAATGTGCAGTTGAAATACAGATATTTCCTTTACAAGATTAATCTCCCTTTTATTAGCACTCTCCTAGAAATGCAGGTCAAGGCAGAGGTTCATAAACTGGAGGAATCATGAAACAAGCCTTTTCTGACTTCTATAACAAGCAGCTGAACAAAGGACATACTGACTCTTGATAGAGGAATTGAGAGCTAAAAAAGCTCCTTAAGTCACTGCTTTTTGGCTGGTGTTGAGGGCCGTGGAGAAAACATGGAGCCACAGCCATCACTATAATAGAGTCATCAATCACCACTGACTGCTGGCAGCAGTGAATATCCAGGGTTGTCTCTCACAAGAGCCTCATAACACTGTGGTATTAGAAGCCAAGTGGCATCTGTGCCCTGAATGTCACAAAAGCAAGCTGGTAAGTACTTCTTTCTGTTGGCCAGTCCTTCAGGATAATCAGTGTGTGGTTACTACTTGCAGGTCTGGAGCTCTGCTGCATCTCAGATGGTGGTGCTGCTGTAATTATAATAAATATTTAAAAAAATGTGTTCCTCGGGTGGGTGTTTTCCCAAGCATAACCAGTCAAAGCTGAGCTTTGAACCCCCAATAAAGACTGAAGTGATGCTTCTGAGGATGACTTTACAAAGCTGTTAGGTATTGCCAGCTCCATCTTAATTACCTCATACTTTTGTAGGTGTCCAGTAGTTTTCACTGCCTTGAAAATGACAGATTTTCTGCAGCTGGAGTCAGATAGTCCTCAAGTTCAGCAGTCATTCCACTGCTGCATCTGTTAAGATGGGTGCCCAAAAGCTGGGTGTTTCTACTACTGGGTTCTCTCACAAATTTGGCCTAAATGACACATTTCCCATGAGGGATTGGTATCAGGGGTGTGGAGCAGAACCCATTTCTTTGGACTTGCAGACATCTGCTCTGTTGATTACACCATTAGCTGCTCTCATGTTGTTCAGCATAATCACAACCACAAAAGCAGTCATTTTTTAGTCAATATCCAATTGATATGACTTCTGCTCCTCCAGCAGTGTGACATTTGCTCTGAAAAGTGTCAGGATTCTCTATTTCAAATGCTTTTAGACATGTGGAATTTAGAAATGAAGAGTCAAAGACTGGACTTTTCCAGATACTCTTACAACTGATATGCTAAAGGCTCTCTCTGTGGAATATCTATTTTCCTAAGGCTGTGTGTGCAGTTTTTCACTGTATCAGACATTTTCCTATAGCATGAAAAGCACATGTGAATGTGCTAAAACGTGTGATAGCAACATGGGGGAGGTAATAGGTCTTCAGAGTCTCCCGTGATTACCTGCAAAGTGGAAGGGAATAAACTGTTCTCCATGTCCACTGGGACGAGGCATAATGAGCTTAAATTGCAGCAGAGATTAGTGTAGACATTAGAAAGTTTTTCCTAAGTGTAAGGATGGTTAAGTCCAGGAATAAATGGCCTGGGGAAGCTGCAGTGTCTCCATCTGTGGAATTTCTCAAGCACAGGTTAGAGCAGTGGCTGGCAGGAATGGTGGGATTTTGACTGGTTCCATCTTTGGGCGGGGAGGATAAGGCAGTACTGATTGTAGTTGTGCTGGAGTTCTGCTCTCCAGCTTCCACTGGCAGTGGGATGTGATCTCCCAGAGCCATGGGAGCAGTGCCTGGGAAAAAGCTCTGCAGCCCTTAAGGCACCTCCCAATACCTATGGAGAGGGACTTTGGACAAGGGCATGGAGTGACAGGACAAGGGGAATGGCTTTAAACTGACAGAAGGCAGGGTTAGATGGGATTTTCTGAAGGGGCTCTTCCGTGTGAGGGTGGGGAGGCCCTGGCACAGGGTGCCCAGAGAAGCTGTGGCTGCCCCTGGATCCCTGGAAGTGTCCACGGCCAGGTTGGATGGGGCTTGGAACAGCCTGGGATAGTGGAAGGTGTCCCTGCCCATGGCAGGGGTAGGACTGGCTGACCTTTAATGTCCCATCCAACCCAAACCATTTCATGATTCTCCAGTCATACCTCTTAAAATCAATGTATGCGTGCATTTTGTAGGCATTTCTCAACTTGGGTTAATTCTGAATTTGGGCTTGATTTCTGAATGAAGGTTAATCAACAATAGCTGGCTTTTATTTGCTAGATAAATACTTTGTTTACATCAGCCTTACCAGAACTTTAAGCTTGCATCCAGCTTCACCATCAGCAACACTGAACAACTCAGCAGAGCAGCATTAGTTGTGTGTTTTAATCTATTCCCCACTTGCAGAAACCCTCTGTGTCCTCTTCTGGGAAAAACAGAGCCAGGTAGCCTCAAGTAGAAACAAAGCAATAATTTATTCACTTAGGCCCAGGATTTCCTGATAATTAAACTCAGCAAGGGTTGCTTTTCCCTGCTTGTGTTTGCTGCAAGCCACCCCTGCTCTGCAGCCACAACAACGCGACAAAGGCAGCGATTGCCTCATTCTCAGCTCTGCACGGGGGCATTGTCAGAGGTGATTCTGGCTGCAGAATTCGTTCCCTAAAGAGATAAGACAGACAAAGGTGGAGAGAGAAGAAATATTCTCATTCCACAGATGTCAACAAAGGCACAGAATAAGGAAGTGAATTTCCTCGTCACAGAGCGAAGGCAGGACTTGGACAGATGTCTTGATTCCTAGTGCACGTAATTGGTTTAATTTTTTGCCTCTGCTCTAGACTTACTGTGGGGAGTTATTTCAGTTAATCTTTTTTAGTCCTGTGATGTAATTTTTTTGGTCAATTGAACAGCCAGGCCTTCTGTGTAAAGGTAAATGAGATCAAATTGGTAAAAAAGAGTAAAGTCTATATTTTTAAAATGCAATTTCTTATACAACGATCTAGTATACACTGTTGTGTTGATATTTAGTAGTGCTACATGGCAAGAGAGATTCCAGTAGAATGCAGATTGCCTTTCCTCCAGTGAGGGAGAGATGTGACAGGAAGAAAGTAGAGAGTGCAAGCATTATTAGATGTTGTGCTTTTCAAAACAGTAAAATGTACCATTGTGCTTCTACATAGTAATATCTAGGCAGAAAAAAAATAGAATTTAGTCCCTGCAAATCAAGGACTATCAAGAAGTATTAAGGAGAGAATTTGTAACTCGTTTTGTAAAGCTAAAAAAAACCTGGCACAGCTGTAGCTTGTGCAGCTGACAAAAGAGTGGAAAATAAAAAACCAAAATTAAAAAAAATATGTTATTTACCATGTTGCACACCCTCAGTTTCTGATGCCTCTTTTTGATGAATCAGTTTTTTTGTCCCACACAGAGATTTCACGTTCTGGGGAGCTGCAGTGCTGCCTGTGCACGTCTGTGGGTTGCAGGATGCTCAGACCTTGCTGCAAAGCTGTGGAGAAGCTGCAGGTGTGTTTTCCCTGGGAGCAAACATGGGGTATTTGTGAATGGGAATGGCCTCCCTGTTCCCAGTCCCTGTTTGCTTTAATATATACATAGTCCCTGTTTTTAATTTTTCACTTGCTGGTGATAATCCCTACTGTCCTCTGCATCACTTAAAGATGTCAACTGGTGGCACAGATTGTAATTAAACAGAATAAATATGTCCTGAATTTGCAAATTGTTTTGAGAACATGACCTTGGCTATTTCTCTTCCACCTATATTTTTGGTGTTGAGGTTATTTGATTCTTTGGGCGAAAGCTTTGCCTAGTGGCCTGCAAACACACGGGCTCTGGAAGGTGGTGCTGCCTGAGCAGTGAGGTAAGTGCCCTTTTTCCACCAGAGGATATTCATTTCTGCTCATGAGATTTTGCAAGGGAGCATTTTAAGAAATATTCGTAGATAAACTTTTCAAATTAAATATCTGGACTCATGTGCAAAACCCTCAGCCCATTACCACAGACTGAGTGGCAGGAATATATCACGGCTGATGTATTTCTCTGTTCCTCTTTATTTGTTTTTAGGATTATAGCCCTTGGTGTGAAAAAAAAGGTGCTTGAATCCTTGATTTTTTCCCTTGGTTGTAATGGAGTCACTGTTCTTTCCTTGTCATCTGCAATGCTCAGATGCTTTTAATCAAATCCTCAGGATTTAAATTATTAACCATCTTTTTGGGATTACATTTTTTATTCCTAATTATACGCAAAAGATATATATCATGAAATATGCAGCATGTAATTGTGATTAAAGCGTGCAGCCTCCCGAAAGATGGGCCTAACAGTTTGATACACCCAAAATTTAATTAGGCAGATAATGGGGTTAGAGGGGAGATTAGTAAGGATGGGATGGGGATGGAAATATATGGAGTGATACTTTTTTTTTGATGGTGGTGGAAATCAGTATGGAGGCAAATGTAAATAAAGTCGTATTCCTTTCTTGATCTCCACTTGTGTTGTCTTTTTGGTCTTGGTCTTGAGATTGTCCATGAAAACCTGAATTCATCTGCATGTGGAGCAAGTAATTCAATGAGTCTAGAATTTTCTTCATGGTTTGGTCTTTTGGTTGTTCTTTCTTGAGAAATCAAGTTTTGACTTAAACCTCAATAACTTTTCCCAGGTAGATTTCCTGGGCACGTTATTAAAGGCTGTCTCCTCTGCTTGGCTGCCTGCTTTCATGAGGGATGCAGGAATTTGATAGCTTTGAGACCTCCTTCCTCTGTCAAGCTCGGTTGTAATTGGTCTCTCAGTTCCCAAGTTATTAGGGGGATGAGAGGAGAAGGGGACGGGCAGACAGACACAGCCAATTTCATTGCACCAATCTCATTTCCGTAGGGAACTGGAATAAAAAAATCAATTAAGGTTAAAGACCCTCCCGTACCCTCCTTCAATTACTTGGTCAGAACAATCCTTTGGCTGAAGTATCCATGATACACAATATCCTCATCAGCCTGTGCAGGATTAAACCTTTTTGGGCCGTTGTTTGGAGTGCCCAAGTACAGAATAAACCCTTGGATTTCCCATCAACATTATCTGAGCTCATGGAGCCTTTGGCAGTGCCAGGATTCTCCTGCTGCAGTTTGCAGGGATGCTGATTCCTCTTCCAGCATCAGGAGTTTCCTACAAGCTGCATTACCACAAAGGCACTTGGTCCCATCCTGCTTTTGTTTCAGCATCAAATGACCTTAGTGCTGCTTATTAACCCATTTCTTCTCTCCTGTTGTGAGGGGTTGTCTTATTTTTTTCCAAGTTGTGGAAATCTCGCTGGTCTCCACATAATTCTGTTTACTTTCCCTCCCCATCTCACTGGTAATTTGTGTTTAAATATTTAACATTTCATCTTCTACTCCTACAATCAGAAATAATTCAAATATAACTTCTAAGTGGCGCAGGCACGTCAAGAGGTTGAATGGAACCATCACATTTTTACAAGCCATTTTCTGGACTGTCTTCTAAATCACCATCAAAATCCTAAACTAAAACAAAAAAAAAAAACAAACCAAACAAACAGGTTTTTTTGCAGTTCTGACTGCAAACCAAGCCTGTGTGAACAGTCTGAAATGTTTATGATCTCAAAAGCAGCAAAAATCATCAATTTTCTGTGGTCCTGCTTTACCCAGTGGAGATGTCCAGATTCAACACTTTGGGGCTCTAGTGCCCTTTTCTTCCTCTTATTTCAGTATTTGTTTTGCTAACAGCTTGCTCTGCTGTGGAACTGGTTGTTGTAAAGAAAAAAAACCCCTTGTTTGCCTAGAATCTCTATAGTGAGGGACTTTGTTTGTGTGGAGAGAAGGAAATGAAGGATGGAAATGTTAATAGAGGAAGCACACGTTTCGGATGATGTATTATATGTATCCCCTTGTTTCTTGTTTTATTTCTCTGCATTTTTCATTTCTCCAAGGATGTTTTATTAAAAAAAAAAAAACAAACAACAAAAAAGCGAACCCAAAAAAAGAAGTGATGCTTTTCCTATGCATCAACTTGAAGATATTTTGGTGGGACTTTGTTGTAACATCACTTCAGTTATTCAGTTCCTCATGGAGAGGTGTGGAACCAGGATTCCAACCCTGACCAAAACCTTTTCAACTCAAGGGAGTTGAATTTAATTTCAATTCACTGCCTTGCTGTAAGGCTGAGAGACAATTCCTCTGGCCAAACTCAGTGAGGAAAACCTTGTTTCTCTTGGCACAGGATCAACCTCTGCATCAAAATGGTGGTAAATAAGGTTTTCCAGATTTTATTTGTAACTACAGCATCAGAATCACCTTTAAAGACAAAGAAATATTTTTCTAGGATTTTAAACTCCTAAAACAGAGGCTGTGGTTTATGTCATTTGCATGTAATGGGTTATCATGGCCATTATTAATTCCCCCAGTAACTTTACTATTAGGAAAAAAATTGCATTGCAGGACAGCAAGTATCAACCAGCAGGTATGGTCATTTTTTTTTTTTTAGCTTCTAATGCAGCAGCCTTTCATCCCTCTCTGTAAGATTTACCTTTAACCTAGAATCTTTCACCTGTTATCTATAATGTATAATTATAAATACATTGTAGTCTAGAGTAACTACAATTAAAAAGGGTAATTCGTTTCCCTCCCTCTCTCCCATCCTCCCACCCAAGTCCTTAGGTTTAATTTTCATGATTATGTTAGATTATGAGTCATTTTAAATCATGGTATCCAGTAGAGACTACTCCTACTCTGCAGCTCTTTTCAACAGTTGTTTATGGTAGTTTCAGCCTCTTTCTGCCTCTCTGAGGCTCTTTATTTTTAAAGCAAGGCAGACAAGGCCTAAAATTATTCCATTAAAGAGGTGCAATTTTTGTAATGGGACTTAGAGTGCTCTGCAGAAGTGCAGGCAAGTTTCTTCAATATCCTGAGCATTATTCGCTCATTTAGTTAAATGATGTTTCTAATTCCCTGGTAATTACATGTAATGAGGCACTCTTTCTCTTCTTGATGAGACTTTAGCTTAATATGAGATGTCGTATTTTTTCTTTTTTTTTTTTTTTTTTTAGGGATAATTACCCTTCCCAGGAAAAGCAGGGGGTTTGTTGTGCAGAATATATAGCAAATTATTTTATTTCCTGCCATCTTGACTGCCAGTAAATTATAAAATTAAGTTTCAGTGGAGCATTAGCACCATTTTGGAAAGGCTTGAGATTTTTTTTTTCCTTATTCATGTATTGATGTCCTTTGGGACTGTTGAGCTATTATTCATAGAATAGATGTTTTTCTGCCAATTCCTAGTATTAGATGGTATTGAAGCAGCAACATAGGTTTAATTTTTTTGCCTGGATAATATCCAATACAGAATGGTCTTGTTAGGTGCTTTTTCTAACAGATAATTATCTTTATAAAGTTTTACTAACACTTCCCCCCCTTCCCTGGTGACTAATTAAATTTATTTTTATACATGCTGTAATATTAAATGCTGGGGGCCTTTTTGTTTTCAGTTCTGGATGACTGTTCTTTCTTGCACAATATAACATTTAGGGCATTGGAATGAATGAAAAGCTGTAGGATACATAAAGTTAACAACAATAATGCAGCATTTAACTTCAGTAAAAATCAAATCAACGGTGATTTTAATTACTCTTAGTTTCCTACATTTTGTCAGTGTAATTTCCTTCCTGTTATTCTCATGAGGTGATTCTTGCCCACTTTTTTTTTTTTTTTATTGTTTTGTTTTTAAATTCAAAATACTGTAAAAATTATGAATGGAATACCATCTGGGAGTCAAATTGTATAAGGGTGATCTCTGCATTAGCAGCTGAACTGGCATTTTTAGAGCCATTTAAATGTCTAATTCTTACAGGAAATCCAGGGATGAATTTATCTCCCCTACCTTCAGCTCTCTAAAATCCAGGTTTTTGGTCTAGATGAGGAAGGCACCAGGCTCTCCTATTTCCAGTTTTTGATGCATTTTAAAATAACAGTTGTTTGTGCAAGACACATCTGCACTGTGCCCTCATCTTGCAGGAGGAGAGAAACTAAAATCAAATTCTGGGGGTAGGGGGGAAAAGCCTCATTGTCCAGCAGGGGTGGCTGGAGAGGGAACGAGAGAAAGGAAGGTGATGTTTGTTATCGAAGTCTTGAGTGACTTCATTTCCTCTCTTTGGAAGAGACATTTTTGCAGCCAGCTGGGAAGATTTACCCTGCTTGTCTTGGCAGTGGCACATCTGGAAGAGAAGGCCATGGAAGAAGCTTTATTAATGTGAAGATGTATATTCCTACATGTGAGTATATTGATTTACACCCTTTGAAATTGATCACACTATTTACATGCTTTAAAATACGTTAATTTAAGGGTTTGGTAGGGTCAGCAGCTGAATCTGTAGTGATTGAAGGATTAAGTCTTGAAACTGGTGGGCTCTTTTATCAGCAATGCACTTTTCCTGTCTAAGAAACCACAGTGCTGCAAAGTTCTAAATATAAAGGCACATCTTCATGATAAAACCAAGATTTTGAGAGGCTAAAGTGCAATCAGCGGTAGAAAATAAATGTCATAAATAACTTTTTGATCCCAAATACTGTGACCCCAATTCTATAGAAAGAAGCTGGAAAAATATGACTGCATCTCACTCTTTATTTCATCTTAAGCAATTTGACATCAATCAAATGACTATAGAGGCAAAGGCATGAACGTTTATTTCCCAGACCACAGGATTGCTGTCAAATTGCAATTTTCAAAATTGAATGAGTTGTTAAGCTAGATTTTCTCCATTTTCTTCCTAGTTCTTTCCCTCAAACTTTCAGAAATGTGCCTCTCAATTTTGCAGTGTGCTATCCTACAATGTGAGAGGAAATTAAAGGAGCTCCTGAAAAAATTCCTTACCATGCAGTGGTAAAATCTCATTTTTCTGTCTGCAACTCAGTGTATAAATCTAGAGGAAGACTACATCAAAGAACGGGGAATGAATGAAATTTGAGCATTAAGATAATGCCCTAGTGAGGCTGGCAGCTAAAAGGAACAAGTTTGGTACATTCATGTTACAAGATTTAAAACTCTCTGGCCAGGACTGGGCACCTCCAGCCCACTGCAACTCAAAGTTTAGCAAACCCTCAGACCTGCTAGGGAGGGGAACCTGCTGCTGTATGGGTGTCAGCTTGGGGCAAAATCTTCTCCTCAATATTAGAGGGAGGCAGGACATTAAAATTTAAAAGCTTTTGCAACAACAGAAGTTGGAAGTTGGTTGAGATCTGTGGTCCCATTATCACGAAAGCTACAGAAACCCACTCTCATTAAGTTTCTCTAAGTTGCTGAAAGCCAAAGCTCCTGGATAGCCCTGAGCAGGTCAACATGTCCCTCATCTTTAAAATAAACAATAATGTTCTGCTCATGTCTTCCAGCTGCTGCAGTCTGGTAGGGACTTCAAAGCCGGCCTAATATATGCAATTTTCTCTTAAAACAAGAACAACAAAAAGCTTCTAGTGGAGAGAGTGCCTGTCTCAGCTGTGCTGACCCACATTCAGCTCTGAACTCTGCTAAAGGGATTCCAGCTTTTTTCTAAGATGCTGCCACGACTGTTGGGGTGTGGGGCTGTTCTGAGGTATCAGGTGTGATGCAGGAGATAACGATCAGCTCCACGACTGGTTAATTCCCACATTTAAATAAGGAAAATTTATTAAGCTTATATCATTAGGCCCTGGGATGCACCTGGTGAACAGGAGAGGAGTGAAGGTAGGTGAGACAGGAGTCTGAGCTTATCAGCACCTGATTTGCTATTTTTCAAATACTATTCTTCCCTAGTGTTTGGATTTTTCCTTTTCGTCTCTTAGCCTTCTTATTTATTTAGCCTAGGAATTTCTGTGTCTGATGAAGGAAAAAAGTAAAAGCAGGTGGGAGTGGAGAAGAGAAAACCCAGTCTATTCCAGTTGCTCAGATTGTACATTTTGCACCATAATGAGATAACACCATGGTGTGAAGCTTCAGTATAAAACCCTGCAAAATCATGTCAGTTTGGGTTTATTCCAGGGCTTAAAGGTTGGCAGGTGTCACCACGTTAAGCTGGTCTTTCTTGCCAATATACAGGCATTCAGATATGTACATCCAGCAGTTTTGGACAGATAGCCCTGGAGAATTTTTTCCTGTTCTTGAGCAGAAATGGTGATAAAGAGGCTCAAACTCCCAGCTGGTGCTGTGTGGCTCGGGGTGGAGCTGAGCAGACTGCCAGGGTGGCTGCTCTTTGTGCCTGCCAGATGTGAGACCGGGAGCAGCTGTTTGGAGAAGGGTCCATCCTGCAGGAGAAGGGTCCATCCTGCAGGAGAAGTGTCTGTCCTGCAGGAGAAGGACCGACTCTCCAGGACAGCAAGGGGAAGCACAGCTCTGCTCCAGGTGAGCTTTTCAGCCTGGACTGGGCTCTCTGTGAGGAGGAAGCAGGTGGAGCTGGCAGGATTTTGCTCTGCTGCAGGACTTTGCTCTGCTGCAGGATTTTGCTCTGCTGCAGGACTTTGCTCTGCTGCAGGACTTTGCAGAGAGCCTCGGACGCTGCCAGTCGTGGGAGCATCGGTCAGTGCATGGAAACCTGTCTGCCAGGACTGGCCCAACTCCAACACTGCTTTCACAGGGGCTAATTAGGAGCCACCAGATTAAATTCCCTGTGACTTTATTAGTATCTCCAAGCCAATGGCCTGCAGGCAAGCTCCCTGTGAGTAAATCAGGGAAGTAACCATTTGTTGACGTTTCTGTCTGTCAGCCCCAGACATGGGCCCGTGTCCTGCTGGTAATGTGGCTCTGTCACATGCACTTACACCACTGCACATAGTTCAGATTGTTACAAATGCCTTTATCCATTCTCATTGACATTTTAAACAAACGGTGATATATTTAGTACAATAATTACAGTTATTTGATTACCTTTCTTTTAGCCTGAAGTAGAAGGCAACTGACAGATGTGAATACCTCCGAGACCAATACTCTGTAATAAACTAACATTATTTATTACAAGATGCATTTTATTAATAGGAATTGGCAGTAATTAATTCAGTAAAGTTGATGTTACTAATAATTACATGTAATTCATGAAATATTTATGAAAGAAAACTGTGTATAAAAATGACGCAAAGGTCATTTAGCTAATTAGTTAATAAATGTCACCAACATTTCTAGTGAGTCTCTCTAATTCTGAGCAGTTTCAGCTTTCTCATAGGGAAATACTTTTTGAAAGATTTTTTTTTCGTGCGTGACATCCTGAGATGGAAGTCAACATTTCTGGTTATTGTTTTGAGCCAATGTATGTACTGTTTCCTTTGCTAATCCACTTTGGCCTCTTTCCTTGTTCATAGTGAAAGATCCTAATTAGAGATAGCACGAGCTCAATCTAATTTAGGTTATCAGTGAGTTGCGGTGTCTCCCAGTTTAAGGATATATGAATATATCTCTGTCTTTTTAACTTGATTCCACTGACTTTCCATGGAATCAAATAACCATCATCCAAATTAATAGCTGACATCTGAACTGGAAAAATCTTAATGTCATTTCTGCCTGGAGTGGATTCAATGGCAGAAGAGCCCATTGGCCTTCCGAGCTGCAGGATCAGACCCTGGGCTGCTCCGCGGTCATGGCTGGAACAGTGATATTGCACTGGTTTTTGGGAGCCTTTGCCATGGGATGTGCTGGTGATATTTGCAGAGGAAGGTGCAGAATGAGGTTCTCTTGTCAAATAGGGCATCCTGTGTAACACAGGCTGTGGAGAGCTTCACCTGTTTCAGATTGTGTTTGGTTGGTGCTGGTTTTTCAGAGATGTTCAGACAGAGTTTGAAGCACTAAGAGTCAGAGAATCCACATCTCCTTGTTATCTTCAAACCTGGGTGGATCTGGCTTAAGTTTCTTGCTGCAAGTCTTTGTCAAACACAAATTACTGGGCTCAAGGAAGAGTTTTGCTGAATGAAATTCTATGTTGCCTTCTGAAGAAAGGCAGACTTGGTGATCTAATCCCGTTCTTGTCCATGAGCCTGTTAGAGCCACCTTTGCACTTCCCTCATTCTGGCATTGCTCTCTGCTCAGTCATAAAACAACCTTCAGCACTCTGCCTTTTGGCAGAGGAGGGAATTGCTCAAGGACTTCGGGGATGAGGAGGTGAAGAGAGCATTGTGCTCACTGCCCTAAATCCAGGAGTGAGGAGTGGTGACCCAGGGCTGATGTCACTTCTACGTGCTGCTCTGTGGGTGGGTTAAACGGCTCTGGAGCATCTCTGAGCGGGGAGATGGACACAGGGCTTCCCTAAATCAGGGAGGGGATGTCTTGTAGCTGAGTAATCCCTGAATATCTGTTCTCTGTCTTGGTGTTGCTGCATGGATGAGGAACTCGGCCAACCATCGCCATGAGGTCCTTCAAAGCAAACTTGTGTGTGGAGCCACAATTCCTCTTGTTTTGTGAATAGGAGACTGCTGAGCACTGAGGAAACTTTGGTTCTGAGAGCTCGTTCTTCAAGTTTGCCATCCACAACAACAAAATATGCCTTGGATCACCCCTCTATTAAGTGCCAGGCTCAGGCACTTCCAAATGCCATCACTCTGTACACTAATAAACCACTATATACAGAATTACACACTGATTATCTCAGGTCCTCTTTCTTTACCATGAACAAGCATGAATATATAAACAATATAAAAAAATAAATGTATAAATAACATCAAAGTAATGGCCACCATAAGTTATGCATTGGAAAGGAATGATTGTATTTAGCAATGAGAGAGGTGTTCTTAACCTCGTGGTCCCTACTGAGGTGCCCCTGTCCCTGGCTGATGGCATTCCCTATGGAAAACACAAACCTATGTGGTGTTGAAGAGGATGAGCCAGAGAAGACCAATCTCTTGGTCTTCTCCTACTAAATCCATCCTAGCTCATTAGTAAATGACCAGGTTTGGCCTTGCATTACTATATAGCCTAAGTGAATAGGGAAACAATTTTCTGAGATTGTTTGAATTGCCTGCCTTGGAAAATAAAAATGAAAAAGCTCTTGTTATTTTCAATTAATAAACAGACTCTCAGGAAGAAAGAGCTTCAGCAGCAAGCAGAAGGAACGGCAAAACAAGGGAAGGGAAATATGCACAGGAGGGGCTGTTTTACAGGATATGTACAAACCCACAGCCCCTCTCCCTGCTCTGTGAACCCCCTGAGCCTTTAGTTCAGCTCCAAACTGTCCTCCCGATGGACAATCGCCCTGGGAAAAAACGGAGTAATCTTGAATTGCCTCGAATTCGCTTCCTAACAGGCAACTGGTCCTGATAGAACAATTTGAAACTCTCTGTCTCCTTATCTTCTGTCGACATCATTTTTCAGAAGGGGCAACAGGACCAAATTAAATCGTTGTGCTGCAGACAGTCTGTCTGATTGCCTTGTGGCTATTGCCCATTTTGAAGATTTCCTCGAGCAGTTTAAAACTAAGCCAAGAGGAAAGTTCATGTGTGCTCGTGCACAGAGATGCACACAACCCTGTGCTTCCCTTCTCCCTTACACTTACTCATTTATGAGGTGCACTTACAGCTTAACAAATTCAGACTCCAGCAGTTCTATCCCATGGACCAGTTCCTGATGGTTGAAAATGTCAGGAATCCTCCTCTTCCCCCCATTCTTTTTTCCCCAAATCCAGACTGGGAACTTGAAAGAAAGAAAATAATAAGATGCATATAAATTAGTTTAATCCAAGTATTATTTGTGAAAAGGAGCATAGGGCAGTGTGACTGGCTGTGCTTGTATCTGATTTGTTGTGTTCGCTTAAGGCAGGAGCAAAAGGCTTGGTTGTCTTTTGTCTCTGGTGGTTTTTGAGTCTTCTTCTCATGTCTGAAGCCCAGCTTGTCTGCAAAAGGTTTGATTTTTGACTGAAATGCAGCTGCTAGGGCTGAACAGACACGGTGAGCACGGTGGAAGGGGAAGAGGCTGGGAAATGAGATGTGCTGCAAGCAGCAAATGGATTTGGAGAACCTGATTGCTGTCTAACGAAAGAAGCCTTTGGGATATATTTTACTTACCGGTGGCCAGGAGAGAGCTGTGTTCTTGGGACGTCTTTCTAAGGGCTGTAATGCACAGTCATCACCTTTGGGTTGTGTCCAAGTGCTGCTCAGAATCCCAATGACTCTCAGGCAGCATTAAATCAAGGTGGATGTCACTTTACATCTCAATGTGAATGCTCCTCCTGAAGCACGGGGCTGCACAGGAGCATTCCTGGTCAAGCAGAGGCTTCTGCCTCAGGGGGAGGTTTGATCCTTAGGAAGAAAGGAGAAAAACCTTCTCTCATGCCCCAGTCTGTGGGTTGTTGGGTGTACCCCAACTAATGCCCCAAAACCTCTTCCTCAAGAGCTCTGTGTTGTGCTCAAGGGATCCAAGTCACGTCCTCTTGTGTGTCTGTGTACTGAGGACATGAACATGGAAAGGGATGAGCTGTGTCTTCAGGATGGAGCAATTCCCCACGGATAGAGCAGTTGCAGCAAGCAATTGATGCTGTTCGCTTCTACTTCAGATCCTGAATTCTGTAATTGCCCCATCTCCACGGACTCCAGGACAATGCTCTCGCCGCATTCCTGCTCAAGTCTTGCTTCTTTGTTTCTTAACGTCTCAGAAAGTCACAAACCAGCAGGTGAAATCCTCCCAGCTAACTCTGTAGGGACAATATAAATACCTGGGGAAGGAATATTTCGTAATTTCTGTGTTGGGAGTTAACTTGACCTACTATTTATTGATATTGATATTGATTGATATAAACCACAGGTATTGATATAAACCACAGGTGTTGTCAGTAAAAAAGCAGACTTGAAAGACTGGTAGTTGTTTCTTCAACAGCAAATTAATATATATAAAATGTATCATTTGCATATTATTAAATATGCAGCTAAACAATATATATATTAAAGAAAAAAAAAAAGAATTAATGGTTTGTAAAAGGAAAGACGGCACAGACAGGGCTCTGCACCATCCCAGACACAATTTTGCTTTCCCTGAGGATCCAGCCCCTGTTTTTGTGTCTCATGCATGCCCAGCCATGGTCCCAACACTGAGTATTCACAGGCAGGGAAGACTTGCTGAAATTTAAAAAAGACTGAAGGAAGTGGACAGTCAGGGAAACAAAACCATGCTGTTCTCCAGGAAAACTTGGTGGAAACCCTAGAAGGTGTTAAATTGATTTAATCCTTGCCATGTTTTATTTGGCTGCTGTTGGTTTTGGCATAAGAAAGGAGTTCTGCTATTTTAGCCAGCATTTCTGAACATAGTCTTGAAGAGAGGTGTTTTTAGAGATGATTTTAGAAAAAGCCGCTTTAAAAAACAAAAGCTCTCCGGTACAGTAGAACAGAAGCTTTTCTAAAGCCCTTTTCCCCTCTCCTTCTTCTTGAAAACACATTTGTAACCATTAGTTGGGTGTCACGTTTCCTGATGGGGGTATTTTCTCCCTTTGCATCCTCTTGTAGGGGGGTGAGGGCTGCTGCCTCTCCAGCCCTGCTGCTCATGAATCATGTCAGTCCAGAGGGCTCCAGGATTTGCAACTCCCTTCCTGCTGCAAATTTTTGGAGAGGTTTCCAGTCTAAGGAAGGAGCCATTCATTGATGGGACCATTACATTAGGAACTAATTAGAATTACTTAGAACCAGAGGTCCTCTGTTGCGTTTTACTCAAAAAGCAATTTATCTTGTCACTGTTCAAATGCCATAACGTAATAAGGAATGGTCCAAAACTTGCAGAAAAAGCTGAAGCCCAGATGAGCCGAGCAGCTATAACAGAATAGATACTTTCTTTTAATATCTCCTCCTAATACAAGTTCAATAAAAGTTATGAGACTGGAAACTTTATTCGTTCCCTTCTAAATAGGTAAACTCTGTGTATACTAAGCTTACTGCTTAAGGATGCTTAATGAAAAATGATTAAAATTTGAAAGAAACAAAAATATTTCCACCAGAGACCAATTTCCTGTTGGACTTGTCGACTTTGATAGTGAAGCATTCAGTCTCATAGAACCCTATAAACAAAAGGTGACAAATATTTAGTAAGGTGCTAGAAGAAAGAACAAGATCAGAAAGGTGGCGAGTTGTGGATATTCTATTTTCTGTCATTGAAGTCCAATAATTCATGGAGATTTTCCTTTGTTAACTGTCATTTCCTTTCTACGAGCCCAATTCTGTGAATGTGTGTGCCCAGAGCGATGCCCTGTGTCTAAAGGTGTTTGTGGGAATAAGACTTGATGGCAGTGACATCTACATTTGTATCTGACCTTTCATTTACTGCCATTTTCCTTTCAGAATATGTAAGTAAAAATCAGATTTCCTCTGAAATACATGGTGTACAGAGATGTTATTTTGTACATTTCCAGAGCACTGGGTTCCTCCCTGTTTCTAAGCAGAAAGGTAAATGTTTATATTTTCCTTCCTGCTTGTTTAAATATTTAATTACCATTATTGTGTAGCCTAACTGAATAGAGAACAATTTTCTGTGATTATTCAAATTTCCTGCTTTGGCTTCAAAACTTCAAAATGCTAAACCCAAGTTTGTGTTAACGAAAGCTCTCTTGCAGTTGCTAAACATTTTGCTGCTGAACAAATTGATGATAGTTTTTCTTGGGGAAAAGCACCCTTCCTTTCGAGCAGTCAGGATGGGCATTCATTGTATTCTCTCTGGACTTTTAATGGCTCTTTCCATGCCTTGCATTTGTCAATATTGGCTGTCACTGCTGTTGCGTAGTCAATTTATCTCCTTACTAGACCTCTCTGAGATTTCTCTGAACTTCATCAGTGCAAATCACTTTCTAAGCCATGAAAATATTTTGCTCCCATAACTTCTTACAGCAACCTCTTAGTGCTTTGGAGATGAGTTTGTCAAAAGCCATGAGCTGAGTTTTTGTCTTGCTTCCTTCAAGCTCTTAATATTAAATAGAAACAGCAGGCTCTGTAAAGGAAAGTTTAATGATTTTTTATAATGCCTTTCGGATGTGAGAAGGTCTCACGCTGATGGCTTAGCACTGCTGGAGAACTACACAGTGCATGTTTGGGTGCTCAAAAATCACAGAATTGTTTAGGTTGGAAAGACCTCTGAGATCACTGAGTCCAACTGAACCCAGCACTGCCAAGGCCACCACTGCCCCACGTCCCCAAGGGCCACATCCTCGTGTTTATTCAACTCTTCCAAGGTTGGCGACTCCACCACTGCCCTGGGCAGCCTGTTGCAGTGCTTGAGAACCATTTCTGTGAAGAAATCTTCCTTAATATCCAATTTAAATCTCCCCTGTGCAACCATTCCCTCTCCTACTGTCCCTGTTCCCTGGGAGCAGAGCCCGACCCCCCCCCCCGGCTGCCCCCTCCTGTCAGGGAGTTGTGCAGAGCCACAAGGTCCCCCCTGAGCCTCCTTTTCTCCAGCCTCAGCCCCTTTCCCAGCTCCCTCAGCTGTTGTGGGGCTCCAGACCCTTCCCAGCTCCGTTCCCTTTGCCTTTTTCTGTGTGTGTGTCCCCAAAAAGAACCATCTCATCCATTGGTAGGAAGTCAGATGACACTTGGCAGGGTAGAAACTGGGGGAGAGGTGGGTATTTTGAATAGTTTTCTGAGCAATCCTACAAATCGCCCCTTAGAATGGCACACTTCTCCCTGAGATATTTTTGGGAGGTTACCAAATGAAGCCAATTTCCTTTCAGATGCAAATTTGCTCGCTCGTCTAAAACTGCAAGGATTTGCAAAGTTATGTTTCTAAAACAAAGAAAATTTCAGCAAACTCCCAAACGAAAAAACCCTTCTCTTTTTCCAGATTAATCTGTATTAATTACTAGCGTGAGGAATGACTCAATAGGGCTGGTAATGAAACCAATCTTCAGAATTCCTCGTGGCACCCCTAAGCTAAAGATTTTTAGGTGAATTGCTGTGGCTTTTTGTACAGTATATGATTTCCATATTGTTTGACATGTTTTCACTTGACATCAGATTAGCCAACAGGTTAAATATTGTGGTTTCAAAGTGTTAATTTAGCACGCTTGCAAATTAGAATTTTAACATATTTGGAATTTTGATGAGACTAAAAGGCAAATTGTAATGTTTAAAGCAGCTGATTTTAGGTGCAGTTCAGCAATTAAGTTAATTTCGAGCTTTCTGATGCTGAGAAGGCCACTCAGGGCTGATAATAGCTTATTTTCTCAGATGGAGATTGAGGAGCTGACTACAAACTTTCAAACGAACACATGTGCTTGATTTGTCTATTTGTATTCAAGTTTACCTTTTCTGGTTGTCAGTAACACTACCCCACCTGCCCTATACAGCCTGTAGTGCTTAAACCTATTTGGAAAATCATGTGAATAGGGATTTGCATCATTACAATTTCCTTTCCATTTAGGAAGCATCTGCTATATCTTTAAAAGTAACAGGTTTGAAGAGGCCACAGGCTGTGAAACAGACTAAACCATTATTAAAATGAAACAAAAACTTAAAAAAAAAAAAGCTAGCTGGACCTAATTCAACAGCAGTTTCAAAAATTTTTTTTTTTACTCTTTTTACCTTGAAAAGGTTAAAAGCATTTGGGTCCTTGTGGAAAATGTAATTGCATTTCAGCCTTGTTTATGTGTGAATCTAAAGAATACTGATAATCTGCCACGTGGAAAAGTTCTGTTCTTCTGCTAACAGGCAATCCTTCTTGTTCCTAACAGGTCTTTCTATTAAGTAAACAGTTAAGGCCTAATTGGAGCTTTTATCTGTACCATGTCACACTAACTGATCAACCATTGCTAGCAGTCATATAAATGTTATTTTAAGTACCTCAATTGTACAGATCCAAGCACTGCAAGGAACGAGGGAAAACCTCAGCTGCAATTTTTCTTCATAACAGATAAAAAGCAAAGTTCTGTGAAGACGTGCTCGAGCAGGTTAAGTTAACAGTATTATCTTGCTAACCTTCATGCATATCATTTCCATGGGCAGCTGGAGGTTTTGTCAGGGGAATCGACTTATCCCAGGACATTTCTGTCTCTAATTAGGTTTTCTGTTCTTTTGAAGGTGGGCAGCGCCATCGTGATGCTGCTTCTTTGCTGTTTATCTCAAAGGAAAGCTCTGAAACAAAATATTTCGGCCAGACTTGGTCCTTTAATCTGCCTACATGATCACCAGGAGCCCTACACAAGAAAAACGTCCAACCTCCATGATTTTCCTGAAGTGGGACACACGGTCTCCTCCCCAGCTTCTCTCTGCTTCTCTGCCCAAGCCCCAGCTTTGCAGAAAAAGAAAACAAACCCTGTTTGAAGAACTGTTTTAGACAAGCAGTGTATTTTGTTTATGTGTTGGTTTGCTCCACTTCCTAGTCAGTGCCTGGAAGTTTGACTTTGGCTTCTCCCGAGTCCCATTGCGCACATCCCAAATGGAAAGTAAAAATATAACTGCTTTCCAAAAACACTCAGCACTGGGTTGCTCTTGCTTTCAGTGGGAGCAGGGTTTAGCCAGGGCAAAGGGAATCCCATCCCAATCTGTGTTAGGAAACAGGGTCCAGAGAACACTTGTGTTGCTTTTGAAATGTTACAGCCTGAATTTTCAGGCACGGTTCCATTGATTGTTTTTGCTTCTGTCTACACATCCCCTGATCCAGAAATAGAAACTTCATTTTTTCCTGGTAGTGTTGCTGGTCTGTACTGGCAGGCAGGCACCACAGAGTTGCTGTCAGTAGGGTTGTTGTTATGCTCATTAGAAAATTGTGTTTCAGGTGTTTCAAATGGGATTTTGGATCCTGCAATCTTGAACGCTGGACTTGGGGAAAGAACCTGACTTTGAAACAGTGAGAGCAGTTCCCTCCTTGAACATCAGGCCTTTTAAAATTCTCTTCCATTTGGCACTGTGAAATTAAGCGACCTCTAGAAAATAGGTCATTGAGCTCTTTCCTTGTCTCAAGCAGAACTGAATATATCCCAGTCATTTGGAAGAAGGAAAGATGAATGCTGTCTCCCTGAAGCCCACCTCCCTACAGCTGAGTATCCCAATCATCAGCTCATGGAGTGCAGCATGCACTGAGAACAAGGACACAGCCCAGATGGAACATGGGAGTGCTGGGGTTGTAGCTTCAGTGGGGTTTTTTTGGCCTGGTGATGGTACTTCAGTCAGTTTTGTTGGCAGTAATGCTGATCTGTGACTCAGATTCCTTCAGGAGCACTCAGAGATTTTGACTCCGCTGCTGTGGCCAGAGCTCTGACCCCTGTGGTGGGGATTTGACCTTCCCAACAACGGAGGAATCACTGAGATGTGACAGAGGGACCGCTGAGCTCTTGCCGAACGGAGAGGAATGGCTGGAGTGGTTCATCCCTCACATCAGCAAAGGAAGCAGGATGCTTGGCTGGGTTGGGGCTGTGTTTGTGCAGTCTCACTGGAAGTGCTGTCTGCATCATGGCAACGTGGAGCTGCATGGAAGGGTTCGTACCCACACACATGAAATTCCTCTTTACTCATCCTTTCTGTTCCAAGGCTGCTTTGATAAGGGGATTCCTTTTTCCTTCTCCAGACTTCTGCTGAGGCTGGGGAGGTATCCCGTTTCAGGGAGGCTGTCTGACACTCAGAGCATCACCCTGCTCCATTGTTCGCAGGAGCACGATGAAACTTTTGTGCCCTTGGTTGAGCTCATGCCCTGCGGCCCCGCGCAGATCATTCTCCCTGCAATTAGTATTCATGGTTAGCTAAGCAGAACTCCTACAACACATCTGCCCTGCTTTGAAGGTTAAGTTACATGGTTTCAAAGTGGCCAGAGGAAAGGTTCCTATATGAAGAAGATATCTGGGAATATCCATTGTCTTTTTGTGTGTTTAATGCTTGCATTTCAGGTAGGATTTCCTTGCTATTTATTCAGTGCTTTCTAATTTAGCACACGATAAAGTGAGAGAGAGTAGGAACACAGTGGTTTTAAAGTTTTCCATTGAATTTTGTTCTAGGTTTCCAATTGCGTTCTTGGATTTGGGAGAGGAGGTGGTATTTTTACTTCTTCAGAAAATTTGCATGTGTTATTTTTAAAGTTTTTGCATTTTTGCAAATGTAGCAAACATTTTTCTTCTCAACACTCTACGTACAGAGACCTCCATATATTTGACTTACAGAGAAGCATCGTAGAATCGTAGAATGACTTGGGTTGGAAGAGACCTTGAAAAAAATATTCTGAATGATGATATGGCCTACATGTTGCATAAATGCCTCCTGTGCTAAAATTATCTCCAGGTCAAAACTTCTCCTCGTGTCTCCTATGGAGATAACCTGAGAGAAGAGAAGGCTCCAGGGCGACCTTAGAGCCCCTTCCAGTACCTAAAGGGACTCCAAAAGAGCTGGAAAGGGACTGTGGACAAGGGCCTGGAATGGCAGGACAAGGGGGAACGGGTTTAAGCTGAAAGTGGGTAACTTTAGATGGGCTGAAAAGAGCAACAACCCTCACTGGCAACACAATCTCTTCATTGCAGTCATGGCGTTTGGGAAAAGAATTCAAACTGTAAAACAAGTTTTTGTTGCCATTCTTGAGTTCATCTCTGAAATAAATTGTTTTAAGGGGTCAAATTATTGGGATATTTAATTTTGGCTGGGGGCTGTCTGTGTGTACATGGCCCTCGAAAGAAATTTGTTCCCCTAGGTGATAAACTTTTAAAAAGGGATTATTCTATTGGCCTGTGTGGTAAAAGGATAGTTTACCTGGGTTTAGAATGGAGACTTATGAGTTCACTGTGACCAAAATACCAGCAAAAGTGTATCACAGGTGATCACTTTTTCTAATGTAAATCATTTAACATCGGTAATTTTCCTCTGTTGCTAATGCCATTAGTTATTTTAGAGGTAAAAAATAAAAGGATGTTTTACCTACCCTTTTTTATAAAATTTTGCTAGCTACCCATAGCTTAACTTAATGATTTGTATAAGTGATAGTAATTGCTGAAACTACAGTTGAGTATTATTAGCTATAAAATGAACATGGTTATATGTCCAACACAACTAGCAAGGAACAGAAATGCAGTTGTATCCAAGAGAAAATAATTACAGCAATAATCAGTGTAATTCATGATAATGGCTGAATTGAATTTCACACCATAGCTCCAAGCACTTACATTTAATGAATGTAGTTTGTGCTTGTTTACTAAAAAGGTTTTTAGCAGAAAATCGATAATGTAACTTCAGTGTTTCTAATTGCAAATGCAATTTTTTTTAAAAAGTAGTGGTTCAATAAGGATTCTGTAGGGAAAATTAAGGTATGTGAGTGCAGCAAATGCTGTTACTTTAATTAGGCTACCTGTACATTAGTGCTATACTTCCTTAATATTTATTTATTACTCCATATTGATTAAAATTGGTTTGCATTCCATTTTTAAGACTAGCTAATGTAATGAACATTGAAACTTTTCAGCAGGCGCTGGCTGTGACTAAGCAGATCATTTCTAATGGGACTGTCCTCACAAAGGGGTGTTTTTACCTTAAAAGCATTATCATACCAGCAAGGAGACACAGGCCTGTCTACAAAGGTGCTTTCTACGTGTTGAATATAAAAGAGTTGCTCATCCTTCACGTGGAATGGCAGAATGAATAAAGTGGTTGGCACTTGGTGGTATAATTACAACTGCTAATTGGTCCAAGTGTATTCTTGGCCTCATTTGTGGTGAGGAAAACTGCTGGGTTTTAAAATGAAAAGGAAGCTGAGGAATGCAACGCCAGGTGAATTTTTCAGTTCCTTGGCCTCACGATCTGTGCTGTGGTCTCCTAGAGCAGGTTGGAGGGGGTGCATAGAGCTTATTGAGATGCACAACTCTAACAAGGATAACCACAAATAATCCCAGAGACAGATTTATGGGATTAAACCCCTCAGTGCTACTTCTACTGAAGTCAACAGCAAATCTCCCACTGTACTGACTGGTGGATCACCATGACTGGTGCACACCTGAGGCTGGGTGGTGCAAAGGACGTGGGAGTGAAGGCAGAGCATTCAGAAAGCAGAAGACAGAAGGAGCAATCAGAGGTGGGGTTTCTGGAGCTCAGCTACCTGCAGACACAGGTTGCTTTTACCTCTAGGCTCTTGGAGACAAAGTCCTACATTGATGAGGAAAGGGGGAAGAACTGTGAATCCCTCCTGGATTTTCTCATACAAGTAACTGAACCACCTTTATAGTCTGCAGGGAGGGTTTTGAATGGGTCAAAAATCATGGTTAGTGGAGATGTTTTGTCTTAAAATCATACAACCACAGAATAGTTTGGGGTGGAAGGGACCTCTAAGGGTCATCTGGTCCAACCTCCCTGCCATAAGAAGGGACATCTTCACTTTGGTGAGAAGAAAGTCATTAAGTCATGGATCTTCCAAATCCAAGGTGATCTCCCAGCTGGAGGGATGTCACTGCCCAACCAGCAGCAATAATATTGTAACTGGACTTAAACTGTGGCAGCAAATGAGTGGCAATTCACCAGGAAAATATTAAGCGGTGCAGAAGGGTTTAAAAAAATAAACCCTGATCACTCAAGATTTGTGCTCTGATTATTTTCTGTGGCTGCCTGCCCTCAGTGCTAGAACCAGCACTGCATTTTCTGCTGGGTTCAGTCAGGCATTTTACTCTACAAAAACAACTAGCTCCTTTCCAACCAATGATTACTTGTAATTATGCTTTCCCCTGCCATTATTCTAATAGACTGTCATGCTGCACAGAGGAGGCGTTTGGAGACTGCTTTTATGGATGGACTGTTGGAACACTTAATATAGCTCTATTTTTGAATTATTAGGTTCTATCCTTTTGAAGTCTGTGTTAGTGGAACTCCTATTTATGAAATGTGCTGTGCTTAAAGGTTTGCTATTGATGAAGAGGTCCAACAGAGGCCTTTATCGTAAGTACTGTAGCATTCTCCCCGAGAAATAAATAGCCTTGCTAAAAGGTATGTTGTGTACCAAGGTTGCAAATTATCAGCCAAGCACCTTATAACTGTATACTTCAAAAATACCTTTCTGCTTTCTGTTTGTTCTCCTTTTTCCACAACAGGAGCAGTGATTTTAAAAACCACAGAAGGAAAAAAAAACCCCAGAAACCCAATTTGTAGGCTCTTTAATTGGACAGCATGTCCTCAGTGTAACTCTTTAATATACATATATACCTTGGCAGAAGGTGCTGTTTACAGGTGTGTCAGTCTCTGAGTTTTGGGGGAGTTTTCAGCTCCCACTCAGAGAGTGATTCCAACCACTGATTTATTGCAGAATTTCATCACCGTGGCAGCCCCACCAAAGCTGTGAGCTGAGCATTATCTACCCAATTATCTAGAACAGGGTAATGAGAACCACGTCATACATACAGAAAAGATGAAAAAAGGGAATCAGGTATTTTTAGTCCCCAAATGTTTACAAAGTCCAGGTAGGAGGGATCTTTGCACCTTCATTTTTGATTTGAAATTACTGGGAGCTCGGCAGTGCAAGGTACTGCCTGTTATTCCTCCCTTTTGAAATTAGCTCCTAAACCCTCACTTTAATTCTGCCAGTGCTCCACATCTCCATATCTTTGGACCTAAAGACAAAGTGTGCTGATGATATGATATACATTGATTTTGCTATCTGCTGCTGAGTTGTATCCTGTTTAAGACCAGAATGAACTTGATGTCAACAGAATTAATTTCAAAAATGAAAAGGAAATAATAATTTTTTTCATTACTTACTTTTCTATTACCACAATATGGTAACTTCTTTGGGAGCTACTGCATCCAAATACACCTTTCCTCTCCTTGGGAGGCCATTCTTAGGCTGTGTTTGCAGACCTGGAGTGTGTGCCAGGACTGGGGACCACAGCTCCTGGTGTGCTCCTGGATCTGGGGCTGGCAGGACACCCAGCACGTCGGGATGTGTCCCAGAGTGGGGTAATCCTCAGAGGGGACGGTGTGGGGACAAGGCAAGAAGATGGTGAAAGATCTGGAGCACCGTGAGCAGGTGAGGGAGCTGGGAAAGGGGCTGAGGCTGGAGAAAAGGAGGCTCAGGGGGGACCTTGTGGCTCTGCACAACTCCCTGACAGGAGGGGGCAGCCAGGGGGGATCAGGCTTTGCTCCCAGGGAACAGGGACAGGAGGAGAGGAAATGGCTTTAAGATGAGCCAGAAGAGGTTTAGATTGGATTTAGGAAAAATTTCTTCACAGAACGGATGGTGAAGCATCAAAACAGCCTGGCCTAGGGCAGTGGTGGAGTCCCCATCCCTGGAGAGATTTAAAAGCCGTGTGGATGTGGCACTTGGGGACATGGGTCAGCGGTGGCCTTGGCAGTGCTGGGGGAATGGTTGGACTCAATGATTTTGGGGGGCTTTTCCAACCGAAAGGATTCTGCAATTCTATGCTTTTATGACAAGAGCAACACTGAGGGAAGCAGTGGGTGCATGAAACGAGGAAGGTGCCTCGTGGAGGGGGTTTCCATTCAACACAACAAATAAGGCAACTCTTGCTCTAAAGTATTTATCTGGAGTTTTTCCTTTGGAGCCATAATGCATCAGAAGCCTGACTTTGCACTCCCACATTCATCTTTGCTTATGTATTTCACCCTCACCGATGGCTTTCCCCTTAAGCCTGTCTATTTGCCTGTAGATTTGACAGATGACAGCTACTCTTTGGGATGTTGGATGGCGTTTGTACGGCTATGATGCCAGGAGCGTTCTGAGCGCTGGTGTTGCATATTTATTGATCTCCATATTCCCAATAATCTGATGCACGTCACATTTGACAACATTATGTGGAGAGGTCAGCTGTATGGGGCTAATGAAACTGTTTCAAAGATGGATGTTGTTTTCCACAACATTAACCTTGCAAATAGCTGTCACTAGTGCATTTCACTATGGGGCTTGGCGTTTGAGAACCTCCCTTTTTTTATTGTTGATGTTAACATTAAACAAAACCTGGAGCCATTAAATCTCAGTATTTATATACAATAGGAAACATGGACGACATGGCATCACTCCAAATGAAAATCTTATTAACAGCACACGGTGCTTGTGGCAAAGTCCCGAACAATCTGAAAATTGGTTTGGCTGTCTGAAATGTTTGACAGATTGGCTAAGGATGATGTAAAAGGACTGAACAGGGAACAGCTGAATTCTAAGGATTAAAGTGGCAAATAGAAAGCCCTGATGTAATCAAAAAGCACATTGCACTTCCATATTTTACTGCAATATTACTCTGCTCACCAGGAGCTTATTACATCCAGGGCAATATAAAATTTAGATTACCTTTTTATTTTAAAATTATTTCGCTAGCATGTGTAATGTGACAAGGAAGCACTCAGCTCCTAAAGAGGTCTCTTGAAGTTCTTTTTTCCTTAAAAAATACTGCTATGGTGATTTCAATATTTAATTGTAGGTTTTCTGCTGTCATGCTGAGGCACTTCAAAACAGGAGTCCTAAGGGCGATAAAAATAATCCTTGGAGGCCCCTTTTCCACATTACAGTGTTTGAGAACAGTTGTAGTAACTCTTTTTCGATGTCATACTGCATCTTTTGTAATGTAAATTTTGCACATACTTACAAAGCACAATTCCAAATATGATTTTGATAGGCAAGCAGTTTAGAAAGGTTTGTGTTGGCCATCTGAGCTGCAAAGTACCACATATATTTCCAGTGTCTTCTGGGACTTCAGGGCTTTTTAAGTGAGAAGGAAAAAACTCAACTTTCATCCCACTCTGGAAGCTCGTGATTGCGTTTTAATATTTTAAAGAGCAGTTGGCAAATGTTAAAAATAAAACCTATTGACAAAGGGTGAAATTCTGACCCGTGCACAGAGTAAAGGTCGGATGATGGTGATAAGGACAGCTGAATGTGCCCTCACAGGGTCGTTGAGGTGACTTGGGCTGGAGCTGTTGCAAGGTCTCTGTGGAGCAATAGCTGCTGAGGCTGCTCTGCAGCTCTTGGTGCAGGCAATAGTTTTGTTGTTTAAACTTGCTTTAATAAAGTCACGGACGCTCGTGCAGGCTCTGTTTGGAGGTGAGATGTGCCCCTGAGAAAGGTGGTGGTGGGTGTTCAGATCATCAGCTGATAAAGGCACCAGAGGGGCATCTCCCTGTTGAGCGTCATCAGCTTCAGATCATGCCCCTAAATCATGGAATCATAGATTGTTTTGGGTTGGAAGGGACATTAAAGCCCATCCAGTCCCACCCCTGCCATGGCAGGGACACCTTCCACTATCCCAGGCTGCTCCAAGCCCCTTCCAACCTGGCCTTGGACACTTCCAGGGATCCAGGGGCAGCCCCAGCTTCTCTGGGCACCCTGTGCCAGGGCCTCCCCACCCTCACAGGGAACAATTCCTTCCCAATATCCCATCTAAATCTACCCACTTGCAGCTTAAAGCCGTTCCCCCTTCTCCTATCACTTCATGTTCTTGCAAAAATTCCCTCTCCATCTCTCTTGTGTCTTCCTTTAGGTTCTGGAAGGTGTTTCAAGGTCTCAAATGAATCCCTCCAAATTAAAGGGTCAAAAATGTTCAACTGAGAAAGGAAAGACTTAAGGCAACTTTTAGAAAAATGCTGTCTAGTCTGATCTTGTAATAGGTTGTGATTCACTGAGCCTATTGTAAATTGATCAAAAGTTAAATGTTGTTTCTAACCTTGCACCTGGACTGTCTGAGCACTCGGAGTGGAGAGAGGAAGCTTTGGGGGGCAGCACATGGGTCAGGATGAGAGCTGCTGCTGTCCGGGGGTATCCTGTGATGAAAAATCTAGAAAGGTTAAGGCAGATACTTAATTTTTAAACCAAAAAGTCAATGAAGTGCAAATTACCCCGGTAAACTACTTTCTGTCTCTATAGAAACTTCCAGATAAAATGTTATTTGGGCTTGTTTCGAGAATTTTCTCGAGATGTGGTCAGAAAGGAAGAGGAAGGGACTTTTTATTTCATATTTATTTTATAGCACATCTTCTAATATGCGATTTGCTTCTTAAAGATTTGTCAAGAAGGCAAATATTCACAAGTCATAAAAAGAAGGTCTCTTCCCTCAATTTCTGGCAGTTTCTTTGGTGTCTGCATTATTTATTTAGTGACTTCGGATAAAGTCATGGAGAGTTTCTCCAAAAGTAGGATCTAACGCCAAGTGAACGTTGTAGGGGGAGTTAAAACAGATGATTTATATTTATAATGTCACTTAGTAATGCTTAATATTGTTAATTGAAAAAACATTCTCCTGCAGTAATTCTCAGGTTGTGCAGTATCATTATCACATGAAACTGTGCAAAAATGTAATAAGGACATTTCTGTAACATGATTTCTGATATTGCTAAGCTCACATGCTGTAAAATATTAAGTGCTCACCAAAAATGAATCTATGGAAAAAAACCCCTTTTTATTCTAAAAACTAATGAGCTATGATTTCTTTTTATTTGTCTTTTGGGTTTAAAGCCTCCAGATCTAATTTTCAAGCTCTTTTCTGAATCCAAGAGAGTTAGTTTATTTTCTAAAGAAAATAGGGAGAAGTCAGCAGAGCCTCTCAGAAATACAAAAGCTCTGGGAGCTCGGACTTTAAGATTTCGAGTGATTATGACAAAAACAGCTTTAACTGTCAGCAATGCTTTAGAATATAAAAAAAATTATAAAATCTTTTTAAAGATGTTAGCTTAACAGCTAGGTCTCCTTGCTGTAAAAATATGCATTTCTGGACATGGAAGCAAGATGCTACCACAATGGTGAATCTGTCTAATACTCCCAATCTATCCTGAGATTTGGATCAAGGACCATGTTTTTCCTTGGCTTCACCATTATGACCTGGATTAATTTTTTCCCCTCTTATTTTCTGTGAGGTACAAATTTTCCAGCGTGCAGCTGGAGCCTGGATGTGCCCCTGCACATTTTGGCTGTGTTGGTAAAGCACACAAAGGTAGAGCAAGGCCAGAATGACTGCTCAGGTGTGGAGGATCAGGTCCCTGCTTTCAGAGGGATCATTTGGCCTTGGCTGCCATATGAGAGTTGTATCTCTGTCTGTAATAAGGTGCTGTAATGCTCTGCCACTTCATCCTTAAAAACTGAGAAATACCTGGCCTTAATATCACTAATGTCTCCAAAATAGTGCTTAGTTGGGGCTTCAGGGGTGGAATGAGTCTAGTTCCAGGCCTCTGGACAGAATCAAATTTATTCCTTAGGGAACCTCATCTTTGCCTCAGAACTGCAAAGTGCTGTGCACTCTACCCTGATTGTTCTGAAACTTGCAGAAATGAGCCCATATAAAGCATTAAAGAACTTCAGAGCCCTGTGTTTGATTGCATGGAGTTAGAGAGAGAGGAAAGATGTGAATAGCAGCCACATGACCCGGGCCAGAGACCTGAATTAATGGGGAGCTCTAAGCAGAAGCTCCTACCTGCTGGGAGAAGTGAAAGTGCCGCTGGGGTGAGGATTTCAGGGTTTGCACCCGAGTCCTTAAGACCCCTTCGTAAACTAATTGTTTATAAAGGGCAGGATTCATTAGTTGCTTGTCCAAAAATGTAGGTGGGAACTGCTATTCATGCTCAAGCACAACTGTGTGAATCCTGCTCTTTGCAACTTCTTGGCATCATCTCAAGGATGCTCATCTGATATCCACTCGTGTGCTCAGATTTGCTTTTCTCCTGGGCCCTGGCTCGAGGAGCAGGGCCTGGCAGTCAGGTGAGAGTCTGATTCCATCTCTGATGGACAGGATATTCTTGTCTTCTAGTGTGTCAGGGAATCAGGACTGGATTGGATATCAGGAATTTTTTTTTATGGAAAAGGTTGTTGAACAGCAGAACAAGCTCACCAGTAAGGTGTTAAGGCTGGGGATGAGGAAGGAGAAAAGAGGGAGGCAGGAGATTGTGGGAGATACTTGCCCATGTCACCTTTCCAAGGAGCTTGGTTTTATAAACCAAGACCCTGTAAGAAGGACAACATGATGCAAAGAATTACAGCACTGACTTTCTGGTGCTGCTTTCTTGCTCTGGTAGCACTAAGGTTGGATCTACACATGCAGTGGGTGCTGCCAGGCACCTGGAGCACACCAGGGTGCCCCAAGAGACACCTGTCCCTCCCAGGATGGGATCTGGGCATGCAGAGATGAGCAGGATGGATCCATGGATGGTGACAGTTCCAGTGTCCCCGGCGTGGGCTGACACTGAGACCCATCAAGGCAGACCAGGGCTTTCCCATCACCTGCCTCCTGCCATGGAAATACAAAACATTTGTGCGTTACTGGGTTTGGTTTCGCAACATCGCAACCTGTTTATAGTTAGCAAGTGCAGCAAATGGGCTCTTAAATGCAGGTTAAAGGCCTCGATGAAATACAGAACACCTCAAAAAGACAACCTAAATTTTTGCTGCTTTAAACTTTGCGTGGCTGGCGTGCTGGAGCAGCCCCCCAGGTTAATGAGCCGCGAGTTTAAACAGCAATTGAAGAAGTCGGTTATAGATACAGAGCAGTTTGCTTTTTGCCTTCCTGTTGCTTTCCTGGGCTTCCGAAGGCCTTCCACTGATGGAGAGCTTTTAATTTCCCATTTTGGCCCCCACCACAGGTGATAAACAAAGGTTTCCCATTGCTGTGAGTCGGGTCAGTGCTGGAGCCTCAGCGTCAATCCCGCTGCCTGTAATTACACACAAAAGGTTACCGGGATCCACGGCTAATTTGCAGCCTCTGTTTAGCAGAATTTAATAGCAGGTATTACTGGTGCAGCAGTAATTAAGGACCTTTGTCAATAAGACGGAATAGATGGCCACACTTTGTTGTAATCATTGGACTTTTGAGAACCCAGAGGAGTGAAAAGCAGTGAGAGGAGCAATCCATTTCACGAATAACATGGCTGTCCTTTCACCCCCCACTCCCCCCCGCCTCCTGAAACCAGCGATGGAATAATAATTCCCCCAAGCAATGAAAGTACAGGAATAAAAGTACTTACCCTCCAGCCTGTGATTTTTTTTTTTTTAACTTTTTATTTACTCTACTGTGCTTTTTATTTGCTTCGGGCTGCATTTGATGAAGTATTGTTTAAACAGTGCCGAGCAAAATGGATATAGGGAGATGGAAAATAGAAAGAGGAGGAATTTTAACCAGGTGGATATATGCATTTGCCTTTAAGGTGGATGGTGTTGGGTTTATCAATTATTTCCTCCGGATTTTTTAAAAAAAGAGAAAGAAATGACAAAAACAAGTGGCTCGGTGAAGAGGTGGAGAGAGTCATTTAGAGCTGTCTCTGCACAGAGCCGTTCAGCTGTAAATGGGTCGCAAACAACGAGCGAGGAGTGAAGTTGGTGCAGCGTTGTGGCCCCCTCCTGCCCCCCTTGCAGCACTAATGTAGCCCTGAATGGGCTGGCACTGGTTTGAGAGCCCCAGCACACACACACACACACAGCCTGGCTCAGGGTGCTGGGCTGGGGAGCTGCCAGCCTGGGGGGACACAATTCAAAGAGTGCTTTAAGGCGTACACTCCTCTCAGTAATTGGTGAAGAAGCTGCATTTCACTCCCTGCTTTTAATAGCGGTTTGAGTAGTGGCTCTTTATGAAGGCTCTCTTTTTTTAAAGCAGCTTTAACTATACCCTTTCTGTCAGTAATGTCTGAAAAACTTCTACCTTTAATCATTCCTGGATCAGGCAGCAAACAAGCAGCTCCTTTTCCTTTTTCAATTACATGCTGGATATTCAGCACACATATAAAAAAGGAAAAAAAAAAAAAGAGGCATCTTGAGCCTATCATGTATTAAATGCAGCTCTTTGCTGCTGCATTAAAATAACACCAAGGATCCGGCTTCAGCCAACAAAAGCCAGAAATATAAAGTTAAAGCTGCAGTGCTCTTTTTTATCTGCTCCATTGTGAGAAGGCATTGTAGCACTCTTAAAACAGTGGGACATTTTTCCATACCTATGGGCGATGATACTTAGCTGAGAGATCCTGACCTTTGTGATTCTGAGACCCATGGCAAATTTTTTACAGCATCTTATGGATGGGTTCTGCTTGATGCTGTTCCTGTGAGGTATGGCTAATTTTATTCTTTTTTTTTGGCACTGCTCTTCCAAGAATGGAGCCAGAGAACAGCAAACTGGTGCTTTGGTTGAGTTTGTTTTGAACGTCCCCATCGTGACACAGTTCCCCACCTCAATGAGTTCACTTATATACGATGGGGTGAATGGTCCTTAGTGGACGTTTGTCCACTATAAAGAAAAAAACAAAAGGGTCATTCCATGGAAGATCCAAGCTTAAAATATGAAGGAGATTCAAGGTCATTGAGGTTGGTATGAACCAGGAAAATCATGAGAGAAATACCAGGGCTAGGAATTGTGTTCAGTATTTTTGAGCCAATAAGCATTGTCTCATAGCTCATATTTATTTTTTCTCCCAATAGAAGATGAACAAGCCGTGGAAAATGCACAGAAAATTCCGGAATGTGTAGAGAGAAGGGAAAACTGATGGATACAGCCTTTTGGTGAATGAAGTTTGCAGCAGTGCATTACAGTTCCTTTTGGAAAAGGTGTCATTCTTGATGGAATGAAAGTGGAAGAGAAACTCTTTGATGGTGAAGTGTTTAGTAACTGCTCTGGTGACACCAAGCTGGAGAATCATGTACAGAGTTTTCCTTCTGATCAATGCTGGTTTAGTCTGCAATAGATAAAAATGAAGAGAAAATGTCAACAGACAAGAATATTGTTGCAGGATAATGGTGCCCTACTGCTACCCAAACGTACAAGGATAATCCAGGACATTTATTTTCCAAGCAGGAGCCATTGATCTGGAAAGATATTTGTCATTGCTTTGTAGGGCAACCCTGCAGATAGTATACACACAGATATGAGATCCTGTGGTGGTGAGCTGGAGTAGATCAACTGACTCCTGTTTGATGGGGATCCAAAGTAATCTGGGTTGATGACTGTGAGGAGTCTGAAAAAACAGTGCCTGTTTCTGACCTTGAGAAGTTGTGGAGCAAATGGAATCTAGGTGCAAAGGGCAGAGAAGGGCCAGATGTATCCCAAGCTGATCAGAAGGGTGAAGCAAACCTGATCTGTCCAGGACTGTTCTTCTGCAGCAGCTTTGTCAGGAGGAGCCAGAAGGCTAAAGGTAAATATGAAGGTCTGAGGTTCAAAGGTTAGTTCTGTTCCTTGAGGGAAAATGTATCTCCTGCAAGAACTGCTGAAGGTCAGTGTTCAATAGGTCACGCTCTTTAACCTCTCTTCTTTTTGGTCATTTGATAGCCGAGCCACTTCCCTATCAATGTAAAGCACGTTTCATACGATTTCCATGGGTTCAATCCTACATGCTAAAAATGACAACATGGATTTAATGAAAGGATCGTGTCAAGGTAAATTTGTTTGTGATCTGTCAGCAAAGTCTGATCTCATTCCTCCTTTGCCTCACTGCTCTTCCCTCCTGACTTGCCCCCAGTAATGGTTGATGTGAAAGGCAAGAGCCTGGAGGTGACCCCGTTGTTCCCCCAGGTGGGTTCCTGGTTCATCTCCAGCCTCCATCACCACTGAAGTCCAGTGCAGCATCAATTGGACCCATAAAACTCCCATGACAGGGTGTTGTACCAACTTTCCCTTTCTTTGCATTTCAAGGAGTTGATGTGCCCCACCAACTTCACAGGGAATAATTTTTTCCCGATATCCCATCTAACCCTGCCCTCTGGCAGTGGAAGCCATTCCTTCTGTGCCTCTCCAGCTCTCTTGGACCCCCTTTAGGCACTGGAAGGGGCTCTGAGGTCTCCCTGGAGCCTTCTCCTGTCCAGGTGAACACCCCCAGCTCTCGCAGCCTGGCTCCAGAGCAGAGATGCTCCAGCACCCTGAGCATCTCTGTGGCTGCCTCTGGACTTGCTCCAAGAGGTCCATGTCTCCATTTTCCAGTGGGAATTTCACAAATTTCATTTTTCACAGTTTCTCAGAGAGTTTTGCCTGTGAGGGTTTGTGTTCACGCATGGGTCATTCATTTTGACTGAAATAGCTGCAAAACCTCTGAAAGAGCTGAACATATGTTTGAGGGAAAAAAAACCTATCTGGGACTATCTAACCTGAATGTCCTTAACTGCTCTTAATGTAGGTGGGAATGGAAAATCAACTTTGCAGGCTTTGTCCTTAAAAACTGATCAATAGACTTGAGTTTAAAGAGGAATGTGTTTCCCCCTAAGATGTCTGAGACCTGTAAAACCCACAGTGCAAGCAGGAACTAAACTGAGGGGCTCAGTCGTGAACTGATTTTGGAGAGGGTTGAATTTTGGGTGGCTCAGATCTTTTATATTTGCCTGAATTTACCAAAGGGAAAGGAAACATCAATTTGGCCAATAATTCTGCACTAGCACTGTGCTCTAATTGGTTTCAGCTTTCAGAGTGTTTTGTTACTCTTCATTGTGTTTCCCAGATGGAAATGACACTGTCAGCTAATTTACAAGGGTGGTTTGTGTCTAACCATGGAGAGAGATTCCAGTTTTGCTCCTTTTTGCAACGTGCTGGGATCAGAGCTGAAGAGCTGAGATCAGATCTACCCCTCAACCCACTGGTCTTGTCCATGCAAGGTTGTTTTCTTTTTTTCCCCCAAATCCTGCATTTTTAATATAAATAAAAAATTTGATCTCTGCCACTGGGAAACTGCGTCCCATTTTTTTTCCTAACAGAAAAATGGGAATAGGTTTCCTTTAACTAGTGGAAGGGTCTAGACTCTAAAAAGGTTTTTATTATTGTGTGCCCGGGGTCCTTAGTTTGAGACATTTATCTTGTGGCAAACCAGTAGGGAACTAGAAAGGCAGTATTTTGCAACTCCTAGACCCCCAGCTCTAAATAATGACTCCAAGCTGAAATTGAAGCAGGTGCATCATCTTCTTCATTGTGTCACTTTTAGCACAGACATTATACTTTATGGGCTTCCACTATCCAAATAGTTTGTGCAACGGACCCTAAAAATGGTGATGCATCAATCAATCAGTAGGGCTTTATTGCTCCAACTTTCTTTACAGGAGGCTTCTAAGCCATATTATAATGCACAATAAGGAGCCCAGCAGAATACAAATGCCCTGGAATGCAGCCCCATTCCTGTGTGCTCCCTTCCAGGGCTGGAGCTGCACTCCAAGGAATATCCCAGGGCATCAGTCACAGCCAGCCAAATGCATCCCTGGTGGAAGCTCATCGATTGTGCCTGGCCAGGCTGGCTCAGGGGGATGGGTTCAGCTGGCCCTGGTGGCTTGCACAAACTCCTAGGTGGGACGCAGCGTTAAAAAGGACTGAAAATCACAGTGGTTTGGCTGAACTGGATTTTCTGCCTGTTCATACCAGGGCTGAGGGGTCTTCACCCATCTGCAGGATGTTTTTATTTCCTAAATGTGGGGTGTGTGACCTGCACCCTCTGCTCCTGACCCCTGGGGTTTCAGCTCACGTCATGTACAGCAGTTCCTACTGGCTTCCTTTTGCTGTTTCCAGTTTTTTGGCTGCTTTGGTGTGGAAATATCTCACAGGCTTTCCATGAACATTTTGTGTGGGCATTAGTTTTGCCATTAGCAAGGACAGATACATCCACAGTGACACTGAAATAAATGCAGATACGGGTATGGCCTGCTTTATGGAAACATGACCAAAATCCAGGAATATTACACTGTTAGTGCAAGTGAACGAGTTATGGGTTATGACTTGGTTATTGCATGGAAACTTTGCAGTCCAGGCCTCAGGCTCTGATGTAAATGCCTTGGTTTGAGCTGGCTGTGGTTATGTGAGGTGATTGGATCCATGTTAGTGCTTTCATCAGACACACAGACAAATAAATCTTGCCTTGAAGCTGTATGCTGACATCTGCATAACTTTCTTTTATCACCCAGCTCTCATACAGTTCCAAAGAGTAACTTAGGAAAGAAGATTTAGGAAAAAAGAAAAGATGATCATATTGAAATAGAGAAAAAGAATTTGGCACCTGAATATAAAATTCTGTAGGTTATATCACATAGTATGTGCAATACACAATTCGATACTTTGGATTCTTTTAAACAGGACCAAAATTTGTGTAATTTTGTAATAAAAGTTGTTTGTAAATATGCAACCAGCATTTATTCTGCAAAACAGAATATTTTCTAATACTTATCCCTTCCCCAAATCCTCATGTTGCTCATATGAGCTCACGGAGTTTATTATAGTATTTGTAGTAGAAATCTCTAATTTGATAATTCTCTAGTGAGTTTAATGAGCCTGAAAAGTGACATTTAGAGCTAGTTTTCTTTTTGTGCTTTGAAAAATGAAATACAAGTAGTTATCTGTTAAATGAGATAATTACAGTGCCACTTTGCTAAAGGCACATATTAGTGATTTTTAGCTTGTTTCGCTTAATTAGAGCTTTACAAAACGTAGAGTGCCAACCCGTTAACAGACCTGTTGGAACGGTTACTGAGACTGTGAAATAAAACCAGTTGTTCTAAACAAGTCACAAAAAGACATTGATGAAATGGCTGGCAGCTCAGGCAGAAATTTAAGCCTTGGCTGCATTAGAGCAAATGTAATAATAGCAGCAAGTAACCCATATTTTTAATTTTACTGATCTTTCTGCAATAATTATGAGGAACTTTTAATGTCTGTAATTAGAATGTTAGAGATAGGGTGACTTAGACCAGTGCTGCACTGTGAAAAATTGGATACTTACCATAATTGAAAATTAATCACTTTTCATTACCAGGAAGGGATGCAGTTATTACTTTGAATGGGCTGAGATGCATCGTATGAATTATGGGCAAACAAATTCATGAAGTTGGTGAGTTTGGGGCCAGTCTGTGCCAGGAGTACCTCTGCTGACATAACATGTTGGATCATGAAGATTGGGGTGTATTTGTTTGACTGGTAATTGCAGCCCAGAATTTTTACTTTGCTGGAAGTTCTGGTGGAGAAGATCACTGAATTTTACCAGTCATCCCTCCCGTGTCGTTGTTTTAAACAGCTGGGCAGAATCACCCATAAAGCCAGGTGTAATCCAACAAATTTATGCAGCTCTGCCAGAAGCCTCTGAGCAGGTTTGAGCAGTGAGGGAGGGAATAACCTGAGGGGTTTGTTCTGTGGTCAGGAATGAATTGTGGATCATTACTTGTTAGCTGAGCCATGCACTGGTCGTGCAGAAAAGCTGCCTTTCCCTGCTCATACCATGGGAGCTTATGGAAAGGCAGCTCCTCATCCCATGTAAACACTGAAATCTCTGGAGCTCGGGAGAGTTTGGTCTTCCTGGCAGATCCACCATGGAGAAAGCAAGATTTTTCTTCTGTTCCCATGAAAAAGATCTCATGTATTTCTTTTTAACCAGCTCTGCTCTTGTGCTGTGTGCCTTTGCTGACACCAGATTTATGGCTTTAACCACCACGTGTGGCCCCCTCAGCACCCCATGGTGCCTCTGCATTTAAAAGGTGGCATTTTATGCTCAAAAGATGCTGTGAAAATGTCACCATCTTGCTCCACAATTCTTCCCCTTGTGCGTCTGTCACCGATTCCAGCTGCCAAATGCAAGGGCAGCAGGCAAACAAAACCTGCTCCAGGCGTTATTTTGTAAGTTGGAAATTGTCTTTTGCGCAGAGAGGGATTTCTCAAACCCCACCTAATTTTAGGAGCGATGAATGAGCACAACTGTGAGAGAGATGCTTGCCTCGTGCTTGGCTCTAATAGCTTTGTTCTGGCTGCAGCAGGAAAGGTGAAATAGAAGCTCTGGCTGTCCCTGTGTCTCCATGTGCACAGCTGCACTGTCCTGGCTCTGCACCTTCCTCTGCTATCATTAGCCTGAGCAAGGATGTGGCTGCTCATGACTGGGTGATTGATGTCAAATGTAGTAGCAACATTAAATTTGTCTGAAATGGACAAAGAAAAGCATTATTCACTGTAAAAATCTTGTCTAAAGTTCCCATCTAGCCAGTGCTGCTCCTAAATTACATTTGTATGAATTTTAAAATGTTTTTTTGAATTTCTTGGCCCATGATTGTTCCCAAGGTCACGAAATCAGAAAGCTGGGAACTGAGGCTTGTGGTGAAAAATGTGCCTGTAATATATCTTCATATTTGCAAATGTATTTTATTGCTGTCCATATCCTGTGAGAAAAATCCAATGTTCTTAAAAGACAAGCACTGCTTGTTATAGAGACACTTATTAATGTTTATTAGAAACTCATTTCACTAACATCCATGGCTTTATTGGAAGTTCCTTAAGTAGCAAATCCAATTTCCTTTCTTATGCTTGTGCTTACTTAATTAACATCAAAAATTGAATGAGGCAAAATAAAGTTTGATATTCATTTTAATAAGTTATATATAGTTAGCATAATCTCATTGAGGCCATTCTTCATCGCTCCAACTGCAGATACAAAGTGCCTTTGCAGCCGTTTGGGGTTTTACATCATATAGGTTGGATAACCTAGCAACTAACGAGAGAGCCAGGAGAGAAAGGAATTAATTTTCAAATAAACCCTTTATAGGCTGCGTTCTGGGGAGGCAGGACTTTGTGTGTGCTGGGCAGGGAGCTGGGGATGCTTGGGCATAGAAAAGGGTTGGGTCCTAATGCTGGGAGGAGGTGTTTGGCAGGAAATCTTCAGAAAACCACATGCTGTGATGGCTATGAGGACAGAAAACACGGATCAGCCCTCAGAAAATCAACCAGGAACCACAGGTTATGGTGTCTAGGAGGACAGAAAGCAGGGATCTCCAGGACTTTTCCAATGACAACCCCTTTTGCATGGGCACCATCCCACCCCGCAGTGAGTCCAGCCCCACACGTGCACCAGCTTAAGGCTGCTCCTGCTGCACTCCTATAAAAATATCCCCCCAATCATGTGATGTCTGTTGACCTTAGAACAAGCGTTATCATATTGGAAAGTAATGATAAAAAAATCCCCTACTACAGTAAAGCTATTATAAGCTGGAGTGTTTGTGCCATTACTGGGGAATATGGTATTGATTTTTTAATAAATTATGCCATAACCTACATTTTTGCCTTAGGTTAAAATTTAACACCAGAAGCAGAGGAAAGGTACAATGCACGGGTATCAGAACAAGTTTTACTCCACTCCAGGCTTCAGCACACACTTGAAAATCAAGAGTGGAGGGGGCTTGGCACCATAATTTGTGGTGTCCCCTCTCCCCTGGCTCCTGGGCAGGACTGAGGACACAGAGGAGCTGCTGTGTAACCCCAAATAAGTTCGACTGCTCTGTTGCCCCATTTCTCTTCCAGACTGAGGAGGGTTCCAAAGGAAATTGTGATTGCTCCTTAGCTAAAAAATACTGTTGCTCCAGTAGTGCTGAATATCAACAAGAAACATCTCAGAAGTAGTTTTATGGAAGAAAAAGAAAGAAAACCTAACCCAATAACAATTGTGATATTTTGATATTTAAGTGAAATATTTTTTGTGTGAAAGTAGATGAGGGTTTTCTTTCTAACTTTCATTCTTCAAATTTCTTCTTAATTTTGGAAGGAAAAATCAATGTCCTCAATGTTTTATCTTTTTTTCAAGGAAGTGAGGTAAAATATTTAAGAGAGAAAAGAAGGTCTACACTATTCTTCTAGTGGCTAAATATAAATATCCATGTAAATCTTGAGCTGCATCACAGGTAATTATGCAGGTAAATGGGGATGAAACCCACGAGTGTTTCTAGAATGGCTTTCAGTGCAAACCAAAAGCAGCTCTGTGTGTATCAACATTCAGCTCAGAGAGAGAAGGTGAGGAGGGACAGACATTTCTGCCTTGGATGGAGACCTGCTATTCCTGTGTTGTAACCTTTACAACTATTTCAAAAGCTATTTTTGCCTCCCATTTTCCACCCAGTTAGCATCAAACAGCTGCTCTTTTCCTCATCGTTCACAGGAATCCTGGCAAGGGGATGTTTTCGGGGAGGTTCTGAGGATGTCACTCCTTTACACAGCTGTGTCGTTGCGTGGGACAAAGGTGCCTTAAGCAGGTATGAAACTATTGCTTCAAAATGACAGAGTAAATATTTTGATGCAGGTACTTGTGCTTATGCTTTCCCTCTTCGTGTATCGGGGAAAACTGAGGGATGTAAATACCATCACTGTGAATATTCTTATCTCTGCAGATGCCCTGATTTGCAGCAGAAAGTTCATTAATGCAGTTCAGATCCCTGAACCCAGTCTCCCGAGGAGACCAGGACACCTTCAAGTGGAAATCAGTGAGGGATGCATCCAAATCTGCCACAAATACCCACATGATGGGAATGTGCAGTAGGGTGAGCTGTTGGGAAAGCAGCTGAGCACAGAAAGGGAATGAGTGATCCAGGAGAAGGACACTTTTCCAGAAAAAGATGAACTAATGGGTAGAACGGAGATGGACTCACCAGCCCCACAAGTGAAAGCATATTTCCTGTGACACAGATATCTTATTAATGCCCTTCTGACAAGGGGATGAACTCTCCAGGATAACAGTTCCAGCAATCTGCAATCATGAGAGTGTTTGTCTCCCTAAAACCCGTGTTTATGTATCGTCTCTACACAGATGATTAGAGGCTGCCATGGAAAATTTGCTCCCTCAAAGCAGGAATAAACTCAGACAATTTTTAGATACTTACAAAAATATCCTCTAAGTAAAAAATTTACAAGTCCCCATTAGTATTAAACATTTCCTTTTCATGCTGTCAGTGCTGCCATAGAAAGAGAAATGTACCTCAGCTTGGCTCAAGCTTAAATTCCCTCTCTTCTTGTGCTCTTTAAATAGCAGATTGTCAGCTTAAGAAACTTGTTGCTGGTGATGACTGAGATTCATGATCCATCTAAAAGAACTGGGAACTTAATGGCTGGTTTTCATATCCTGATAACCACGTTGCACTCTAATCCCCTGGTTTCTAGTTTTGACTTCGTTTGGATGCTTTGTGGTGGCTGTTTCAGCTTTCAAACCCCGTGGGGCCTGGTTTTATGTTCCCCACAGTGCTAAACCTGGCTTTAGTGGAGCTGCTCCTGACTTACACTCGTGGAAGAGGGGATGGAGGGGCTGTTGGCTTTAGTGAAATCAAACAGCAGCAACCAAAGTCAGGATTTTTCTCTTTAAGATACACGAGCACTTGTGGAGCTGTGCTACCTTGAAATACCTGGCTGGAACATCTAAGACATAACACTCTGAAATTAAAAATCGTGTTTGAAAATTCATACTAATTAAAAAGGGACATCTGAAGCCAAACAGAAAAAAATCAATGAACTTACTGGTCCTTCCTCAGTTAAGTAACATAATTTGTTCAATTTGTTTTATGTCTCTAAGTGAAGAACCTTTTACTCACTTTGATTCATGGACAGAGGTTAGAAAATGGTACAGTAGAAAGGAAATTAACATTTAACCTGCCCGCCTGCATATCCGAGCTGATGTCTCAATGTGGTGCAGCTGTGAGTAAATTCTCCCAATAAACCAGACACAGTGTCTGTAATATTCATCCAGCTACTTGTGCCTTCAGGAAAGCTCAGACAGTCTTCTGGCTATGAGAGACCAAATTAGAAAAAATAACCTGAGCAGGATGTGTGTCTACTTGACATAAATCTGAATTTTTTAGTTAAAATTTAAGGGGTTACATTGCTAGCCAACACATATCACTGCAACTTCACAGACCTAAACCCTGACAGGGCCTGTGAAAGTTGCTAATTTGCAGTTTGGAGACTGAAAACTGGGGCTTTTTTCAGAATAGAGTTATTCAAGAAGAGACAAGGATAGAGCAAAACTGGCATTACTACATATGATTGTGCAAATTAAACTTGAACTCTCTTTATTAATCCCAGTTTAGGATCAGATCTGTGTATAAACAGACTTGAGGCCTTCTACATGTTCTTCCATCCCTCCTAAAAGCAAATTATAACAGGATTGACTACAGCTCAGAGAGCAAATATGAAAAATATACTCAATATGATCACCTAATATTTAGTTTATGTAATGATCGAGGTTTTCCTTCAACAAATGGCACACGGGAGACTTGGTATCAGAAAAAGCTGCACCAGTTGCTGAGGGAGTGGCTAAGAGTTTAAAATAAAAGTACAGGATACATTTCTGATTTCATCAGGAGGCCTGAGGATCCCTCATGATGTTCCTCAATCTCGTTAGCACTTCATTATGTCCTGTAAACGTGTCTGCACTGCAGCCACGGTAAAGGTCAGCCCAAGGCATCTGAAGAACACCACACACCTTTCAATTTTTAAATTTTTGTTGGTTTGGTTTTTCTGTTCTCCAGGAGAACAAAGCGGGATTGTGAGCCAAGCATTTTGCAATGCAAAGTAGAAAATGGAATAAAAATCATGAATCCAGCTTCTTTCCTTGCAAGCTGCAGTTTGCCATCCCCACTTGTGGCTTTGGATTTTTGACTCGTGCTGGAGGTGCAGCTTTATTTATTTATTTGTGGCCACCATTGCCATGGAAGCACTTGCAGTACCACACGTCCTCGATTCTGGCATCTGAGAGACAATCAGACAAGAAAAGGAAGGAGATGAGCAGTTATAAAAGAAGAAAGCTGGTGTTTACACCCAGTGACGTGCACCCTGAGTAATCAGCTGTGATGGGGAAAAAAGGGCAGAAAAGGCCTGGAACAGTTTAATGGGTGTTTTGAGAAAATATTGTGGGGTTTTTGTTAAGTTGGCCAGAGTGACCCTGTGTTTAATAAGTAGGATGATGAGGGTCTTTTTATATTCATGTTTTTGCCCTCTTCCTAGCAGCCTAATCATAGAGTAACAGAGGCAGGTTCACAAAGTCTTATTTCCTTGGAAATTTGAGGCCTGAGTGCCTGAGAAGTTGGGGAGGACAAAGGAGCCTATTGCTCGTGCAGAACATTTCTGAGAATGGGGACAAGGTGGGACAGGTACCAGTCACAGCTGCCAGCAGAGATGCTGCCTACGGATTAAAACCCACAGGGGCCTGAATTTACCCGAATATCTGTCTAATTTTGTGGTCTTCACTGTCCTCCTTGGCTGTACTGCTGTGTTCTGTGCCATATTAACCACGTGCTTTCAGACATTAAGATCAAGAACTTGGTCCCAGTCCCTGACAAAGCAGTTTTGCATTACTCCAGCAATGTGTGACAGCCTTAAAATTGGGACAACTGTCCCATTAAGGGACTCCCTGCATGTCTCTGATGGAAAAGGCTGTGGTCATCCCTCAGGTTGTTGTGTTTGGATGTAGATTTGTCCTCCAGGCTGAGCTCTTCAGGTGCTCAATTCCTCACCTGCTGTTGGTCACGGTGAGTTGGGTGAGCTGGAGTTGTTTGAGGAGCAGGTCTGTGCCAGGACATGGACTGAAACGAGTTCAGGGACAATCCCATGAGCTGGACACCTTCAGATCTGCAGGGTGGTGGCTGTGGCCAGCAGGGCCACAAGCCAGGGATAATTCCCCCTTGTCACCTCGAATGAGGTGTGTGCATCCCTCCCCGTCACTGTTCTGAGCGGAGGGAAGAGATTTTGTATCTCTTTGTATGTTTTTAGGGTAGTGCTTGATATGCTGGGTGCAGACTCTTACCAGTATTTACGGACCCAATTCCTACAAAAATACTTTGAGGATGTGGAATGTAGAAAAAAAAAAGATAATGTGAAGATACAAGACAGTGGCAGCACCTTCTACTGTACAAACACATTTCTGTTTCAAATGGGTTCTGGTTTTGTTCCTTTGTAACTATTATTAGAACTAATTTCAAGATAGTAGCTTCCAATGCCTTTTTCAGAGAGAGACGTGGAGTAAAGTACCTGTCTGTGGCAGAAAAGGAGAAAAAGAGAGCTACAGAATGGAGAATAATGGTGTTTGAACCAAAAGGAAAAACGCTGTATATGTGCCGTTAGATGCAGCTTTTTTGTTTGCATTTCATTTGATTATCAGTATTTTCAGCCATCTCACGCATTAATACATCTCTACGGGGAGGGGCAGGGTTCATAGCCTTTTCAAAGCAGCACTAATGAGTGCCTTTAACTTAATAAAATGATCATTTGCCAACTACTTACCATAATGTGAACTAGATGCTTTCAGTCCAGAGATTAAAAGGAGTTTTCTTGGCAAATGCACTGTAGTTGATGCTACTGCATTAAGTCATATACAGATATTTACATATATATATATATATATAATGTGGATTGGTTATTGTTTTTGAAATCTTGAGATCTCTTAAAATAGGTTGGAAGGAGTTGTTAGAGTCTATATTGTTTCAATAATATATGGATTATCACTCTCTAAATACGCAATGACATAAAAGGCAATAATGCCTTTTATGGATCCCATGTGGCCTATTACACTAATGATCCATGAATAATGGGGTCACGGGATGAGTTTTGAACAGTGCCTTTCTTTGTTGGTTGTTTTTCTCATTTATTTACCCAGGAAAATTCAGTTTTAAGTATCTGCTTTTCAGCAAGGTCCTACCATTTACTGAGTTTTCATGTGAGTTAATGGATGCCAGAGAGGTCAAGTGACTTCCCAAAGGTTACACAATGAGTCACTGAATTTGTTGGGGATAAAATACAAGAACCTCAGAGTTTTCTCTCTCTTGCTCTGACTGATGCTGAAGCAGAGAGATTTCAGATCAGCGTGACCTCTGATAAATCTCTGTTCCTGCTTTGAGGAGCAATCACAGCTTGGTGCTCAGTGGGGAAATCTGAAGCTCCTGGAGCAACATTTCCCATATTTCTCAGGGAAACAACCAGAAGAGCAGAAACGATGCAAACGAGCTGCTTTGGTCCCTGTGACAGAGATTCTCTCTTAAATAAAACTAAACAACATGGAGCTAAATAAACACACGGAAGCCCAAACCCACAGTTTACCCAATGCTAATCCAAAACAAGAGAGTTTGTTTAGAATTTATGTTCCTACCTATTTATGTTTCCTACCTTCCTGCAGCAGTGTTCCTTTCCCTTCAACTGGAAAACCTCCACATTATTCCTCTTGCTTAAGGAGTTCCCTCCTCCTGGGGGGAGCCCTGGCACTGCTCCTCCAGGCCCTTTAGAGGTGGAAGCTTGGTTGCAGAGGGCCAGGTGTGTCCTGGAGAGCATCACCAGCTTGTTCTGGATGCATTGCTGGAGATGATGAGCACAACTCACTGTTCCATCAACCCTGCTCTGGCCTCCTACCTCCTTCTCGAGCCTCTGCCAGGAGGAGAAGGATTCCTTGGGCAGGTCTCTTACCTGGCTGTGCCCGGGTTTGCCCAGCTGCAAAAATGAGCTGCCTCTTGGTGCCTTGTCTCTCCTGAATTTGTGCGTATACAGAGCTCTGCAGCTCCAAAGCATTCGTCATCATTATTTTTATTATTACTAACTACAGAATATTATTTCATGCATTTAATACAGTATAAAGCAATTACAGAATATAAGGGACTACGGAAATACAGAAAGGTCTGCCTGGAATAATAATTTGATTCTGGAACTTTGTTGCTTAAAGACTTCAGGGTAAAATTGTAGTACAACACATGAGCTTTTAATGAAATGACTCCCATTACTTCGAGTCTAAATGGACAAAACCTACATAACACATGGAAAATTGTCATTTAATAAGCAAATAATTTGTACTAGGGTTCAGCAAGGAGCTGGAAGTGTTTCTAGCGCGTTTGCCTCCATATTTATACACCTCTGAGCTGGAAATCCTATCAGTTGTTTGTCTGAAAACACATCAGGTGAATGCTGTTGCTCGTGGGTGTAGAAACATTGCAGAATATTCCTGAGAGATCAGACAAGGCATCTCCGATCCGACTGTATTTCAGTGCTGCTGACTACTGGTGTTGTCTGGGGGGTGGCTGGAGCACGCTCAGGGAAAGGGGCTGAGGCCACCGAGCGTGTTTGAGCTGTTTCAGCACGGAAGGAGGTCACGATTAATTAATTAATGTCGCTCAGGGTTCCTCAAGCTGCGCCCACACTGTGTAAATACTCTGCTTTTTGCTTGTTTTGCCTGGGCTGGGAGTGAGCCGAGGCTGCTGCTCTCTGTAAGAGCTGAGTGCCTGCAACCATCTTCCTTAAAAATAGATTTTAGACCCGCAGTGCTCAGGAGAAGTCACACAAAGGCTCGCTGACAGCCCGTTGCACACACTGATCAAGGCACTGCCTTTGGAACAGTTTGGCTTATAATTATATCTTTACAGCTAACTGGGCTATCCAAATGATTTTCCCCTCTCCCCCTCCCCAGCTCTACTGACCTGTGGCTAATGAGATTTGTGTTTCGATTAGTTGTAGAACATAAATTAACTAATCAATGAGAATGGATTCACATCCTTTCTTGTAAAAGAGCTCTGCTGCAGTGATCTGTATTTAATATTCAAATCAATTTCAAATTCTCAGGATGATTCTGCTAATATGGCAGGCTGGGACTCGCAGCATCTGTATCCTTGCCACAGCCTGTAAATATGGGATGTTTATGGAATCGCCCACTGACCTCCAAAGCCTTCTCTGGTCTCATTGATTTACTATTTCACTTAAAAGTGATGATGAGAAGCTTAGGGGCTGGCAACGAAGCTGGGAAAAGCATGGGAGAGAGCATTTTCCCTTCATTTACAAGGGTGTTAAGACTAAGCAGAAGTCCCAGGACTTTGAAAAATGCTGTTTGGTTTTACTCTGAACATTTTGGGTCCATTTTACTCCACATCAAATTTCCCCTGTTCTAGGGATGAGGGTAAAATATGGTTATTACCAAAAAGCAGTTTTCTAAGGATGAGGTTCTTTCGTTTGCTTTCAAGATAGAGAGAACTTTATCTTTTGCCTTGCTGTAATTGTCTCATCTGTACAATTAACCAGCATCTTGGCATAAAACGTGAAAATTTGTACAGTCTTCAAAGCATCTGTGGCCTTTATGGTACAAGTTCTGTTAGTACTGAAGCCACAGAAAATTAAATGTTCCCCAAAGAACTTCCAGATGTGTTTTATTCTAATAGGGTCATTATACAGTAAATTAAAAAGCAGGGTAAATGGAACTGTAAAATTTAAATTAGTCTAAAACCACATCTCTTTGCTTTGAACATTCATTTGTGGGGTTGCATTTGCAATAAATGTGAATTAGGCAGCTGCAATAACTGTTAATCATATATTTATAAAATAGTAATGAGGAAATGAATAGCAGAGTAAGACAGCTGCACATTTCTCTAATAGTATGTCAACTGTGAACATAATAAGATGTAGAAAATTGTTTGGTGTTATGCTGATAATGCAGCTGAATGTAAGAGATCACTTCAACCTCTTAACTTTACAGGAAATTATATATAAAATCCATAAAAAGCCATAATAATACATTAGGCCTCTGAATTGTACTCAATGTTTTTCTTTGCTTTGATTTTTCTGAAATGGGCCATACTTTTCCCAAAGTAATCTGCCAAAGATCACTGAGGCTTTTGTTTCAGCCTGCACTTTATTCACCATCTTGCAGTTTCATTTAAAAGATGGTGCTTCTGAAAGCCAAAAGTGATCTAACTTCCCTGCTCCAGGAATGCTCCCACATCCCTTTCCTCAGAAAATTTTTGCCAGGTCTTGAGCATCCCATCTCTGAGCCCCGATGGGGTTGTCACTGCTGAAAGCAGTGATTTAATTCAGAACCCCACACAAGGCATAGGAAGATTGGAAATTTAAATTTGACGTGAAGATATATTTTAGAGAATTTCTAGTTTTTGCATATTTACTTCTCTCAAATATATATGTCCACCTATTTGAGACATATATACAGATATATATTTATATATATATTTGAGAGTAGTAAATGGTTGGTGACATGGCCTGAGGGCGTCTGTCTGTCTTTCCCAGCTGTGGCAAAATTATAAAAAAGTCAAGATAATTGCAAAAAAACCCAAGTCAAACCACCTAAACCCAAGAAATAAATTGAAATCTTTGAACAGCCCATTAGCTCTGCTGCTTGTACCAGCAGACGTCGCAGCCTGCCCTCGTGCCAGGTGCTGCTCACTTGCACTCGCAGTTTTTAACCAGCCTTAATTGAATTTTGCAACAGGATTGGGGTGAAGAGGAGAATTACAAAGCTAACAGGAAAAAAATTAGGCAAGTGCTGGGCTGCGAACTGCCAGGCAGGGAATAGGTGCTAAATGTGTAATGGGAAGGCTGCCATAGGAAATGTCACTTATCAAAGTGGCAGGACTTTGCAGGGAAAAGCAGGGGAAAGAAATGAGGGACCCAGCCCCAGCACTGCCTGATGCTGCTGGGAATAGTCCCTGGCATTTAATCAGCTGTTTGCTGGGATGTGGCTTTGGAAGTTGGGTTAAAACCCCTCAATTTTAACCCACAGCTGCAGATGCTGGGTAGAGCTCAGCCAGGAGCCTGGGGGTGCCTGATCCCCCAAAGCAGAACCACGGGGTAGCAAAACATCCCAGCTTTGCTGCCAAATAAACCCATGTGTCATGGAAAAGTCCCGTGCAATACACAGTGAAATCATGTGTGATCTGGTTGTAAATGGTGTGATTTTGCTCTAAATAGTTTTATCTGGTTTCACCACTAGTGTTTCTTGCAGTACCACGTTGCGATGTATTTTTTATTTTTTAATGCACTTACATTTAAAATGACACAACCAACTCCCTCTAATTTTTTAAAATACAGAGTGAAAGGGAGACTGAAGGTTTTATAATCATGTTTCCCAGACTAAAAGCCTTTGAGAACACAGAACCCATGACAGACTTGAAAAGTCAGTCAGTGAAGGAGGAATGAACCTTCTCTGAGCAGAAAAGGCTTTTCAATTAGTCCTGTGGGTTTAAGGGTGAGGTGAGGGGCCACCAGAGGTCTGGGTGGCCTGGCCAAGGTCAGGAGCTCTGCAGCACCATCAGCTCTGTTGACCTTCTGGAAAACCTTTCTGGTCACTCACTGGACATAACCTTTAGCCTTCATCAAGCTGTTGCCTTTATACACAAGGCTTTCATTTTATTTTATTTTATTTTATTTTATTTTATTTTATTTTATTTTATTTTATTTATTTTATTTTATTTTATTTTATTTTATTTTATTTTATTTTATTTTATTTTATTTTATTTTATTTTATTTTATTTTATTTTATTTTATTTTATTTTTTTCGGATGGGAGATGGCACAACTCTTTTTGGCCATCTTAAAAATTATAAAGGTATTGCACAGTGGCCAGATAGGAACAAAAAGTATCCTTGGTGTATCCTTGTCAAAGGAAATATTGCTCATACAACATCACCACACTATGCTGGGCTCTCAGGAGAGGCAGAAAGAGGGACACAGGACAGAGATGGAGACATAGATATTGAGATGCATTCAGGTTGAATTCATCCTACAAAATTTTGGCCTTTTACATGCCAAAACAAAGCAAAAAATTGTTCTTATTAAATATAAATTAAAGGGTAAGCAATGGAAAATGGCTTGTTTTCAAATCTTTCCTTTTTTCTCCCTTCTTTGAAACAGACGGTTCAATTCTCCAGGAGAAGCAAAGTTCAAGCTCTCATTTCCCACTGTACATTTCTGTGTTAGTGCCTCACAAAATAGCAGTTCATTTCTGGAAATCCTATTACTGTCCACACTCAAGCAGCAACTTTAACAGATACATCTGTTACCTGGCAGCTTCTTCCTACACAACTCCCACCTCTGAGAGTTAAAGCTTATAGTTTTAAAAGGAAAATTGAAATAGCCCAATTTTGAACAATGCACATTTTGGGGACTGGGGGAGAAAAAGAGCACATGCCACTGTCAGCTACAAGAGCCTCATCTCGCCTCACTTTTGGGTCTGGGCAGATAGAGAAAACAGAGTGGTGCATTATCATTATCTCAGAGATGTTTATTTGGTGTGTGGACACTCAACCAAAGAACTAATGCAATCAGAAAGTTAAAATATATGGGCTGGAAATACAAATTCATTAGACGTACACAAAACGTATGCTGCAGTGGATCTGTCATTTAAATTAGATTTTGACAATTATATGGATGGTCTGGTTGAGATGATATACGATTTGCTCACTTTATGCCATGATTTAATTATTGCAAAAAACCTGTGGAGTTAGGACCCCGTGGTTCTCTCATGGGCTGGTCCATCTGTCATACTTGGTGTTTGCTGCCTGGAAGATTTTTGTATGTTTATATATATTGTGAAATATATATTATTTTATTTTTTACCGTGAAATTAGCACGTGTTTGCACCCGGTGGATCTGATGCAGATCTTTCCACTGACCTCAGCAGGGCTGGGCCTCGCTCCTTCCCTGCGCATCGCCCTTGAGATGCTCCTCATGGAAACCACATATTTTGCCATTCAGGATCCAAAGCAGAACCAGGTCCCCCCCAGGCTGCTCCCAGCTGAGCCCAGGTGATTTTTACCTGTGCACAAGCACAGCCATCCTTTTCCTTCCCACCCTGGGCCAGGAGAATGGATGCTGGGCCTCCATCCCCTCTCTCAGTTTGGGACACTGCGGTGGTGCTGAGCTCAGCTGGACCATTCCAGGTTTCTGGAAACATCTTCTCCCTCCCCAGCATCCTTCCAAGAGACCTCATCAGTGACACCCTGCCAGTTACTGGTGTGTCATGGTGAAAGTGGGGCCAGCCCCGTGTGAAGATCTCCAGATGTTCCTGCGAATCCTGAATGGAATCTTTGCTCTGGTGGAAACCTTGCTGGTACCGAGATCATCTCAGCTCCTCCTCACACCATCCTTGCTCTTGCCTGACATTTATTAGCAGTATTTATTCATACTTTACACATGCATAAAAAATGCAGCATCAGGCACGAGCACTGAGGCAGACAAACGATGGTGACTTCTCTGCCTGAACATTGAACACATATTAAAACCCCCAACTATTAAAAGGGAAGCATGATTTGATAACTTCTTACAAATGCAGTAAATGCCACTTCTTATAAATGAACACTAGCAATCAATTTAATTTCTCAAATAAAATGATTAAATTGCTGTTATTGTGGAATCATTATTTTATTGCTAAAACCTTTTAAAATGTTAATTATTGTGCCCCTTCAAAAGCTTTCATCTTGCCTGACTTTGCTCTTGTACAAAAAAATGTCTCCTGGTTGTGACTTGCAAATCAAATGAAAATTCATGCTTTACCTTTCCTCTCTCACACTCTCTCTTTTTTTTTTTTTTTAACACCTGCAACTGTTCTCCTTGGCTGTAATATTTATATGAATTTAAGTTTAATTTTTCTCTGCTTTCATCTTCTGAATTAGTCAGTATAAAGCACAGATCACTCCTTCTCTGCTGCTTTCCTGTTTATTTGCTTTAACAATAGATTCATTAACTAGATTTTGGTGCTCAAGCTATGCGGACACATCCATTTCAAAGGAGGCTTTAATGGCATTTCATATTTTTGTACATTAAGGAAGATTAAAGTATATTACAATAGCCTTTACTGCTCTATTTTCTTCATTTTAGAAGTGGTCAGTTTTTAAATTTTTTTCCCTCTTTCTTTCATCTGCAGTGCTCAATAAATTGTCCAGGCCTTTCAGATGATAGTTCCAGCAAATTGAGTTCCATATTACAACTCTGAACCATTGTTTAGCCCATCATCAGTCAGATAAAGCACTCCTATTCACACAGGACATCAAAAGAACAAATATATGTTCAAAGTGGCTAAAAAGATTACTGTGACTTGGATATATCATTTCGTTAATTGTTAGTGATTATTCTACTGGTTTAGAGGTGGTGAATTTGCTGACTCTGAGCTCGTGCTTGTGATGTAATCAGAGGGGAATATATAGATATTCACGGCTGGAAATTACACCATTCAAAAAGGGTCAGGTCTATCATCTTCTAATAGCTGAAGGTGGACTAATAGCAACATTTTAATAAGAAGGAAGATGCAGGCTGATGTCTTCATTTCACATGTGTGGAAAGGCGTGAAGTGCTCCGGGGAATTTCAGCCGCGCCGGTGCTCGGATCAATCCGAGGGTGGTGGTGGTGGGTGCTGAGACAAACTCAGCCCTGGCTGGGTTCTGCCTGGACCTGCCCCAGTGAGAACTGGGGCTTTTTGCCAGGTGGGAATGGCTGAAGTGAATGCATCTGGGCCCTGGTCCTGCAGAGAGTGATTTGGTTTGCGTGTGTTTAATGCTTTGCACCCTGAGCAATGCCCCAGAAATCGCTGGTGATATTTTAGTGATTCCCAGCACTGATGGTACCACACTGACCTGATGTGTCTGTCCCCACAGCTCCACATGTGATGGGAAGGTGTTTTAGAGGTGGGAGACAGAGATATAAAACCTGAGACCCTCCAAGGTGCTGAGGGGAGCAGCTCCCAGGCTTGAGAGAAACACCTGAGCATCTGTCTCTGAGTTAAAGTCCCAGAGAAGGCAGCAGAGAGGGAAAAAAAATAACCCCACCTGAATTTCTAGCTCCCAGGCACTCCAGTTTTCTTCCTCACCCACTGACACTTGAGTATCTCAATAAAAACATGGGTGTTTGCAGGATATGAAATGAACACTTTGCAGGTTTCTGCTCTTCAAAGGTAATTTTGGGAATCTTGCAAATGCGAAAAGCTTAAGGATGAAATTTTGAACAGGCTCTGGCTGCAATTGCAAGCTGCATTTCCTTGCTCGTGTGTTTTACCCTGCACTGGGTAAAATGGAAAGGCAGCCCTAAGAATGCCTGAGCATATGAGAGGCTGGAAGACAGATTTTCCAACAGAACAATTGCAGGGTGTAGGTTTTAGGCAATAAGCAGGTAGCCTCGTTCTCTCAAAAGAAGAAAGAAAATAATGGAAAACTGTAACATTCATTTGGAGGCCTCAAAGGCATAAAAAACCCAATTCCAACTGTTATAGGTCCCTGCAGGAGTCTACAAAGGAACTAAGCTTTTTAAGTAAGAAAACTAGATTTTGGCCCAGAGGGCCCTGTCATTGCTGCTTAATAGATGAAACTCTTTTGATACAAATATGCTGTTTACTTCTCAGCTTCAGCTTTCATAAAATATAACCTTTTTATGATTTACGACCCCTGAAAAAGTGCAGGATGGATTTTTAGCTCTGAATTGGTTGAATGTCAACAAGAAAAATATAGATAACATATAGAAATAGCAGGGTGTTAATGCCACACAAAATGATGAAATTATTTTTGTTTAGAAAAGTTAAGTTTGTTCCCAAAGTTCTTTCTGAGTGAAACTGAGGAAGGGGTTTGCTGGTAAAGCCACGGGAGGCTTTGCATGATGCAGAATGGTTTGGAAGGTTTGGATGGGATATTGGGAAGGAATTGTTCCCTGTGAGGGTGGGGAGGCCCTGGCACAGGGTGCCCAGAGAAGCTGTGGCTGCCCCTGGATCCCTGGAAGGGTCCAAGGTCAGGTTGGATGGGGCTTGGAGCAACCTGGGACAGTGGAAGGTGTCCCTGCCCTGGCAGGGGGTGGCACTGGATGGGCTTTACGGTCCCTTCCAACCCAAACCATTCAGAGCTTCTCTGCTTCCTATTTGCTTTCAGACAGCTTTTGTTTGTCTGGAAATTGTAAAACCAATGACACAGAACTGAGATGTGAATTCAGGGAGGGACAAACTCTTTGATGTGGTTGGTGACACCTCTGGTGTTGGCCCAAACTAAGTTTTGCTCAAGTGACTACTTCAGATTCATTGTTTTAATGGGAAATTAAAGTTTAAAGACTTGTTCCAAAGCTTAATTTTTATAAAGACTCTTATTATGTGTAGTGATTATTAAAATAAAACTGAAATTATCAGAAGTGATGTAATCTCCCTTCTTTATTTGCCCAAGTTATTTTTTTCCTCTTGACAACCTTACTGATGCCTATGGACAAGTTATAATATTTAGACACGTTTAAATAGATTGGTCAGTGATTAAAAAGAAACACAAAGTGTTGGTGTTGTGAAATGGAAAAGAAGGTACTGGAGCTTTGAAGACTGAGACGCAAATGTAAAGATGAGAGAATAGCTGTTGCCAAGAGAATTGCACACATTTTTTTTTCACTGTTTTCCTCTTTGTGTTATCTTTTCTGCAGCTTCTTTGCTTGGCATTAACAATGTACTTGTTTTTCAGGTGGCTTTTCTCGTGTTGTTTGTGAACCTGCTGAACAACAACACAAAAAAATGTTGATTTTTCTGGATGCTTGGGGAAATAGCCTGATCCCAGACAAATTGCCCGGGAAGTCTCAGAAATGACTTAGCCTGCCACAGAGGCAAGGTTGTAAAAATTGAAAAGGTTTTCACTTCTGACTCTTCCAACTATTGCAGAAAGAGACATTTGCTGGTGTATGGTCTCTGAAAACTGTCACTGAGCAAATTAAAATAACAAAAATATCCATCTGTGAACCCTCACACATCCAGCTTTCCTGCCCTGCTCTGTCACAGGGAATTAATCAGCCAGGGTGTGCATGTTGTGCTCGGCAATGGTGGCTGCTACCCAGCAGCTGCAGGGCTTTTACAGCAAATATCCACAGGTATTGCTGCTGGAAAACACAACATTCCACTGGTCTGGAAGCTCCCTGCTTGTGTATTACAGGAAAGAGGAAAGGAAACTGAAATGGATGGAAAGGCAAGGGAGAAGCAAGAATGCTGGGGGGTTGTCTGTCCTTCACAGCTGCTTACACGGCTCTGGAGGATTTTCAAGGGATCTGAGGACAGGAAAACCACCTGGAGCTCTGATTCCCCACCTCTTTGTGCAGCCTGATGGACTGGCAGGTATCTGCAGCAGCCAGGCTGCCAGGACAAGAGGTTCTGCCTGAGACTTGTAGGTGTCCATGGGACATCTGGGATCCTGTCCTGGAGCAGGGAACCTCTCTTAGTTATGAGTCATGAGGCTTGACTTTCCTATGGATGGCTGAAATAAGCAGGATGAGCTGGCTCCTCTCCTTTATTGATTTCTGTAAAGCCTGGAATGTTTCAAGCACATGGTTGAAGTTTAATGCATTGTTTAAATACTTACCTGGATGCCTCTGTTCATTTTCCCATTACTCCATCAGTCCATATCTGCACAGAACTTTGACAGTTCCATGGAGGAGGAGGAGGAGGAGAAGGAAGGGAGACAGGCAAAGCTGGGCATCACCCAGATGTTCAAAGTCACTTGGGAACACAGACAAGGAAAATATTTGCCTGAGAGGATCTCTGAAAGCACCAAACCAAAGAAGTGCTGCAGGTCTGTAGCTGGGTCTTGGAGATGAGAAGTACAGAAAACTTCAGCTAAAACTGATTTAGAAACATTAATTTCCATTAAGAATACTTTTTCAACTTTTCACTGAAGCTGTTTCTCATGGATTGCTCTCTTCCTTAAGTGTACATACTAATGAAAAGAAGTTTACCTATTCTATTCTATTCTATTCTATTCTATTCTATTCTATTCTATTCTATTCTATTCTATTCTATTCTATTCTATTCTATTCTATTCTATTCTATTCTATTCTATTCTATTCTATTCTAGTCTAGTCTAGTCTAGTCTATTCTATTCTATTCTATTCTATCTCAGTGGAGAGGTGCTGGTGACATCTTTTTAACTGCAGCAGTGCATCTGCTCTGCCCCCATGCCTTTGTTACATGGACAGACATTCATGGGACATTACAGTCAGCAGCAATATGTATGAGCTTGGATTGCATTCAGCCTGGAAATGACCCACACCATGAACTCTATCAGCAGTATATTTTCATATCTATCAGCCTTGGAGCTGTGAAAATAAGAAGGAATTCAGCAGTGGGGTGGTTTGTATCTGCATGCGTGAGAGAAGGATAGAAAATATCACCTGTTCCTTTCAGGGTTAGTCCTGTCCCTGCTCCCAGCCTTCCTCAGTCACCTCCCTTCTTTGTCTTCCTCCCACACAGGTTGAGGATCTTTTTTGAGGTTGTTTGGGAACTGTTTATGAAGACTGGGATTTTAGGAACATGTAGTTCTCTTGCAGTTATCCCTGTAAAAGTGCAGAATCTGGCCATTGCAGGACTTTTTCGATGGATGTGCTGTAACCAGGATCACACATGGCTCCTTGTACACCCTCAGGTCATCCACAAGCTGCTGGCAGAGAGCAGGATTTAACTGCCATGCACAATCCCAAAGCCTGTAGGGGATCAGGCAATGTTAGAGTGTTTCCCTTTGATGCTAATTTCAGGTACAAATCATAATATTGGCAGGTGGAGCAAGTGACCCTCCCGTGGGTTTGCACAGAAGAGTTGCAGGAAAATTTACTGAATCACAGAAAAGTTACCACCTTTCTTGTCATTAGGAACTCATCCACAGCCATTTCAACCCACCTTACCCAAAGTGCTTTTCTGGATCATCAAATAATCAGCTGATTATAATATTTACACCAAAAAGGTGTTTCACCTTTCCTTCAGTCCTTTATTTTTCTTTTTCCAACGTATAGCAATTTTTACCCAGTTATTTCAAGGTTGCTTTCGACTGGGAAAAATCTCTGCTTAATAAGGATTCAGCTAAAACCTCACATCTAAAAGCTGAATGCCAAATGACAAATCTGGTGCTGTGATTCATTGGCACTGGGGGTGTTCATTTTACTTGGGGAGCTCATTTAGCTGAAGGCACTGTGCTTATGTCCTGCTCAATGGCCTTTGGAGAAAGAGAATTTACTTTACTTGTCCACTTTGAAGATTTCTGCTAGAAATTTGGTAGTGTTTCATTTTCAGGTAGAAAAGCAAAGAACTATTCAGATATTCTCTTGAAGCTGTTCTGAAAAGTGGCTCATAATGACAGAATCATAAAGGTCACAAGCTATTTTCTTTCCATAAATCTGGCAGTGGAAATACTACAGGTTTTCCTGGTCTTTATCCTCTCTCTTGTTGCAGTTAGGGTGTCAGATTGGGTTTGGCTCCTGGGAAGTTCTAAATGTTGGAAATAAAATGCAGAGCACAGAGAGCTTCTGCACCTCCTTTTCATTAGAGACTGGGGTTGGGAATAGCAACTGATGGGAGAGAAGGCTCTTTCCAGCATGGATGGGTGAGGAGGATCCTCATAATTCATTGGAAAAGGTTCCTTAAACGTCAAGGAACAGGAAAGATGACAAACCCTTTGCAGCCAGGCAAATGAGGGGAACATAAAATTTGGTCTCGAAGTTTTGGTTCTGAAACTTTGGTCCTGAATTTTTGGTGCTGAAATTTATTTTCTACTGAAATAAACTGGAAGTTATAGGAGTGTGTGATCTGCTAAATGCTCGTAACCTGGGAAGTACTAACCAGTACCCTCGGAGGCACTAATAAAAAGCAACAAAATGAGTTTCATAGAATTACAGAATGGTTTGAGTGGAAGAGACTTTAAAGGTCATCTAATTCCCTTCCCCTGCCATGGGCAGGGACACATTTCACTACCCCAGGGTTCTCCAAGACTTGTCCAGCCTGGCCTTGGACACTGCCAGGGATCCAGGGGCAGCCACAGCTTCTCTGGGCACCCTGTGCCAGGGCCTCCCCACCCTCACAGGGGAGAATTCCTCCCCAGTATCCCATCTAACCCTGCCCTCTGGCACTGGGAAGCCATTCCCTGTGTCCTGTCACTCCATCCCTTGTCCCAAGCCCCTCTCCAGCTCTCCTAGAGCCCCTTTAGGTGCTGGAATGTGCTAAAAAGTCTCCCTCTATGGTTTCTGGATCAACTTGAGGTAAGCAAGGAGTCCATCTCTGCCTTTTCTTGGACTAAGTTTTTCTTTGAAAAAATAAAGGAAAATGAACTAATGGCTTTGAAAACGTTGTTCTTGCTATCTGTCAAAAGGCCATATAAAATCAATCAGGCTCGATGTTCTGGAATAATGCCTGTTTTTCCCTGGCTTAGAGATGGTTTGTTAATAAGAAGAGCTGGTGTTTACAAGGGAGTGAGCATGGAACCAGGGCGGGGTTTAAATTTTGAATGTGATAATGACCCCTGAGTAACTCCCAGCTTGGAGACTCAAACACAACACTCGGAGTGTCTTGTGCAGTCCAGGTTCATGCCCTGCCCAGAGCAGCTCAGAGGAGCATTGGAGTGAGGGTGTCCATGGGTGGGAGGGGACAGCCCCAGAGGATTGGTTGTTCTGCAAGAGCTGATTGGGATTATTTCTACAGACAGACAACTTCTAAATCTGGTTTTGCCTGAGTGTTGAGATGACATTTGAGGCTGGTTGTGTTTATGTGAGTGAGTGTGAGCAAATGGCTTTTGGCAGGAGGAGAAGCCCCCTTTGTCCCAGACACAAACCTGGCCAGAACCTGAGGTTTCTTCACACATGGTCTGTAGCTGAGACTGTGAAATCTGCCAGATTTATAAATTTACTGGTCAGAGATGGAACTGGGTCAGTATTTAGAGGTAGTAACTGTGATTGAGCCTATAAAACACAGCATAGTTTGCATTTTTAGGACAATATGACCTTTTTTTTTTAAAGCTGTGGCCTTGTTACAAGTCAATTGACCTTAGTGCCCAGTTTATTCAAGTCCTTCTGTGATCTGAGTCAACATCCATGCTATTCATGTGGACCTGGTTAGTGACAAAGAGCTGCATTAATGTGGAATCTTATTTGATATTTCTGGGACTGTGATATCTGATGTGACACACAAGTAAGCATGAATGGAGATCAACATTTTGTTTTGGAGGAGTTGTCCTATTTTTGTCCATTGTTTTTGCTTTTTTCTGTATTTCTTGGGTTTAACTGTCATGTGTTCGTGGTTCCTCTATGTTTAAATTATCTCATTTTCTTAAATATGTTTATATATTTATATTTATATTTATACTTATTTGCTTATATTTATATTTTTGCCCAAGAATGCGTAGGTGTGTAAAAGATAATGTTTTTGACTCAAAAGGATAATGTCTATAATTCACAGAGCTCTCTGTAAGGAAGTATTTACTAACATGGGGCAGTACCTAAATACTTGGGTAAAAAAATGATGTGTTAGAGTCATCCCAAGGGAATCACACTTATTTAATACCAACAGAGAATTTGGTCAATTTTTTTCATGGCTGTTTTTGAGCCAAAGCAAACATCCCAAAATGTTTGCTCATGGAACAAGTCCAGGTGAACTGCACAATCTATCTGAAGGCTTTGCTTGGTTTTGCTTGATGTTGTTGGGGATCAGTTACATCACCAGGTCACAGGACAGGCTTTAGTGATGCTGTAGATCCTATTAAACTCTGTTAAAATCAGTGTGAACGAAACATTTGCAACACAGCCAAAGATGTGTCTGGTTATTATTTTTTCAAACATTTCTCCGCGTTTGTGAAAATTAAACAATCCTTTAATATGAAATCATGGTTAAAACTTAATGAAATTGGTATATATTACCCATGTTTCACCACTGCAAGTCCATTCCTGATAATGAACTAATAGAAAGTGTAAGACTCTTCTGCTGATTGATTGTTGGCCTGGGCAACACAAGCAAGGTCAGCCTTAGCTCAATCCCCTGCACAATTACCACGCCTGGTGTCACTAATTGGCTTTTTAATGAAGAGAACATGGGTAGGTTTTACTCCACTCCAAAGCTGGAAACATAATTTCATCAGAAATGGTGCCACACTTGGTGTCCTTTCACGTGCCAGCATTTCCTGCTTACCAGGGCTACCCATAGTAAAACCCAGTTCCTGCACAATAATAATTTAAACCCTTCCAGTTTGTCTGTGGCTCTCACTCTGACGGTGCAATGGGGCATTCATAACTGAGATTAAAGCAGTCAATGGCTTGCAGATCTCTGCCATTCCTTTGCACTGATACCCTGGAAATCTCAAATTTATTTAAGGCAATTTCAGGGCTCACTTGTAGAGTAGCTGGAAATGCTGCTGTGGCAAAATTGACAAATAACTTACCCTGAGAATTTCCAGTTCTCTTCTGCTGTTGTTATTTCCTGTTGGACTGAGACCTACAGTCACTTGCACGTGTGAGTAACAAGCATCTTGCATATATTTACTCTTGGAAGCATTTGCAGTTTGAGGTTTCTGGAGTAACTGCAGCCTGGGCAGGATTTTTGTTCTCTTTGCAGGGGAAGTGCTTAATTGTGGGCCTGAGTCTGGGCCTTACAGTAGAAACAATATCTATATAAAGGAAATGCTGAGATGAGTAATAAAGAGCAATCTTCCTGTGAGTAAATAAAAATTACAAAAGGAAACAATAATCAATACATTTTACAGTTCAAGAGTTCAGCACATGCTGTTTCAGTGCAGTACAATGGATGGGCAGCCTCTGTGGATTATGAATTCCCACATTTATGTGGAAACAGAAGTAAATAACTGAAACAAGAGTCATGTTGCAAGAATGTAAAACCAAGCTGGACTTAATGGTGTGCTATATTTAAAAGAGTGATGTGATCCAAGGAGTATTCACTTTATCTTTTCTTTCAAGCTTGGCTGCCTGCAACCTGCCAGGACCAGCTAATTCAAAAGAAAGCATTTTTCTCTATTCCAATGGCCAATAAAATGCAATATGCACTCCACTTTGTCGCCCTGAGTCCCAGAGCCTGGTATTACCAAATATAAATGTGTTAATGATGTAAATAAACTGCTTTTCTCCTTTGAACTGGAAGAGCCATTGCTTGGATCAGGTAGAGAAGAAGGGCAAGGCAATGCAGTGATGCAAAACACTCTTGCAATTCCTTTTTTGGAGGGAACAGATGGCTGAAAGCTTCTTGCCATCTTGTAGAACCTTTTATCTTTATGAGTCAGGTGTAGAAACACCATCAAAAGCCAGGTCTTAGATTCCCTATTCAAAACCAGATTTTGTGCACAATTTATCACCTCTCCTCCTTCCCTTCTTCTCCTTCTTCTGCTTCTCATGCTGCTGTCGCTGCAATTATCAACCAGGGACTGACATCCAGCTTTGGTCCCATCCATCTCTCCATCAGTGGAGTGATTTGATGAGGCCATCAGTGATTCCTCTAAGCAAGAAGGATCTTGCAGAGGGTTTGAAATGGGTAATTGGCTTCCAGTCTTGCTGCCATGAGATCTCTTGGGGTGGCAACATGCAAAGGGTCCACTCACCCCCAGGAGGAAAGCAGAGCTGGATGGACCTCATGTCACCTGGGAATGGAGGGATGCAGGTGCTGGTTCACCCTGATGAGGAGCCAATGTTCAACAGCATTTTGGGCTGGAAAGGCTCGGCGGTAAGCCTGGCTTTTGTGTAACTAAAAATCCCATTAACACAGGGCTGCAGGCACCGTGCAAGAGAAGAGGTGAAACCCTGGTTTGGTTAAAATGTTCCTGTTCTCAGGGATGGATCAGTTTTGCTCTGGGGGATGGTCTAGTTCTAAAGTGAGGAGTCTCATGCATAATGTGGATTTTGATTTGATGAAACAGGTCCCATTTTCCAGGTTAGCACTTGTTTTATCCAAGAAAGGCTGTATCTCCTCATGCATTAATGGTCTAGGCTTGTGCATCATGTTCATGTGATAATGCAACCCGGGACATTAGATATGAAAAAAATTCTGACATAGATGTACTTTGTAAAACCTATATTAAAAAAGCTGTAATTTAGAAAAATGGTTCTTGCAGTGTCACGTTAAGAATGAACAATTTTGAATGAAAAAAACACCACAAAAAGAATAAATTTTGAGTGCTTGGCTTTGTCAGACAAATACTATCCTTATAATCTTCATCAAAATCAATCTTATAGAGATAGTAACAGTTGTGCCCTTGTTCTAATATAGCAGAGCCATTTTGTTAATTCCCCTGTATTTTGTGAGGTGCATGGAAAATAAATTTTGTGAGCAGGTGCTCGCTTACTTTATATGGGAAGTATTAAATTTGATACCACTTTCCTTTAATAAGCCCAGATAATGGCACAAAATCTGAATCTATTATCACAAGGAAGAAAGTAACAAGGACAGAAAATGAAACAAATGTAATTTTTTCTTATTACAACGCTCTCATTTCAAACTTGGGGAGTGTCTTGGCTTTACTTTGTAATAACTACTGTGACTGCATAATACCAGGATAGATATTGCTTAAAAAAAAAAAAAAAAAAAAAATCCCCGCTAGCCTATTCAGGGCTGTGTCTTTGTGTTCTCATGGCAGCCCATCTCTTTAAGTAGGTTGAGTTGAACAACTACCCAGCAGGTGAAAAAAATATTCCGCTACCAGCATATTGCAATCTTTCATTAAATGGTTACCAAATAATCCCATAGAGTGGTGAGGCAGGAATGTGCTCCTACCTGCTGGCAGATATCTCTGCAAAGTGTGAGGTACCAGCATTGTGTGGGTATAGAATGATGCTTTGCAATAAAACCCTGAGCATTTCCTCGGGTTCCCTTTCTCCCCCAGCAGCTGTAACACGCCATGAAAATCAGCCAGCAGAACTAACACAAATGACATAGTAAACATGCAGGCAATGATTTTTTTTCCCCAGTGCATACAATATCAGCCATTAGCCTGCAAGCAGTGCTGTTGCATTCATATTTAGGGTAATTTTCACACCAATATGGTAACTGCAAGCCAGATCTCTCACCAGAATGAAAGTGGTTTAATGGCTGAGTTCAGGCAAAGAGAAGAACTCTGACATTCATCACCAGACTTTGTTGTCAGAAGTGACATAAATTTGTGTCCTGTAATTTTTTAAAGGGAAATTAACACTGCTGCTTCATCTGAAGTGAATGGAACTTACATGAAATTAAAAATTAAATACATGTAGAAGCTGTTTTGTGCATGAAATTTACTGATACATACCAGCAGTTTCTTCTCTGTAGTTCCAAGAGGTGTTATTTGCTAAAGTCTTTCATTTGAATTTCCTGAGAAAAAAAAATCAATAAAAATGTTAACTCAAGTGATAAAAGGTACAGTTTGCTCCTGAGATGCTTAAGATTTGAGCCAGTCTACAGAGCACCCTATAAAGTCCTTCTGTGCTATTACTTTACATCTTGATGGAATGCAGTGCTTGACAAGGTTACTTGAGGTGATTCCAAATTCTCTTTCCTGTACCTGGATAAACCCTCTGCAGCCACACATCCCTGCTGAAAACTGGACTCCAAATCCTGGTGTTCTAACCCCACTCCTACTGCTCTGGTTGGGCTCTGGGATCATTCCCAGTTTGGCTGTGGCAAAAATGTTCATTTTCCTTTCCTAAATTTCGTATCCATAAAGCTCCCACCACCTTCTCTCTGCAGGACAGCAACGGGAAGCTGGATGCCCTGAAATGATGGTAATATTGATACATTCAGCCATCCTCCAAACCCTCAAAACCCAACTCTTTCCATACCTAAAAAGAACAAATCAATTAAAAAATATGGACAACAGAGAAAACAAAAGAGAAAAAAAATTTAACGCCTTTGCTGAGAACTTAAACATAAAGCTTTACCCATTAGAGGGTTTGGGCTGAGTTATTACCTCTCAAAAAACCAGCATTCCTAATGGAAATCCTGCCAGAGCTGTGTGAGTGGCACAGCTATAATTAACTCTGCGTTCAGAGGCCTTTCATTAATATTTTAAGGATTTTTTAATTAAAATAATTGTATTAGTTTATGAAAAGTGCTCTCTCGCTCAAGTTGTCTCATACAGCAAATACTAAAAATGCACTCTTATTTTCCTTTTTCTCTTGCCCTCTAATTCCCATCTGCAGAGCAGGTCTCATCCATCCCTTCCTTTTCTTCCATTGCTACATCCCCATAGTTTCTCCCCAGCCTCAAACATGAAGCTTTTCCCCTTGGATTTCGTGTCTTTTCAAGTTTTGGAAGCTCTGTGGGGCAAACCCCATATTTCTGTTCTCTGAGTTGTTTTGCCCCCTGCTCAGAAGCTCAGCCTGGTCATGCACAGCTGCCCTTCCATCGCTGCCTCCACCAACACGTGGCAGCTCTGCCCTGGGGGATTTCTGTGTGAAGAAATAGCTTGGGTTTTCTCAGAATGCTTGGAGAACCTTTATCCACGACAACTCCTTCTTCTCGTTTCACTTGGTGGAGAAATCATTGGGTTTATGGTGTGTTGACTGGGTGGGACTGTCCAAGATGCTCTCAAACCCTGGAAGAAACCTCTCACCTCTCCAGTTCTCCTTGGCCAGGCCTTAAGCTCAAATGGCCTGTTAGAGAAATAGACCTACTAATGACAGTAGGCCCTGGCACAAAAAAACTGTGGCTGCCCCATGGTCCAAGGCCAGGTTGGATGGGGCTTGGAGAAACTTGGGATAGTGGAAGGTGTCCCTGCCCACGGCAGGGGTGGGACTGGATGGGCTTTAAGGTCCTTTTCGTTCCAAACCCTTCTATTATTTTATGAACAGCAACCATGCAAAGATGCTACTTGTATTTTAAATAATCCTGTTTATTTCTTACCCACCAATCTATGAAAACCGTTGTTTTTATCTTGATGTTTGCCATTTTTGCTAATTCAAATAAAACTGGAATTCAGAATATGCCCTTAATATTTCACTTATACACAAGGGCATATTGATCATGCTTGGTGCAGATGAAACAAGGTTTTCTATGAGAAATGATAATTTGTTTTGGAAGGAAAGGTTCATGCAGGCAGAGTCTTCAGCAAACTCTGCATTCGACTTTTCAGTATATCACTAAAATGGTGCTTAAAACAACATCACAGCTGACACGTAGGTGGGCAGGTGAAATGGTCACAGGCACGTAATAAATTGTACCAGCATATAATAAACCTATTTCTCATGTACCTACAACCTGTATAACTTCCCATCCAGATAATTCTTCAGTGCATGATAATTTATTGAGAGACTGCATTTCTCATACATAAAACGATTTGTACACAAGGAGAAGCCCAATGTGAATAATTTAACCAACCACTATGAACTGAGAGAAAGCAGAGTCTGCAAAACAAATGAGACCCCATACAGACGCTTCTATTGACTTATACTTGAATTCATTTCATCTTTATTTTATTTCAGCTCTACCTTAGGATTTTTTTTTCTGTAATCCTCTGTCCAGAATATGACACGGGTAACTTTTGAGCAGGCTCATCATTTGAATAATCAGCCATTTAGTGACATGTCTAGTTCTGTTTAATGACTGAATCTGTAAAAGTATGACCTCAAGCACTGGTTAACTTTAAAATAGCTGTGCCCACTGCATGACATAGCCAACAGGAAGCCATTAGAGCTCCAGCAATTACCATTTACATCCATCGACGAAGTCCCTATTTTATTTTAATCTGCTTAAGTACATTTTCTGCACGAGGTTAAAATATAAATCCCTTCTCCTGAACAAGACTGGTTTTCTGGCTGACTTGAGAGCACAATTTACAACTGATTTAATTTGTTCTTCACAAACATTCCTAATGACATTACCCTGGTGCATATACTGACTGCCTCCTCTTATTCCATTAACTCCCAAATCGGGTTTAAAGACCATATTGATGCTAGATGTTATTATGGGTGATTATCAAAACAACAGACAATGGGGCAAAGTGTTTACTAACTGGTTTATATATAATTTCTGTAATAACTACAACAGATGGTAATGCTACAAACAATAAATCAAGCTTTTCACTGCTGAAATAAATTGGCAGCCTGCAGTACAGAAATGCTGTATGTAACTATATACAGATGCTTCAGTCATCAACTGTATTGTTCATCTTATTAGAAAATGGGTCTGTTACTGCTATTACAGGAAATCTTTCCATTTGCAATTACAAATGTATATTTTCAATTGAAGTTGGTTTTAACTGCCAAACTGGTTTAAGTATACTTTAACCTTTAATTACAAATAGAGTTATCACGTACTGCCAAACTGGTTTGAGGCATTTGTTTGTGTCTGTGGAAGTTCCACCTCAAATTGGGTTTCCACTCCCATAAATATATTTCTGCCCTTCAAGAATCCTTTGGCCAAAAGGCATTTGCAGTAACTTCAGGAGTTAATTCAATATTAGCAGCATAAAAGGATGTTTTATCCGACAGTGCTTAAAACAGCATCAAACCTGCAATTAATTCCATTCACTTTGGTTTGTAGTAATTTATCAAAACATTTGCTTCCCTACACTGCCTCCTTTCCAGCTCCTTTCTGGGGAGCTCATTCCGTGTCTCTGTACTCATGTCACCATCTTCTGGTGTCTCCTGGAGCTCCTGGGCTGCAGGCAGACACCTCCAGTGTCCTTGGGATGAAAATTCTGGTCCTCAAATTTGGGAGGAAATATTGGCAAGCTTGAGGGATCTGCCACAGTATGAACCACAGGAATGTTGGCCCAGTCAGAAATGAGAATTTTATTGCAAATGAGGATTTTACTACAAGAATGGGTAGGATTTTTAGTGTCTTTCCCCATTTTATGGCTCCTTTGAATTGTTCTTTGCATAAAGGTGGGGCTGTGAAAAGAAGATGGAGTGAACACGTTGTGTTTTCACAGGCAGGGTTGTGCCTGTGAGCTGATTGAGAGCTGTACCCTCCAGGTGCCTAATTCACACTGATTTTTAATTGGACTTTAACACCACCCACTGCTGAGAGGGTGATTTAAAACACTCTAAGCATCTACCTACATATTTAGGGATTTATTTCTGTTTGCAAACCTAGGTGCTTCCTGTATTTATGACTCAAAAACTTTTGGTCTGGATTCTGTTCCCTGATCTCCTGTGTGGCTTCATGCAATGGTCTCCGAACATCCCAGATTTGAATATTGGAGCCCTCATTTAAAAAGCCATTAAGAAATTGGGTCTTGAGGGTTATAGAAATGGGATGCATCTCAAAGAACCCTGAGGTTTTATGTCACAGAGAGATAAAAAGGTAAAAACACCCCAAAACCATGTATGCATTGAACATTGTGCAAGAGGTGGGACACACAGAAAGACAGAATGTTCAAAATAAATAATGATTCAGGAATGGCCTGTGACTGAAACATGTTTCTTTTTTCCCCAAATAACCACACAATAATTTCAAGGAGTGAATTAATCCATGAAAGTCATGATTGTTTTATGAGCAATTTAATGACAAGAAGATAATTGACATTTGAATTAACTTTTCAGGAGTAGTGAGAATAATATATTAGCTTTTCCACATTATTTTTTGGCCTACCTGTGATCTCACTGCTATCAGTTGTGCTGGCCTCAAGAGACATCTGCATAAAAGAAGTAAAAATGCCACTTTACTGGCTGATCTCTTTGTAAGTATGAAGAAACAGTTTTATTCCTAATTCCAACGTGGTGAGATAGAACTGAGGTGAACCGCTCCAGATCAGATTTGGTTGCTGACAGACAGTGAGTCCATGAAATGAACTGTAAACACCTGTAATGTTTTTGGTAACTTCATCTTTTAAGGTTCCTTTTGCCTGTAGCCTGGCTGCTGGAGGTTGCTATTGTTTGAAGATGATTTTTGTGTGACAGCACAAAGTTATCTTTAGGATAACTCCCACTGGAGAGCACAGAAGCACAGGATCACCTCCTAGAATCACAGAATGGTTTGGGTTGGAAGGGACCTTAAATCCCATCCAGTTCCACCCCCTGCCATGTGCAGGGACACCTTCCTCTATCCCAGGTTGCTCTAAGCTCTGTCCAACCTGGCCTTGGACACTTCCAGGGATGGAGCAGCCTCAGCTTGTCTGAAAAACGTGTTCCACCCTCTGAGCATCAAAGATACAGCACAAACCCCTTCCTCTGCCCTTGGTTCCTTGCATGAGAGCTCAGTGCTGCACCAGCCCGAGCGATGCAAATTATATCTGCTGTATAGAATAAAGATTAAAAACTGCATTCCAGGCCTTATAAAGTTCTTTAATTAGAATCCTGCAAAAGGATTAGCAATCTGATTATTTGCTAATTGCCTTTCCATATTTTTTCAGGGCCTCACAAAGCATCGGGGATACTAAAGAGCAAACAGTGCTTTAAGGCCACAGTACAATGTGACAACAGTGATAGATATGCTAATTTCTTCATTCACTCCACTTCACTTCTTTTATTCTTTCCAATTAAAGCAAATGCTACTGAAACTGTAATTAAGCTAGTGCCGTAGCCCTGATTGCCTGCTGTTTTAATGAAACCCTATTGATTTTTCTTTTATTTCTAATGGCCACACATTGCGTTCAATGGTCAAACACATGGATGTTACAATGCACGGCCAAACTTAATTTTTGTTCTCTAAAAGGGTGGCCTTATCAGGAAGAATATCAAAAGAGCTATTTGTGTGAGGTCTCTATAGTTTTTCCTCTATCTGCCTGAAGAGATGTACTCCGAGCAAACATATTACCATTAAAAAGAAATGAGTTACATTTTGTGGAGAATAAAAATTGCTATTAGTCTCCTGTAGTTGCCATAAGTTGCTCAGACACATTTAGCATATTCATGATTCCCAGCATACTTTTAAGCTTTATTATTTTTTATTAAAAAAAAAATCTGTCTGGAAGAGATCGTGGGGAACATTATATTCTCTCCTCTAGATATTATAAATCACACCAGCAATTTAAGACATAACAGGTTATGAGGACTTTCTGATTTGTTGATAATTTTATGGAGGAATTCATTTTCACTGGTAAAAGTCACTGAATTATTTTCTAGTTTGCCTGGAAGTAATGAAAAAGACAAGGAAAAGAAAAACTCTCTTAAAGTCCCTTAAAGCATATAGCATTGCTTGAAATTTATTATTCCCCAACTGGATTATTCAGCCAGGGAATTAGATATTTAACCGGGTACAGCTTTTCTGTGGCTTCATATTTGTACTTAGGAGCCAGTGTGTACAAATCTGGGCACTGGAAGAAGGCACCAAATTTTACCTCAAATGAATTTATCCAAAATCATGTAACACACCACAGCAGACACTCACTGCATTCTCTAGGCACATCCACAGGAAGACTGCAGATTTTAATTCACAAAACATGAATATATGTGACCCTGTTCTGGTCTTGATTGAGGAAAATAAATGGTAATAAGGAAAAATAAAGAAACGTGGTTTCCGACCATTCCTTATCTGAAAATATTTCATGGCTGCTGCAGAAGATAAAGTGTAATCATGTCCAGGATGCACAAAGTCAGCAGTCAGCTCAGCAAATGCACAAAACCTGCACGAGCTGAGGCCCTGATCCATCCTTGTGTCTGATGAAAGGGACACAAGGTTGTTTTTTTTTCCCTTTTTTTTCTTCAACTTAAATCAAATATTCACATTTTCTCCTGGACCAAGGCCACAGATTTCTGGTGGTACAGGCAACATTCCTTACAACCCCTTAATCAGTGTCTCTAGACCCCAGATGATGTGTTAGGGTACTGGTGATCTGTGGGGGAAGCACCACGAGTAATCAAGTGGGAGAGAACTTGCTTCCCACACGGAGGGTGACTGCACCTGGTTTGTCAAAATCCTAGAATTATTAAGGTTGGAAAAGACCTCCAAGATTATCAAGTCCAGCCTTCAACAGAATACCAACATGTCCATTAATCCACCCCATATTGTTCCTGATTGTTTCATGGGGAAAGTGCCTGTAAAATGCTGCAGTAGTGTACACAGCTGACACTGGAAATGCTGGATTCTGAATTCCAGATTTATTTGGATTGGTAAAAATGGCAAACTTCAAGCTGGAAATGATAGTTTGGTGGGTAAGAAACAGCCAATAATATTGAAAATACAAGCAACATCTTTGCATGGTTGCTGTTCATAAAATCATAGAATAGTTTGGGTGGCATGAGACCTTAAATCCCATCCAGTGCCACCCCTGCTATGGCAGGGACACCTTCCACTGTCCCAGGCTGCTCCAAGCCCCGTCCAACCTGGCCTTGGGCACTTCCAGGGATCCAGGGGCAGCCACAGCTTCTCTGGGCACCCTGTGCCCGGGCCTCCCCACCCTCCCAGGGAACAATTCCTTCCCAATAGCCCATCCAACCCTTCCCTCCTTCAGCTTAAGGCCATTTAAGGTCTCCGTGATTCACCTTAAAACCAGCAGAAGGGTTCTGAGCAGTGTGAAAAGGTTTCGATGGCACAGGTGGAGGCCAGCCAGACCAAACTCCATGTAAATGCAGTGTGTGTGTAAAAATTTCCAGTTCACCCAGCCGAGGCGACACCACAGAGCCAGTCCTCGCTGCTCTGTCTTGGCTTGGCTGTGGTTCAGCCGTGCACATGGCACAGGAAACCTTTCTGCAGCACTCAGCTCACTTCCAGGAATGAGAAAAATGCAGATTAAAAGGTGATTTTAAGTTTTCATTGATGGAGTTGCATTCCAAATTTTAGCCACGTCTCACAGGAAGCTTGGCTCTGTGCCACAACCCCGACACCAGCACAATTTCAGGTAAGCAAACTGGAGGTGTGAAACAGGAAAATGTATTTTCTCCCCATTAGCCAAGAATTCTTGCCTGCCTTATTTCCCAGCCTTCCTCTGCTACAGTTCTGAATCACCTTCTGTTTGTGACCACTGAATGCTAAATACACTTTTATTTTACCTGTAGGCACTAAATTTTTCAAAAGCCTCACACTGCTATTAGCCTGCCAGCAAACCAGGAACATCAGCTCTTTTTAATTAGATTTTCTAACTGTGATGTTCATTCAACAAGGGATAAATTCCCTTTAGTGGAAGTTGCGGAGTGCACTTGGACTTGTTAGCTCTGGAGAAGTGAAAATCATAAATAAAATCTGACAGGGAGAAGGCAACAGTAGGAACAGTGGAAAATAAGACACCATCATGTCACTACTCAGCCCTGTCAACTGTTACGCTAATCAGGATAGAATTAAAAACACATTTTCTGCCAAGATGTTTCACAGCCAAACCGGTTAAATACATATTTTAACAAAATTGAAAGCATATTATACGGAGATTTGTGGTTTCCAGCTCTGTGAGTGAGTGCTGAAAGTGTGATGAAATAACAAAATTGCAGCCTAATAATCTATAGAATAATATTGTCAACTAATGGATTATAATAAAATAAAAGCTATTATTAGGGTAAAACATTATAACGAAAAAAAAATCCAACTTTTATTTGTAGCACCTCCCCCTTAATGGTTTCAAGCATTTTGAAAGGTAATTTAAACAAGTACATTGTGTCCTTATTGAAACTGTTTCATCTCGCTAGCTGCTGAAAATGGCTTTAACCATCTCTCTGAACAAAAGCTCACTAATAAGACAACAAAAAGCCTACAAAAGCACTGGCTCAGCATCACTGCAGAAAGGCAACTAAAGGCAGCCTGCAAATGGTCTGTTTCTTTTTTCTTGCATGTAATTAGATGAATTAAAAGGACAAAGTAGTTAATGTTACTGTTGTCCGAGGCCCCCGGTTCCTTTCATACCGCCCGCTCTAGACAAGAGCCCGTGGCTCTCGCTCCAGCAATGTGGTGAAGAATGTTGGCAATAAGTAAAATTAACAAGCTTAATCTGTGAAGAATCTGGTCTGAGTCATAGATGAAATGTATCTCTAGCAACGAAAGGCTAGTAATTCCTGGTCTCCTTTTATATGCCTAATAAAACTTACAATAAATTAACCGCATTTTAGTTTGCAGCGCTGGCTCTATTAATCAGGGCCGAGACGTGTAGTCAAGTTACAATAGAAAGAACTCAACTGGGTGCATTTCAGTTATGCAATTAGGGCCCATTGGCCCGGCTCTAATTAGGCCAGGGATGTTGATATTTCAAGTACTGTTTTATCATTAGGTTTCATTTCCTTGGAACATCCTCAATGGCCAAGTAGTGAGAAGGGTGGAGGATATTATAAGCACGGGTCATCAGAAAGTCATTAATGGGAGTTAGGGAGGGAAGATCTGACATTAATCCCTCGCCTTTTGAAATGTTGAGCTGTCCCTGGGAGACTCGGGGCCCCTCCATCTCACAGAGGGATCAGTGGCACTGGAGAGCAGCTGGATCAGGCTCCTGGGAAAGGACCTTCCTTAGGGGGGATGCTGAAGTTTAATTCTTAGCTGCCACACCGATGTGCCCTGACAGCAGGGACTGCAGGGAGGGGTGACCCTGGCACAGAGGGGGTTTTTGTTACCCCCTGCAGGTTGCTGGGGTCAAAGCTGAAAAACCCCACCCATTTCTGGCCAGCTGTGGAGAGAAGGACCCTGAGGAAGGCTCATCAGGGTAATTCTGGTGGTGTTGCTTGGCCATCCCCACTCTGCTTCCCCCAGGCGTGAGATGCTCTTGGTTATTGGCTCCACCATGTCCACCAAGGATGATGTGCTGGAGGTGGTTCACCCTCCACCAGCACCCACAAGCTGTGGACATGAAATTTCCTCTGTTTAGCACACATGGGTAGTTGTGGTCCCTGCATGGATAAATCCAAACAGTGAAGGACAGATATAAACAGAGGGGGAAAAAAAAAAAAGATCTATTGGTCCTCAGTTGTGCTTTTCCTGCCAAACTCCAGCTTAAAGCTGTAACTCCAAACAATACTTTATCTGTTCGTAAAATATGACTTTGTTTCATTATGAAAAAAGAAATTACATAATTAAATTCATTACATCCAATTACTATATGATTCATCTGGCGGCTTAATGAAGCTTCACATGATACTAACAAGATAAAGCAAAAGAATAACATTTTATGAGACTGCAGGCATTCTGTGTACAGCAGACTGGGCAGTTTATGAGCTCTGTACAGTGCATTTCCTAATAGTGTGCACTGTACTAGTTCCAGTAGGGAAGTTATTCCTTGGCCCTGTGACATCTCACCCACCTCACTCTGAGAATTTGCTCAGACAAAAGCTTCAACTTTTTCATGTGGATCTCTCTCTTCTGGATGTTGCTAAATTTTATCCAGGAGGACTCCGGGATGCAAGGAGCAAACTTAATAGGACCATAATAAAAAATCCATCTAGGACACTCTACATCTGTCGGAAGGCAACACATTTGGGATGTAAAGGAGCTGGTTTGGTTTTGAACCAGTGACCCAAAGGTGAATTACCTCAGTGTCTCCGTTGATAGGTATATAAATATTTTAAATACGATTTTGCAGAAGTGTAAAACTGCCTTTTCTTTCAAAGTACATTATCAGCCTAAAGAAGTCTATCAACTCTGTCCTCCCAATAATTTATGATCTAATAAAAGGCTTCTGTCTTTGGAAAAACTGACAAAACCCCATAGTTTTATCTTTTGGGAATGAGATCTGTCAATATAGTGAAGACTTGTCTTTCAAGTGTGCGTTTAAAACTATTTGAAACGTTCACAATTTTGAAATTAGTCAATAACACAGGAAAGTGAAAATTAAAGATATTCAGCCTCCTTTTTCTTCCGTGTATGAGTGCCCTTCAGCTTTTCTCATTACCTTTTAGTATTTCTGGACAACTATTGATATTCAATGGGAATATAAATGGGCTTGAAAATCATAAATTGTGAAAAATAGGTTTTGGAGACATCAGAAAAGTTTGAGAAAAATGACATTTGCCTACGTGGGAGAACAACAGGAATGCTTTCACTATGTTATTGAAGGATGTGGCTGACATCTCTTGAACAGGAGGCTTTGACTTGTTGAGGTTTCTAATTTCAGCCTTCTCAACCAAGCAAACCTTGAAAACCCAGGGAAAAGGGAACAGTGAGTTCCAGCATAATTAAGAGCCCCAGCTTTATTACTACTGGCAATTTATTCTAGGGAGCAGTCAGCGTTGTGCTTGCTAGTTACTTTTGGAAAGCAATGTGCTGAAAGCTATCAATGAGGGATTTAAAAATCTTTCCTCTAAATCAAAATTTATCAGCCCGTGACATAAAAACTGAAATATTTCCTGTGGCTATGCCTTCATCATCTCCTAATTTCTTTAATTAATGTGAGAAAAAGCATATCTGCCTCTGGGCAAGTTTAGTTTTGGTCATTTGTCTTACCTTCTGTAAGTAGGAATGGCTCAGAAGTGTAGGCACACAGGGTGGAAAGGGCTGCGAGTGCAAAAGGAAGCACTGGAATAAAACACGGGGATGGGAAGCTGGCAGAACCCTCAGCTGTGTCTCACCTGCAGTTCCACTAAGCATAATCTGCTGCCCCCAGGACCGAATCCTGCCCCACCTGAAAATTTCTGCCACATCCTTGGGGATTTGTGCGCCATCCTTTGCCCTCCTGCAACGCTGGATGAAGGTGACCCTCTGTTTGTCCCACCTGTGATCAACCCTGCTTGTGTGCGTGTAATTATGCCATTTTGAGCTATTTCAGCTTTTCCTCGTGCTGGTTGCTGAAGTGGAGCTCCCCTCTGAGGGGGTCTGTGCAGCACAGCTTGCAGGGGACAGCTGGAGGGGACAGCCCAGGGTGAAGTGTCAGTCCCCTGCCCTCCGTGTGCTGCTGCTGGGGACCTTCCTGTCCCCTGCCCTCCTCAGGCACAGCCATCACTGGGTGGAGGCTGGTTTGCTGAGGCCACAGCTCTCGCCAGAGATGCTACAGCGATCAACCTGAGGTCTCAAGCACATGGTTCTGTCCCCACAACTCTTCCCCAGCCCCAAGGGCTTATTGCGACATTCCTGCAAACCTGCACCGTCATCCCCTCAAAACCCCTGGAAGCAGGGAGGCTTTTGCTCCCTTTGTCTGATATTTCCCACATCAAGGGAGCCTGGCTGGGTTAAAACACACGTGTGCAATGCAGTATCAGTGCTAGATCTGGCCACAGACACAGCTGATGGGCAGAACACGGGCTGGAGTGTGTACAGCCATTACAAACACATTATGCATCTCCATTCAAAACAAGATAACAATACGAATTGTCCAGGTCTTTAACCAGTTGCCGTGAGTGACAGCCACAAAGTGCTACTGGGATATCTGGAGAGACTTTCCTCTCTATCTTTACAAGGAGCAATCAAGGGTGCTTCTTATTTCTGGGGTGGAAAAGTGAATCCAGGGAGCTATCAGATAACCGAGGTTCTTCTTCGTCTCCCAGAGCAGCTGCTGCTTACAACCACCTCGTCATGTAATTGTAAAATGAGCATGGTAAACATGATGCATAATTAAGCAACAAAGTGCAGAGAACCTTTAGAAAATGTACTAAAGGCATAAACGGAGAGCAGGATGAGATTTCTGCCAGCAGTGAATATCTTTATTAAAAGGTTGTAGTTTCTGGAAATTATTGTTTAACCGAATTATCAATGGGAATTAAATCAGGCTTTGGGAAAACTTCTAATTCATACGATAGATCAGGTGTTGTTTAGATGCTGTTTATACCGTGTGGGAAAAATCAGCAGCATCCCATTGTCTGTCACTAGGAAAAAACATGTTTTTTTGGGGACTAAACCCTGGTTTAATGATGAAAATCATGAATAATCTAGTGCAAAGCTCCTTAGAAATATGTCTCCTGCATCAACACGTATTTTCTGTGTGGTTCTTTTTAAATGAATTTGTTGCAAAGGAAGGATCTGAAAAAAACAGCAAATATTGCGGCGGGTTGAGCCACATCATTAGCTACAAATGTCCATTAAGTAAAGCATTTGGAAACCCCAGTAACAGCACCATCATGCAGAAGCAGCTTGAAATCAGCATAGGTGGTGAAGGAACTGTACCTAGACATGGAGATTGACATTGCAAAAAATACACAGGGATTATTATGAAGTGTACATAAAGACTCTTCTGCAGAAACTCCTCCCAATACGATTTTTCAAATACTTTGATTTCTGCTGGAGAACCCTCAGTATTTGCTTCTGGATTGGTTCACATCACCCCAGTCTTGTCAGCACTGTGCAGATGACCATCTGTGGCCAAGTCTGTGAAGAACAAATAGGACAAATCCAAATTTCCACACAGAGGAGTGATCCGACTTCACAGTTCTGGCACGGGAGAACACAGAAAAGGTGCCAGGAAATTCTCTGTTCTCATCTTTCTTGGATGTTATTCTTGGTTTCTTTAGCTGTGCCACTCTGTGGAAAACCTGTGGAAAGGGCTTACGGCCTCCAGAAAGGTGAAGCTGGGACACAAAAAGAGAGAGTGAGGAGAGAGATGTACCCAAACCAACAAAAACATGTATTGCTCATCAACTGAATATTTGTACTTTTCACTGCTCAGTCCATTAAAAATGGGACTTATTTGTAATAAGGATGGTAACTGTCTGACACTGGGATAACTCAAATTACCAATAATTACCCTTGCAGCAATTATTTGGAGAGGTTACTAATCAAAGATGATGCAAACAAAGATGGTGATACTCATTTTCCAGAAACACGTTCCACAGCACATGCTTACCTGACTTTTGCTTTGTATCTTCTGGGATCATCTTGACATTGACCTGAGTTCTCAGGAAAAAGGAAATCTCCACGAAAATATCACAAAAGGGTCATGATGTAGCAACAATTTAGCAGAGAACAGAAATCTGCTCTCTCCAGAGTAGGACAGTCAGTTAATTCAAATTCCCACAGGATGACTCATACCAGCTTCAGCATAGGCCTTTCTTCCATGAAAATACTTTACATTTCTATGATCTGTGTGGCACAGCAATCTTTTTGTTGAGCGTAATGAAAGAGTTTTGTCACAAGGATGGGTTTATCTATGAATCTCAGTCAGCCTCAACCTCAAATCTCTTCAAAGTTTGCCAGGTCCTGTGGATTACCAACCTGTACTTCTGGCTTGTCGTAGTAATTTTGAAATGGTTGCCAAGATGATGTATAATCAGAATATTTGTACTTTAAAGGCAGCTTTCTGTGTTGAGAAGCTAAACTGTTCCCAAGAAATTCTTCTCCATCTTCAGATGGAAGGCCAGATCTGTGAAATAGCTGCCTCCCTTCTCTTCTGTCCTTCATGCCATAATTGTAAACTAAACCACACCGTACAAACAGCAAGTGCCTGAAAGAAAAGCAGAACAAAGAACTTCATTTCTTCACATCTCACTGCTTTCCAAGGTGATACATAAGCTGCAGTGAGGCTAAAACACAGCTATGGGGGGAAAAAAATGACTGCAGCTCTGGAAGATGTCCCGGAGGGGATTCCCACTCCAAAGCGGATTTATTCCTCCCGTAGTGGCTGCTACCACAGCACCATTTTTACAGCCCTGTGCTGGTTTCCCCAATGGACTCCACACGTTCTGCAGTTATTTGGAGTAATTGAGCCAGAACGAGACTGGCTGTCTTTATTTAAGGGAGCGAGAGGAGCACCAAGGAAGGACAGCATGGCTCACATGGAAAAGCGTCGGCAGAGGGATGGGGGGATTTGCCTGAGGAATGACAGGGACAGAGCAGTTTTCCATTGCCTTGCCCTCCACCCCCTGGAAGATTTCTGAGCAGGAAACCGCCAACTCTGGTGAATCCAATGGTATGTTCTAAAACTCAATAAGGAAAAAACCCCAAAACAACAGCAGCTATTCATCAAGAAAGTTCCTTGTTTAAGGTGAAAAAATGCAAGTTCTTCAAGGGGTGAAGTTGCATGGCTTAAAAATCCTTTTGCTGCTACAAAATCAGCCCACAGCCCTTTGTACCACACAAGGATGTAGCTCTTGGGGACCTTCTTCACGTTTAGCCAGTATCTTGGAAAATCAGATTTGTGTCCCACATGGCATTATCTGTGAAAATTCACCTTTGAAATCAGCAAATAGGTTATTATGTGTCTGCTAGGATTCAACAGTTCAAAAGGTGATTTTTTTTTCCCACAGTTCTTGAAACTTCTCATGCATTTCCACTTACTATCTTTCATCATTTTGAAATTGAAATGATTGTGCTTTGAGCAAGCATTCACCTCAGCAAAAGGGAACAATCTTTATGATATTCAGTGTCCTGAAATACGGGGAGGAATAGTTCAGGTGGTAATAAATTTTACTGCCAGATAACATTTTATACATAGAGAACACATATTTGCCAGCGAAAAAATTTTGAAGTAAGGACCAATTAATTTTCATAGAAAGAATATTTTCCATATAAAAGAACCTTTCATCTACTTTACAGTTCATTGCATTTTACTGGATCTAATTTATATTTGCAAAGTAAAATTAAATTTTCCTTTTATATGAAAAAAAGAAATTATATTGAAAACACAGGGCATTAAAATATTCTCTCTGTGAATGTAATTATGCAATGCAAAATAAAAAAGCCAACGTTCTTCAGTCTGTGAAATTATGCAGGTATTTATTTAATTGCCAAATAAAATTCTGTTGAGGGGAGGACCAAATAAAAGAAGAGCTGTCTGGCACAGGAATGACATCTGCCACGTTTGCCTTGCAAAAAAAAGGGTCAGTGTAAGGCTAAGTTTAAGTAATATTATTGTGACAATAATATTTATACTGGCAAGATTATGTGTTGAAGCAGGTCAAAGGCAGAAATTTTGGTACTGCTGGCTCTGTGTGGGAGCTGGGGGCCCACCAGAGCATCTTTCTCTGGGTGTCCACCAAGGTAATCCCCAAGAGTTGAGTCCTCATGTGACTTCTGGCTGCCATTACACCGCCCTGGTGACAAAATGTCTTAAACATGATGGACTCTTATCTGGGAGATAATTATCCCAATCATCAGAAATGTGCTTTAACTTTAGGAAATATAAATCACTTTAATTTGACAGCTGCAAAAGAAAAGGTGTCATTGAAGGTCAGCGGCAAAAATCGTAAAAGCTCGATCTGAATTTTAAAGCTGAGAATTTTAAAAAATCAGTGTTCAAATATGGGAGAAAAAGAGGAAAGCAAACTTTTTTTCCTTGTAGCACTGATGTGAAAGACTCAGACCCTCACTGAGCAGGCTGAAGTCAGTCGGGTTTCCAGCTCACATTGCTTATGGTGGATTTCAGCTCGAGCTTTAAATCTAATGCTGATGTGATTTACAGGGAAAGAGCCATGCAGAGCTCTGGAAGTCTGTGTTGGAGCCCAACCTGCTGACACCATCAGAAATTTGGGGGTTGCTACCATTGAGGTCAAATACTTATTTTAGAGCTCTCTGGTCCTTCTGTCTATGATTTTAGCCGTCAGCAAATGGCTTTGTGAGTTTTATGGATCCTTTACTTCTGTGCACAACCATGGGGTTTTTGCCAGTGAGACTGCTTGGGGCAGGAACAGAAACACAGATGGGAGAAGTAGTTTGCAATTACGTGTATTTATGTTCCTTTAATCAGCTTGTTTTTTAAAAGGATGAATAACAACAGGACTCTGGGAAGTCACTTGCAGATGGGAATGAAGGACAGTGGCCACTTGGTGAAGGATTTTGAGAGATAGTTCAGTTCTAGATGGAAAATGTCACTTATTTAACTGACAGGGTGTATATTTAGGTTAAATGTTAAGAAATTCATGACTGTGAGGGTGGTGAGACAGTGGCAGAGGGTGCCCAGAGAGGCTGTGGCTGCCTCTGGACACCTGGAAGTGTCCAAGGTTGGGTTGGATGGGACTTGGAGCAGCCTGGGATAGTGGAAGGTGTCCCTGCCATGGCAGGGGGTGGGGCTGGATGGCATTTAAGGTCCCTTAACCTTTCTATGACTCTGTGATAAACCCCAGCTTTTCTTAAGCTCAGCCTCATGCTAAAAAGATGCTCTCATTGGGGAAGGACTGCACAAAGCCACCTAAAAGACCAAGGGATACAAAGAGATGCTGTGCCATAAATATTCCTAGAAATCCTGAAGGTGTTCTGTACAGGTTTGTGGTCTCATCCCTATAAACCTGACAATCAGCATTGTTTAAGCTAAAAAATGAAATCAAAATAAAAACAGCCTCCTCACAAGGCATGGGAGCACTTCATGCATCACAGACCAAGCATCCCCAGCCTTGGGGAAGAAACAAGCAAAGGATAACCCTTCTGAGGCTGCTTCCCAAGGAGCTCCCATGTCTCATAGCTGATGTCTCAGAGCCTGAAGCTCCCCTTGTGCTTTGCTCCTTTCTGCATTTGAGCACTGCAGGTTGAAGGATCCCACCAGGAAAAGACACCTCACTCCTCACAGTGCAGGCATAACCCTCTCTCTCTCACACACACACAGAGCCTTCCCAATGGGACAATTTTAAATCAGGCTGAGAAGGCAAACTCTGCTTTTATCAGCCAGGCAAAATTTGCCTGAGTTCCCTTTTTTTGGACACGTAATTGCTGTTTGCCACCTCCTGGCTCCCACTCCCTGCAAACTGCGGATTTCCTCTCTCTTTTGTCAGCCACTGGTTCCACTGGCAGGGTTGAGCAGAGCAGTAAACAGATGAGGTATTATTTACTTGTGCCTGTGCCAGCAGCACATAATTCAGGCCAGACAGACTGCAGCAATTATGATGCATTTTTCATTCACTCAAATGAATCAATCACTTGCTTCACTCGTGAACAAGAAGTAACAAACCAAAACAAAAGTTTAAAAAAAAAAATCAAATCCAAATACTTGCTTGTGGGGCAAAACCCAGAGAGACAGTTTATTTTTTAAGGCCAACGCTTACACAAAATTATCTTATATAATTAACAGCTCCTGGTTAATAACCATTCTGCAAACAAATGTGTATCTGCTGAAATGAACAGATGAATCATTATCATTTAGCACTTAGAGGATAATAACAGGGTGTAAAAACTATCAAAAAAAGGGAATACTTGAAAATCTACCAGAAAGTGGCACCTCCAGAACAATATGAATGTGAAAAATAGAAAGGGAGAAAGAGAAAAAAATTTTAAACATCCAAAACTCCAGAGTCTCTGCAGTTTGGGTCATGCTTGAAATGACTTGATGGTGTTTGGTGCTGTATGCACAGAGTAACCATTGCTTGTGCCAAAAAGGGAGCACAAATTTCAAAGCTAATGAAGGAAGAAAAGGGGTTTGACTGTGTCTGACTGTGGGTGTCCAGAAGTTTGTGTGCACAGGTGACACAGTGACACAGCATCTTCCCTTTAAAAACCGCCTGGGATCACTCCCCACACCCCAGATGAGTGTGGGGAGCAGATGAGAGGAATTCTGACCTGAGCATCTGTAGCTTGTCCAGCTTCACACAGGAAAACTGGGAGCAAAATCCATTTCTCCTGCATCTCTGTTCTTGCTGTCACTGTAAGATTCCCCCACCTTCTCCGGGAGGAAAGAAATGAGCCACAACCCCGATTAGCTAATTTCAGAAATAACTCTAATTTAGGCTTAAAGGCTCTGAAGCCATAATGGGGCTGCATTATGAATCTGATTGTCTGAAGTTAACGCTCTCTTTTTATTCATTTGTCTGGTAATTTATTTGTAAAAAGTAAGCAAACTGAAATGAGCAGGCAATCAGCTGCCCTGACACACTATTTTACCCAAGGGTATTCTCCAGGAACGGAGGCAGACTATTTCAGCCATACAATGTAATATTTATACCTCCATCATGAGAAGAACTCATGACCTTACTCCTAGATGTAATGAAAAGGTATATATTAAAAAAATAACCCTCTCTTTATAATGAAAGACGTTGCAATACCCCAAACTCTAATACAAGTGGACAGAGATATTTTGAAGCATTGCAGGATGTATTCCATTGGAGAAATATTCATCAGCCAGTCTGTATGTACCAAAGGGCACCTGCACAGAGCAGTTTTTGGGGGAGTTTCCTTACATTTGGACAGCTGTGAATTCAACTTTTCTGTGCATTTGTACTGAGAGGTATCAGCCTGACCTTTTTTTACACAGATCCTTGCTTTTTGTATAATTTGTGAGCTGGCAAAAGCGGTCCTTGATGAGAAGCATCTCTTCTTTCTCAATCCCAACCAGGCAGCAGGAAAAAAAATACCTCGTGGCTTCCCTGCCCTGTCAGAGTGACTAATCAGGAGTAACTGGAGAAGTGGGGCAGGCTGTGGGCAGTCCAAAAGATGAAGTAAAAGCAGAGGTGAAATTTTCTCTTGGGAGGAGCTTTTTGAGGGCTGCCTCTCTCCCTGCTGCAGTGGCAGGATGGGGGAAGATCCTGGCCAGGGTGCTACAAACAGAAGGGGGTTTTTAATTGTCCAGGGCAAGAAGAAATCATCCAAGACTTTTCATTCACTGGAATAGATATGCAGAGGATGCCTTGTAAAAATGCCCTGCAGAAGATACTCTCATGATTACGCTGGGAATAGAACTAACTCTTGCAAAATGCAGTATTTTGTCCTCAGCCCCATGCAAATTCAGTTGGGTTTCTCCTGAAGGAGGTGATAATAGCTAGAAACAGAATTTGGGCCAGGATGCACGAGTCTGTAAAGGTCTCAGAGTGGTGGGTAAGCACCAAACATGGGGCTCTGCTTGTATGAAATTAATAATAACAATAACAACATCATTATTATTATTATTATTATTATTATTATTATTATTATTATTATTATTATTATTGTCACAGGTTCCAGGCACAAACCAGGAGTGAATTGTGGCTGTGCTCCCTCCTCCATCCCTGTGCACAGCCCAGAGGCCCGTCCAGGCTCATGGACACCTCTTTTAGGGTAATTCCAGGGCAGAAGTAAAAGGCACACAGCAAGATGAAAGACAGTCTGCACCAGTGTTTCTCCTTGCTGGAGTCACTGCCACTGAAAAGAGAATATTGTTCCTGTAACAAAGGTGGATATTGTGAACCCAAGCAGATGATGATGAACATTGGCAAGAGAGGTCCTGTATCAGGCAGCAGGAAAGCTAAATTATACCAGGGAAAAATTAGGATTAAAATAACTATATGATTAATTTCCTATTTTACCCGGAATAAATAAACCTTTACCTCAGTAACCATAGTTATAATAGCTGGGCTGGTATGCTGGTATCTGCTAAAGAGCTAACATATTTAGTTTTATTGTTTTGTCAAAATATTAAGAATATCAATATATCTCCATAATTCAGTGTTATACAAAGAAGCATTTTTGTGCCATATATAGCAAAGATTGTATTATACTTTTGAGATCATAGGTAATGATGACAAAGTGATCTGTGTTCAATTTCAGCATTAATGTCTGGTTTGAACAAAGCCTGAAATATGGTCTGGGAGCTAAGAGGCTTTAATATTAAGATCTTTAACTGTAATTTATGTGACAGAAGATAGGGTTTAGCATAATAAAATGTAATGGGCTCCTCGAATGAAGAGGACTAAGAGACAATTGAAAACAAGGTAAAAATGGTAAATTATAAATAACAGTAAATTTACCTTTATGTTGTTACTTCATTTATTTTTGATTTGTTAGACAGGCTCTGTAATTTTTCATTTTGCTGCATTTGGAACCAGGCATTTCTGCACCTCAGGAATAATGGGTTGAAGGCACAGCAATACTGTTGGGCCACTCTTAAGAAAACTATATTAGGGCTCCAAACAGAAAACCTCTTTTCCTCCAAAATTTGTAATTTACCTGCAAAAATTCAGCTTGAGTTGAATTTCAGCACATAAATGTGCTCATGTGGTGAGCAAATGCACTTGCTCATTTTACCTCCAAAATCCGTTTGGTTTTTTTTGAAGTTGCTTAAGTATAAAAAAAAAATGAAGAACATCTGTACCATTTTTCAATATTTATTGGAAATCAGGGCGTTGAAAGGAAAATAACTTTAATAATGAGCTGGTCTTTTTGCAAGGTGTATTTTTCAAATTTTTTGTGGATGGTGACAACTGTCTGGAGCTTCTCCCCATTGCAGCTGTGACTCTGCAGAGGCAGCACTGAAATGGAAAGTGGGCCTTAAGGATTTATCTGAAAGTTTACTGGAATGGATGGAAACCTCTCCATTTTCAAAAGGTGTCTCTCTGGGCCAGGCCCTATGAGCCCTGCAATGGCATGTCTGGAAGAAACCACGTAAATCAGGAAAAAAATCTGATCTATGTTGTTTCTTGTACTCTTTTCCAGCTCTGGGACTTCTACCAGCCCAGCATCCTTTATCCTTTCTTTTTGTGGGGAAAATGGCAAAAAGGGCAGCCTGTTCTTGCAGTCTGCTTTGCAGATGGCCAAATTCAGCCTCTGTGTGTCTCCTTTTTCGCAGTAGCTCAATAATGTGGGGTTTTTTTGAAGTCTCTGGTAATTAAAATAATTTTTCTCCTCTAGATTTCTGTCTCATTCCTGCCCTTTCTGAGATGTAACTCTTGGTTATGTCCCCAGTTTTGGGATTGCACTCCCAAAGCTTTGCTTCATCCCTTTGCAAGCCCTGTTTACCTTTTTTCCCCCCAATATGTAATTTTATATTACTGATCTATATGAAAACTGTTCATGCTGCTTATGGTCAAAGACAGAGGCTTCTGGTGCCAAAAACTTGGGATTTCCTTTTACCTCATTTCTTAGATTTTTGTCTTGGTCTGGTCCCAAATTCGTGATAGGGAGGAATAAAACTGTATCCTTGTGGTATTTGTAAAGAAACAAAGCGTTTATTAAAAGTAGGTGTTTTTATTTTTTTTTTTCCAGTGCCTGCATTCCATAAAAGCTCCCAAGGGAAAATGCAAATCTTATAGGGAACAGTGTTTACTTTCATTATAGCAGCAGAAGGGTGCAGGAAAATAACCAGCAGTACAAACATGAGAGAAAACAGGGAGGTGAAGCGGATCCTTGTGTAGAACAATTAAAGAAGGCAGTGACTCAATGACAGTCGTAGTCCTGGGTGAGGATTCTCCTCCTCCGGGGCTTGGACCAGTGCAGAACAGAAGTGATGGTTCCTGCCCCTCATCCCACCCCAGGGACCAGCTTGGGTCATTTCCATGGAGGTGAAGAGGGAAAAGCTCAGAGATTCTCGAGGGCAATTTCACTCCTACTTTTTATGTTACAGATTATTTATATGTCTGCTCTGGGCCCATGGCCTCATAATATCCTTTTGTGTGCAACTGACCCGATCTAGAGTCCACTGAAATATTCGGAAAGCCTCCTCTTGTTTTCTATATAAACTGGACTGGAGCCTCACAGAAGCAGAAATCAAGCCTGAGATTAGTTCAAAAGAAAGTCTGTGGCATTTCAAAGAGGTAACCCTGATGAAATATGAATTAAAATAAATACAAGGGTTTAATAATAATTAATAAAACATGCTGTGAATACCTTATAAATGACTGATACATAATGAATGAGTCATACAAATGTATTCATTAGCTAAAATTATCATACATAATAATTAAATTTTCTGAAAAATTTATGATGGGGGAAAGTCTTTCCTTGGATATATTTGTGGAGCTTTTGCTAACTTCAGTGCAGACACACGTGTGTACTCAAGGCTGGAATGTGGCCCTGAGTGTGTGGGTATTGTCACATTAATAATTCTGGGAAGGGACTTCCATGCTCTAAGAAGTATATAAATTCCTCCTGCTGTATTTCTTATTTAAAAACCATGCTGTGTGTTAAATGAAATTCTGTAGCCCAAGGAATCTTTGCTGCAAACCTCTGCCTAAGTGAAAACTACAGGAAACATGATTTATAGGATTTTTTTTTGTTGTTTTGATTCAGGTTTCTTAGACTTCAGCTGTCCATATATGAAGGCACACAACATCCATGAGCATATTGCTTAGCCAAGTGTTTTATTAAATTTGCCTCTGGAGTGAGTGAGGGCTCTGTTTAGAAGTGCTTAGACTTCTGTGGGGTGCAGAGTTCCACAGCTGATCCCAGGGATGATCAGTCCTTCTGCTGCTTTTCCTGGCCATGACTTCCAGATGGTTCAGAAGGACAATAAATAGTAAGAGCCTGTTTGGTATTTTATCATATAAAAAGCTGCTCTGTGTTTGGGATATTGTCTAAAATCAAGCTCTTATCCAGGAAAGTTGTGCATAGATGCTGCTGCCATTAGACAGGACATCTGTCCAAATTGACTTTCAGGTCAAATTAAAAAATCTATACATTGAACTAAATTCTCAAACAGGCCCAGCAACTGCCATCGTGGTTTTCTGCCAGTCCCCTCTGGTGCCTGGCTCTCTGCAGTGTCACTGTCTGTGTGATCAAGGGACCTGTCTCCCCAGTGCTCAATCCTCTCCAGCTCCTTGTGAGAGATTATTCTCTTGGGCATGCCTACAGAGAGGGTGCCTTCCCTCCCTGGGACAACTGGCAATATCAGATAGGTGTGCACCATTCAAAAGTTAAGCAGAAATGGAGAGGAGATCAAAGGTTATCAACAGCAGCGAGCTTTAATGAAGATTGTAGAGGAGAAAAGTAAAGGCTGATTTCAGGACATGGCCATTGTATTCAGTTCCAGTTACAAAATAGGGGAATTTGAGGATCAGATATGCAAGTGCAGGTGGTGGAGGACTGTAGCAACACAGTCAAAGAGTTTGAAAGAAATCCAAAGATTTTTTTTTTTTTTTTTTTAGAACAAAATACTTATAATTTATTCACTTGGGAAATGATATTCCTTTCCTGTCTTATCAACCGATCCCATTTCTGCTCCTGTGAAATCTGACCCCGGGCTGGAAGGCACGAGAGAGTGCAGATGGAGGGATTTCGTTTTGCTTCCCCAAAATGAGAGATGGGCCCTCCCTGTGCTGCAGCCAAAGCATCCCGCAGCCCTGGACCAGAGAGCCCGAGGCGAGGAAAGATCCTCTGAGCCTTTTCTGCAAGACGTATAAAATCCACATCATGCATTTCTTGGGATCGTTTCAGCAGACTGCCCGGACAATTACTGCTCCAGATTAATAAGTGTGTTTTAAACACAACGACACGTGTCTAAAATAAACACGCTTTCTTTATTAGTTGCAGAAATTTGCCGTGACACTGGAGCAGAGAGGCTCTGGCGTAACAGGTTTTAGGATTTGATTACAGCACCATCTACTGGGTATGGAACTTCTCCTTTCTCCAAAGCCTCTCCTTTGCAGTAAAAGTCGAGAATCACTTTCACAAGAGGATTCAAGGGGAAAAAAAAAGTCATTTCATTAAGGTCTAAACTCGAAGGCTCTTGAAATCAGTACCAAGGCTCTTTAGCTTCAGTGGGATTCAGCTCTTTCTGGTGATGCTCACCAAGAGTCATATTTAAATCACCATCTTGGACTCTGTGATGAAAAACAGATCTAAAGAGTGAGACAGCATGTTTGCTGCAACACATTTCTTGTCACTATAACAAGATATCATCTATTTAACTAATAAGGGCATTATAGCACGGAGTGGGTGTGCCTAGGCAGGTAGGAGTGAGCAAATAAATGCCATGTCCTCAGGCAAACCACTGAATGGCAGCAGAAAGCACTGAATTAATTTAAAGAAAGGAATTTTACTTAAGGGATTAATCAGTTAGACTTAACTCATAACATGTAATAGGAATCCCTTGTATTGCAAAAAAATTGATTTCCTCCCGGAGAGGGGATATGTTCAAAAGGTGATTAGTGGAAGTATGTCTAGAACATTTGCATTCCCCAATGATTGTTAATTTTGCACATAATCCGGACTCCCACTGACTTTTACACAGCTGTAAGTGTTGTGGACAGAACCCTGCTCTCATCTGAGGAGTGCTGGGTGCCATCTGTCAGTACCACGGTCCTTCTGTGGTAACTGCTCAAGGGGTGCTGCTCAACACAAGCCTCTAATGCAAAATCGTCTGTAGTAGATGGTACTATTGTTTTGTACCCATAAATGGATTTCTTGTACCCCTTATCTGGGAAATTTTGGGGAAAGAATGACATATAGCTGTTACTAGCAGAGCTGGCAAAAGTAGGAGCTGATCCAGGAAGTTCTCTCCTGTTGGAGCTTTGGTCCTTGGGGCAAAATTTTGTTTTTTGAACCACCTGGATGGGAGGTGTGGCATCCAAAAGCACCCCACAGCCCTTCTGCTCTCCATCCCCAATTTCTATTCCACAGAAACACTGGCCATGGCACTGTGCTGTGATGGATGAACAAGTACAAAAAGTCCCCTCCTGAGTGACCTTGCTCTCCATCTCATCAGGTCAGGTGCCACTTTTAAACTGGGACTGTGGAACTATATGAAAAAACCCCAAAGGCTGTCTGAGTCCAAAAGGGCAGCTCACTTGCCCTTTTCATATACTGACACTTGATTAATTCTTCCTTGAGCTATTCTGCGGTGTTGGAAGACAAGTCCACACTTCCTAATGGAAAACAAACAAACAAACAAATCAGAAATAAACAAACAAATCAGAAATAAATGAAATTCTACTTTGAAACCACACTTACATGGGGGAATACAAAGTCCTGTCCAGGTAAGAAAATGAAATCCTGTGCACTGTGCAGTAGACGGCAAAGCCTCACATGTGGCTGTTGGGAATGAGCTCTCACTGCCACGTCATGTGTGGGATTATTTTTGTTCATATCAGAACAGCCAGGAATAGCTCTGCCAATTGTCTGAGCTGAAGAGCAACTGAGAGAGGTGGCCTGAGCAGCATCCTCAGCATTGTCACCTTTCCCTCAGCATCTGATGCTGGGTGCAGCTGGAAGAGCTGTGAGACACAGCTCTCACCAAATCCAACATGCAAGCCCAGCAATAGGGTTACTGATGGTCTCAGCTGTCTGCACTCCTGGAAAACCATCCAAGGCACCTCCTTTGACCAAACAGGACTCCAGATCTCCCTCAGTTTCTACCAGAATATTTTACCAGAACTCTAAATCTTAATTTCCGTAGTTAAATCTGTTTATTATTTCACTAAACACATCAAGTTTCTCATCTTCCTATTTTTCTGTGAAAGGCTTCAACATGTCTGAAGGCTGTTAAATATTTCTGCTTGGTCCATTGAATTTCTGTGTTTTCACTCTGGTGAAAATCTCATGTGAAATTGTATTCTTTGCATAAGATGACCTAACAGCTCATGCAAGATTGTTTTAGTGTGAATGAAGGATGAACTCAGCCTCAATCCAAACTTTTTATGGTTGTGCTCATGAGGGAGAAGTTGTCAAATCAAGCTTCAAGTTTTGAAAATGTTCACATTGAAATCCTTGACATATTCCAGTGAAACACATTTTATATTTGTACAAGTATGAGCACAGTAGTTGGACCAAGCTATTTATTCTTGAGACATTATTGCCTGAGTATCATTAATTTTCTCTTTGTTTTATGAGTAAGGGGTTTTTTTCCTGCCCATATAATGAGTGGAGGTCTCTACTGGGTAGGACAGTGGTACAGCAGCACCTTGGTTTGGGGTACTAAATTGTAGAAATTTGGTTTTTTTAGTTAATATCAGCACATTTTGTCATTAGGTGCTAAAGTCTGAATGCTGTATTGCAGGATCCTTTTGAAGTCCATCTGTTCCAAAAGGCTTGTGAGCCAGTTTGGAAGTAAATTGTTAATTTCACTTTGATCATGGTAAAGGAGAGCTTTTGTTGGCCAAAAAAAAATGTTTAGATGTCCTTTGCATTTCAGTAGTCTGCTGTGGTAGACAATGGAGTAACCCCACAGGGAATGCAAAGGAAGTATGGCATGACGAAAAAGTGATGGCAAAAGGAGTTTTTATCTCTGACTATTTATCCATGATGTACCTACCTGTAGATTCACTGCAATTCATTTCTTACTATTTTTCTTGCTATTTTTTAAAGCATGTAATATTTATATTTAGTATTAGAATTCATCTAGTGTTACACTAATTCCCCAAACTTTTTAATTCTTACTGTCCTCTGAGACATACAGGGAGCTGAAGGAAAATCCAGGAGAGCTGAAGGAAAATCCAGGAGAGCTGAGGGAAAATCTAGGAGAGCTGAACCTTTCCTGAAAAGCCTTTTAGCTTGATGGAGAGCAAAGGGCTGAGGGTGATTGTGTGGATGAGGATGGTACCTGTGGTGACAAAAGGCAATTCACTCACGTTTGGCCGCCTCGCCCCACAGGAACTTCACACTTGCTGTTTTCAGGATTATTTTGTCCCACGTTCCAGCTGGCAATAGATCCTTTCTGAAAGGTATTATAACACATTTTTCTCAGAGGAGACTGAAACCAGTGGAGGAAATGGGGCTACCTGATGAAACGTCCTGCTTGGTTCACTGCTGGTAGAATGTTGAAACCCAGCGCCTCCGAAATGGAACATCTGCATTTGTGAGGAGCAAATGGCCTTGCCTGTGCCTTCAGAGAGGTGTGTAAAGGAATGATGCTTGATCTGAGGCAATCCCATGAAAAATATTCAGGACCATGGGAAGATGAAATGCTTCCTTCCATATGTATGAGCTTTACTAAGCTAGTAATCCACAGTTTAAAGAACTTTTTTTAAATTTAATAAAGAGGTTATTTTAAACTTAGATCTGCAAAACACTCATACCTCCAGCACATTGCCTCAGTGAAATATCCCTCTACATGAAAATATAGACAGTTAGTTTTTTCTTCCAAAGTGAAACACTGCAAGGTCTTTCATTACTGGTTTATTATGCTTTCTGTATCTTTGCTCATTTTTCACCAGTATTGCATTAAGTATTGATATTGATTTCTTGTAAATGGTACTGAAATGGATGGCTCACAGTTTTTGTTATTGTTCTGTAGCACTTGTATGTAATTTATTACAGCTGCAATGGAACCTGCCCCTTGCTGCCAGGGTTTAAATTAAATGTGCCATGTTTTGGCCCCTAGTAGTCACATACATTTCTCATTCTGGATCTGAAAGTGTTATGTGCAGCACAACTTTTTTAATTACTTCCTTGATATTATTTAAAAAGTTTATTTCAATAATTTTGGTAATTAATATGTAATACATTGGTTGAATTAATGGCATTTTTCTTTTCCATTACAGAGACTAATTGCTGTCCTGTAAAAATAACATGGAGTAGCTGATAGTCATGGCTGGCTTTCCCCTTTCTGGGAGAAAAAAGGGGAAATCAGCTCATAACATTTTCAGTAAGTGTTGGATCTAAGACTTTACTTGTGCATGGACTCCCAAAAAGGTCATCATGAAAAAAGAAAGGTATTAATGATGAGGAGGGACAGCCCAGCTGGAATGGCATTTCTTTGGACCATGCTTTAATGCAGTGGACTTAGTTTCAGCACAAAACTTGACTTGGAACCATCAATTAATTTGATTTTATGAGAATGAAGCTGCAGCACTGACAAAAATGAAGTAAAGCAAAGAAAGTCCCCACACCAAATATCTCTGTAAGTGAGGTTCCTTCATGGAGGGTTTGTAGAGAAAACAGTACTGAGAGAACACCGGTGGTTTTAACAAAAAACCTCCAATTGATAGACCACTATCAACACATTGTGTTAAGAGACATTTTTTGTATATTTCCGAGTTTTATTTGCTTCTATTTCATTAGAAATAGAAGTCGCTATTCTGGCAGGGAGTGAACATTTTTGACTCTACCCATGGACAAACTTTTGCTCTAGGGTTTTGGAAGGATTGGGATGAAGGAAGGGGGTTTGGTGCTTTGTTTAAGTGTCGCTTTCCTCCTCCTGCTGGGTTTCTGTAGGTGCATCTCTGGCTCTGGGCTGTGGGTGTTCCAAGGCCATTAGTGTTGCTCTCATGGAATTGCACTGGTGTAAAGCACTTTTTACTTGTAACTCGTTCCAGAAGTCATTTATAATGAAACGCCGAGCTTTTCACACAAGATTAACTGAAACCCTCTACAAAAAGTCTTAGTTCCAGTTCACTGAATAAATCCAATTGCTGTTTCACAAGCTCTTCTTGGGCATTTCCTCCCCTTGATTTGGGAAAACGTCCCTTACTCTTCCCCCAACAGATTTAAATAGGTCTGTCCCACTCAGTTCCCTCTGCTCATCCTGGAGAGTGGCTGGACTCCCCAGGCCTTTTTAATGGAGGTTTTTGAAGCAAAACAGGAATATTTTCACATCAATCACGTTTCAAAAAAGTCAACATTTATGCAACAAAGTGGCTGAAGTCACTGTTTTTAAGGCTGGTGTGAAGGCAAAAAGGACACAGCCATAATTCTTAGGGACCTCAAGGTGTCAGCAAGGCAGGGAATTCAGACTGCTCCACCACCACGTGTGTGTTGGGAAGGGCTCTCATGAAATGACATTGCATTTACCAAAATAGCATCTTTAGGTCATAAAATCTTAGAATCATAGAATAGTTTTGGTTGGAAGGGACTTTTAGAGCTCATCTAGTCCACCTCCCTGCCATGAGCAGGGACATCTCCAGCCAGACCAGGGTGCTCCAAGCCTCATCCAACCTGGCCTTGGACACTTCCGGGGATCCAGGGGCAGCCACAGCTTCTCTGGGCACCCTGTGCCAGGGCCTCCCCACCCTCACAGGGAACAATTCCTTCCCAATATCCCATCTAACCCTGCCCTCTGGCAGTTTACAGCCATTCCTTGAGTCCTGTCACTCCCCTTGTCCAAAGTCCCTCTCCAGCTCTCCTGGAGCCCCTTTAGGCACCCCAGCTCTGAGAACTGGAAGGTACTGTCATAATATGGAGAATATCTGCCATGCCAATCTTTCCCCCCCACTCCTCATGTCTCTCTGTTGTTTCACCCTAAATAAAAGCCTATTTATATGGCCCCACTCTGTGTTTAACACACCAAATAATGTGCCAAAAATTCTTTGCTTGGTAGTGGCACAAATTGCATTTACTGGGCCTTAGACCTCGACCTGTCAAATCACAGCAAGGCAGTCTCCAACTTGAGATTAATTTTAGTCACTATATTCACACATTTTTGCTGCACTTAGAAGATTTGCAGGAAGCCTTGCGTTGAAAAGAGTAAGTGGATTTATCGAGAAGATAAAGAAGAAAAAGTCATCTCCTTCTTTAATTTTTTTTCCCCAAGAGGCAAATTAGCAACCCAGGGGGCTTGGTTTCCCTGTTGGCATGAATTGCTTGTAATTTTTGCTTGATGTTAGTTTGTTCAAGTCCCCTGGGAGCAACAGGTCCAGACCCCAGAGCTCATATTGCAAGAGTGATGATGTGTTTTGCAGCTGGAAAAGCCTGGGCGTCAGAGGTGTTAATCTGATCTATCAGTATTGGTGTCCCACACCTCAGCCCCAGTGCAGGAAATTAAAGAGTGAGATCTGCAAAGGAACTATTTCATATTGCTTTAAACAAATGAACTCCTTAACATTTTATGATCTCTGGAAGATTGTTTTGTTGGTAGCAATGCTGTCTGCAGTGGGAAGCATTTGCTGGAAAAGCAGTGGCACGGCAGCCACAGCCCAGAAAAACTGCGCTGGGGACACTTACTTGAGCTTTATCATTACTGGGTAAATTACTCAATCTTTGTCAATTTGGGCTGAGTTTCATGGGAAGAACTGTCCCAAATCTAGGACTGCAGCTTGCTTTATACGGAAAAATCACTGAGCTTCACTGAGCTTCCTCCCAGGTGTCACCAGGAGCATTTCGCTGATGTGGGCAGTTCACAAACCAAGTAACCTTCTACATTTTCTCCCCTGCTTGGTTCAGAGGGGTTTGTGATGATACCTGACCATTAAAGCTCTTTGCTGGTTTATGCTATTTAGAATCTCGTCCCTTCCTTTTATACCACTTCCAGGAAATTTCAATTCCCTTTCCTGCCCCTTTGCCACCCTCTGAACAGCAGAGGGGTGGAGGGAGACATCCAGCCCTGAATCAGCAGGCTGCAGCTCTCTCAGTGTCTGCAGAGAAATAAATGCAGCCTGTGCTCAGCGAGAGGCTCCAGACTAACACCTCCTGTTAATTTCCCAGTCCCCCCAAGAGAAAAACGGCGCATAAAAAGGAAGCAGGAATTCCTCAAGGATAACAGTAATGTACCCTCTCCACAAATTACCAGCAGACCTTTCCAGGAGCTGATCGCCTATAAAAAGCTTCGGAGGAGTCATTACAGTCATCGAGCTGCTGGGGGTTTATGACTCCTGCTCCCCAGAAGGCCAGGCAGTGGTGGGCTGATGCAAAACCACTCTGGAGGGGCTGGCAGGTGGCTCAGCCACAGAGGGAACCTTTGAAGCAGTGGGACCTCCCAGCTGGAGAGGGATGGAGCTGTAAACCTCCAAAACATCCATGTCTGGAGAGCTGGGAGGGTCTCAGAAGCTGCAAGTGGGAACCTTCCCCCTCTGGAGCAGGAATGAGCTGAAAGCTGCCATCAGTGCCGTGTTCATGGACAGCAAGGGGGAGTTCTGCCAGGTTTTCACCCCAAAGCTCCAGGGGGATTTGTCCTTCCTCCTCATATCCCTGCTGCTCAGCTGTGTGTGTGTGGCTTGGGGCTGGTGCCTGCCAGACAAGGTGTGTGACAGAGGGTGGGGACCTTCTTGCTGTGACTCCCTGAGAGTGAAGCCAGGTGGGGTCCGGGCTGTGCTCCCAAGGAACAAGGGATAGCACGAGGGGAAATGACCTCAAGTTGCACTGTGGGAGGTTTAGATTGGATATGAGGGAATTTTTTTTCACTGAAAAGGCTGTCAAGCACTGGATCAAGCTGCCCAGGGAAGGGATGGAGTCACCATCCCTGGAAGTGTTCAGAAAACATGTAGATGTGGCACTTGGGGATGTGGTTTAGTGGGGGACCTGGCAGTGCTGGGGTGTGATTGGACTCCTCTCAAGTGTGTGTCTGCAGAACTCCCAAATTCAGTACAATTTTGGATAGGACTCGTTTGTCTTTTATTTGGGTCGTCTTCAAATCTTTGAATACGACAAAAGATTGTTCTGAGAATGAGCTGGTGACATCTGCCTTTTTCCTGGCTCTTTGTGGAGGGAAGAGATTAACTGATTTAAAAAAAAAAAAAAAATTCAGATAAACCACAGCAGATATGTTGGACATAGTTGACCATCTGAGTGCACTGGCTATTGCTGTTCTATTTGTTATACAATCAATGAAAATAAAACTAAAAATTCTGATTGAACACAAGCTCTGTGGCAGAATAGAGATTAACTTTCTGTGCATTTTCTGCGGAGGAATTACTGGTACTATCCTTGCTGATAGACTCCATTTTATTTCATATCTGCACTGCAATGTGAAAAAGCTTGGTTCAGGAATGATCTACATAAAGAATTTTTAAATTTAATAGTATTCTTGTCATCTGCCATCCAACACTTACCAGTTTGGTTTTTTTTTTAATAACCAGAACCTTGCAGTGGTGTCTGTGCAGCTCCACTTGACTCTTTGTGTACCTATTTGGTTTTATTTGCTAGCAGGGAGCTATCACTGGTGTGAGAATATCACAAAATCAAATCATATGGAAAAATATTCTCCTACCAGCCCAGGTTAACAAACAGGTTAACAAACAACTTGTGATCCCAAGTATGTTTATGAGAGTTAATTTTTCTTCCAGTCACAAAGACAGAAGGAAATTCAAGTATTTCGAATAGAAAACAAATCTTCAAGAAAAGTACACACATAAAATCCTGAGCAAATGTTTACTGACTGCAACACCTGGAACATTTAAGATGGTGCAGTGGAGCAGGGTTTGATTTAAGAGGGGGAGCCTTGCAGATGTGTGCTGAGCACAATCCCCGTGTCCTCCAAAGCACAGAACAGCTCCAGCCTCCAACCCTCTGCTGCTCTTCTTGAACTAATCTTGTATTTACCCATAATTGATGCTCTCCACTGAAGGGAATGGGATGGAAAAAGGTGGCGATTTAGCAGCTGTGTTTGCTGCACTTATTTTGACTCACTTTTACTCCAGTGTGTGTCGAATATGGGTCAGACCTTTCACTGCCCAGCAGTGCAGGGAAACCTGCATTCCATTAAGGAGAGGTGTGCGAGTGGTGGTGTTTCATCCATTTTTCTGGCCAGATATATTAGGTGATTATTTATAAAGAGATATATATATATTTATATATATATATTTATATTTATATTTATATTATGTATATAATATCTATAAATATATGTTTATAAATATATATAATTATATAGATTATATATAATTATATATAAAAATATATTTTAAAATTTATTACTTATAAATATATATTTATATAAGTCCTTATTCAAAGTTATTTTAGATACATGCTTCCAAAGAAAAACAAAAATTACAGTTTTCTCTGAGCTCCTTTCATATTTTCCTTCTTTTTCTTGATACCACCTTGGCCAACAAGGAGGTGCCACGTGGAGGTTTGTGAGGGCAGTGGAGGGCAGGACTGGCAGAAGGCTCCTTTCAGTATCTTCCCTGTGGGAATGCAGCACACACAGCCTTTCACAGCAGCAGCTCCCTAAAGTCCTGGCCACGTGTCAGAAGGCAGCTGGATGTGGAAATAAACCTCACCCACTGACAGTCCATGGAAGGGAGGAAATGCAAACATTGTGTTTGTCCTACAAACGTGAGCTAAGCAATGCCAGGAGAGCAGAACAAGCTGCTCTCAAAATCTCTTTATCTGTGCCCATAACTTTATGTGTGTCTCTTGAATCGCCCGTGGCTCACTCTTCTTCCCCTTCCTCGAGGCAGCCTGGAGAAATCAGGATGCTCTCAATGCTGTCAGTCCAGGTTTTGGCAGAACATCACATAAAAAGAAACAATTTCACAACTGAAGAAGTTAATTTGAGGATTCCTTGCCTGTGTGAGGTTCTGCTGTGTTCGGGAGAGGGAGGTGATGTTACCTGACTAAGCCTTGCTTGGTGGGTAAGTGGTGAAGCCACACATCCAGCACCAAATCCCAGATGTATCAGAGAATTATAGACAAAAAACCCCAAAACACCTTGCAGCTGGTTTTAGCAACTGTGGCACAGGCAAGGTGAGAGTGGGGAAAAGACTAAGTCTGATAAAATTATTATGATTTTATAAATGGCTTTCAAAATTCCAAATGGCTTCTCAAGGATTGATTTTTCTGTCAAGGCACTGGACAAGATTTAATAAATCATTATATTCATGGGAACCCTACAGTCAAACAGACCCTAATAGATATGTATGTATGCATATATGAAATAAAAAGTAATTTTTTAAACAACCAGCTTTCTTTATCCTGTTGGTGGAAAACAATCTTGTTGAAGAAACCATTTAGGACAGTATTTTTTTTCCACATGACCTCCACCATGTGCTTGGAAAAGGATATCACAGGTGTTTGGCAGACATGTCTTTGCATGCCAGGCATAATAATCTGCATAAAATCTACACAAATTCAGATTAGATTGAATCTTTTTGGAAATTTAATCTTCCTCCAGCCTAACATGTGCTTGGGGTGATTAGCTCTAAGACCCCAAAGATGTTGGAAAGACTAATTAAATAAAACTCAGCAAAACATTATATATTTTAGCAATATATTTTATATTTTTATGTAGATGCACCTGAAATATGTAGAAGGAAAAAAAGGTATAAGCTGTCTGATAAAAACACTATTCCAATTAAGCAATAAATATTACTTCATTACATTTACCTAACATTGTCAGCAGACCTGTTATTGAGAAATTTGGATAAGAAATAGCAGACAATTTCCCTTATTTTTCCCACAGAGTATTCCCAGGAATAATTCCTGGCCCATGAAATGTTTGCCTGTAGGGAGCACCTGGCAACTTGAAATTTAAGGTGCACTGGTTATACTTGACTGGACATATCTGCTATGTCAAATTGCTGATTCAGTGTCCTCTAGCCAGGTTTGCAAAGCAAACTGCTGCCTTTACACAGGAGCTAACTCTTTTCTCCATGGGAGGGAAGTGGGAGTAGAAAATCGGGAAGCCAGAGGAGGAAAAACAGGGAGTAAACTCCATTTGTGTTCAGGAGAATAGTCACATTTTTTTCGGCTTGCTACTCAATTCTGTTCCACCATATTCTTCAAAGAGGATTAGATTTTCTAGCTGATGACAGTATTTTTTTAGAAAACTAATGTCTTCAATGTATCCTCTCTGGAAGTCTTGCTTGGTCTAAGTATCGATTGGATTTTACTACCAGCCAAGGTCAGAAACCAAAGAGGTTCTTGCTGCAGCAAGCTGTATATTAATCTCAATATCAACTAAGTACCTAAAGTGTTATTGGAATTTGATGATCAATTATATCTTTGAAAAGTACTTAGTATGACATTTGTTGGACTTCCATATTTCGTGTTATACAGTCACACCTGATGGTTCAATAACTGGAAAAATACCAGCAAAGGACCTTGTCAGTTCTTTGTGCAGACAGAATCTGCTTTATAATTCACATTTCTTGCTTTTACCCACATTAATAGGCATTACACACCATTAGAAGGTTTCCTTGCTGCTCACTTGCATTACATTAGAGAACACAGTTCTGTTACACATATTTAGGCAGACAAACACACAAAACCTTCTTCCAGAAGAATATTTCTTAATTCCTCACCCTGCAGCCTTTGCATTTGGAAATGCCACCATTAAATTCAACTGCAATGACTCAGTCTGTTCCTCTGCCATTAAATGCTCTGCTCTGTTTTGTGGGAATGTGGGGGGATATTTGCTCAACCTGGCCACAGTGAGGAATGGTTGTCACAGGTTTTCTTTCTGTTCTAAGTTAAACAAGTGTTGTAGAAGTAAAATGATAGAATCATAGAATGATTTGGGTTTGAAGGGACTTTAAAGCCCATCCAGTCCCACCCCCTGCCATGTGCCAACCTTCCACTATCCCAGGTTGCTCCAAGCCCCATCCAGCCTGGTCTTGGACACTTCCAGGGATAAAGCAGCCACATCTTCTCTCTTCAAAGCCCATCTTCCAAAACCTTTTAAATATTTACCAGTCCATTTCCTCCCTCACTTGCTTCCCGAGCTAAGTTTCACTGAACTAAAATAACTTGCAGTAAAAGTTTCCAGGAATCAAATCAACAGATGATACACAAAGGTTATCATAGCACGGGGCTGAGGCTGTCACAAGTATTTATATACATCTAGAGCAACAGCTTGTGTCAGATCTGAAAACTATACCAGAGTGAAAGAACAGTTCTCAGCACACTCTTAACTTTTCTCTTTTCTCTGTCCGTTCTTTACTAAATGGCGAGACAGGGGGAAAAAGTCACGGAAGTCAGTAGATTGCAGATAGATTTAAAATTCATGGCTTGATTTAGCAGCCAACCACAAACACGGTCCTCACTTTCTGTGGGGTTTGGGGTTTCTTTTTGTTTTAATTTTTTTTTGTGTTTTTTGTTTGTTTGAGGGGGTTTTTGTGTATTTTTTGTTTTGTTTCCTTGGACCAGCCTGGTATTTCTCTGTTTTAATTCCTAAGAAAGACCAGTAATGAGAGTAATGCAGGAGCTTTGCTTATTTTAAGCATCATCTGGGATGACATCATTAAAAAAAAAAAAAATCAGCATCTCTACAACTGCAAGGACCTTCCAATTTTCAAGCACATAAAACGTGATAAGTGAACCCCTCTCTTCTGAAATATGCGTTGCACCCTCTGAACGAGCTGGAAAGAAAGCAGAAAGGATGGATTTATCAGGCATCAAGTTCAGCCATCCAGATGTTGCCAAGCTCGTTTTTGTTGCTGGCTGTAGGTAATTTTGAAATGGTTTGTAAATTTAATTGACCATGTATGAAGTGTGCACAGGCCGTGCACAATCAGCAGCGTTGCCAGGATTAGCAGCTCTATTTCTTAGCTAAGCAGGTCTAATGTGCTTTATTGGAAGCAAAATACACCCTGAGGCATTTTAAACACAGCAGTCAGGTAGGGTGGGAGTCACTGCAGTGGGTATGTTTTGAGTAGGTCGGAAATGGAAGCGCCTTTGGGCTGTCAGTGACACCAGTTAAACTTTGGGGAGAAATGATCTAACTGAGGTACCCATTGTTGGTACCTCACTGCCTCAGGAGAGGGAAAAGGAGAATCCTGGGATATTTGCTGTTGGTGGGCAGGTGCTTACGTGAGGTAATGCTACAAATCAAGGCCTAGAACCTCCTGCCCGTGGCTTCTTTTACATTTTGCGGGTGTTGTAATTTACGTGGCTCATTAAATGCTGTTATATAGCATCACATCTGACATTTAGAGGATCTCAAGCCTTATAATTAGGTCACTTTAATCAACAGGTATTTATGTAGGATTCCTTAAATATAGATAGGAAATAGAAGAGGAAGAGAAAAAACTCAGGGATTTTAGATTTTTCTAATTCATTCTTAGCTCTGTTACAGCGTGGAGAGGTGCTTACCTGGGGACTTTCTGCTGGTAAAAAATTTGGGAAGCTATGCATTGCAAAGTCTAGATAAAACCCAAAATGGCAGTCAGAAATGAGGCCTGTTATTATCATATAATTTTTCTGGTTGATGCAATGCAAATCTTTCCTCATCTTCTCTTGTGCTTGTTTTGCTTGGGGTATTTGATCTTTTTTTTCTCTTTTTATATATTTACCACTTTTCTGTAAACTCCTATTCCAAAGATTTATGTCAGAGAGGCAATTTTCTTCCCAACAAGAGACTTATCTTTTTAGTCACAAAAGCAGGTCCCCAGAATATAGCTTATTGCAGCAGCACAGAAGAATAAGTCAAGAGTTATCACCAAGTATAGCCAATTCAAAAAAATATAATTTTTTTCGTCTTGAATTATTTTTCAGCTCCAAATCCAGTTTCTGAGTTACGGTTATGAGACTCCCAGCTCTAGGCTCAGTTCTAACTAAAAAATTTCAAGAAATCATAGAACTATTGTGTTGAAAACCCTTTCAGAAATTAAAGGAAAACATAGCTGTTGAAGTGATGCCTTGGAAATGCACCTTGTAGCCCTCATAAAATGGGTCTCCCATGAAATGTTAGCTCAAAGTCACACAAATACTCAAATCACTCTTTGTTTGTTGCTGACCTGTATCTTTTTAGCTTAACCTACACTTGCAAAAGCCCAAAGGAGTTGTATTTAGAGTCTGGTTGTTCATGTACCTTTCTACCCCAAATCAACAAAACCAATCTTCAAATACGAGTGACGGCATCACTTTTTTTCCAGAAAATAGAGATTATTGTGCAATAGAAAATGGCAACTTTACTTCACAAGGCTTTGAGGATTGGCAGGTGGGTTTGTTCACCCCTCTGGCTCGCTGGTGTGGAATGGTTTGGATGGTGTTGGGACACAGCTGCAGAGCACTTTGAAGGGCCAGGTATGGATTTTGCTAAATGTTTTCTTAACCAGGTAAACAAATTTACATAATTAATGCAGTATTTCATAATAAATGACTAGAGTAGTTGTTGGGTAATTTCAAGACACAAGCACGGCTCTGAATAGCCCCGATGGCCGATGGAATTAGAAAAGGAAACTTGAATCTATCTTTAGAGAGGAAAGGTCCTGGCTGCTGGGTTCCAGTGGAAGGCAGGGAGATCCCAAAGGGATCCTGCTGGGCACTGTGCCCCTGAGCAGTGCCTGTGGCAGGTGTGGAGCACAGGGAGCTCTGCCAAGGGCCTGGGGAAGCTCAGGTAACTCTCCCCCTGCCACGGTGTGATGTGTGGCAGCGAGAACAGGAGTGCCAGCCTGCAGCTCCACTGCAATACAACCTTGGAAAGGAAGGGCTTTTGGGAAAGGGAAGGCATCCAAGCAGGATGTAGGATATCAACTGCAGAGCTAATGGGAAAGATTCCCGTTAGAACAAGACACTGGAAGTATTAATAAAGGTATCAGTTTGCAAGAAAAGCCACCTGTAGACTGAGGGATGTCATCAGACACCAAGTCAGTTAATCAAATCCAAAAATTAAGCCTGGGTAACTTTTCTGTGGAAATTCTATAATGCTTTGCTCGTTGTTTTGAGCAGGCAGCACAATCTTCATTTTGCATTTGAAATCCGTGGGGAAAATTCTTAGAGATTTCAACAGAAAATACCTTTTCATGTGCCTGGGGCAGCACCTTGACATCGAGGGGCATTCAAGGTGGAGTTCACTCGTATCTAGAGAGCCAACAGGAGATCTCTGTGTTGTTTAAATCCAAATTAAGTCTTATTTTAAGCACTTTAACATGATCTTAGTGATGCAAAGGCCTTGCCATGGTCTTTCTGTTTGAGAGTAAATTTCACTCTCAGTGAAATTATTATTATTATTATTATTATTATTATTATGACTATTATTGTTGTTGCCATTAAAGTCTGCTTTAGAAAAGCTAAAGCAAGCAACCCATGCAGGCAATACTAAAGCAATGAGAAACAGAAAGTCCTAAGAGTCTGAAGAATTACATAGGAATGTCTGTACAAACTCTCATTCTGCCCTACAAAAGGACACACTGACTGGCCCATGAGTCCTCCCTGATCCCACCACCAGCAGCTTCCTGAAAGAACTTTTCTTTCATCAATCCCTGATGTATCAGGCATCAGGCATTAACCAGGCATGTCTATCTGTGTTTTTTCCTTTATCTAATACAGTATATTTATTGAATTTTCCCAGTCTCTTTCGAGTGCTTCCTGCATCAGAAGCGGCAGGATCCTGCAGATGGGGAGATGGCATTGTAGCGTTTTCCACACTTCACTCATAAAGTCATCTGCTTTCTTCTGCTTTGTTGTGTAAGTGTGCATCATCAAGGATGTATTTTCTCCTCTGAATTCTTTCTCCTGACCCAAAAATGCTCTGTTAACTTCCTTGTCAAACTCTTGTGAATCGTTGCTGTTTCTTTCAAAATGCACATGTGCTTTTGCCTTTTGCACTGATAAAATACTTCCATAAGCACTGTGCTCCTCAGTTGTGACAGTCTGGGGATTTATTTTCTGCCTTAGAAGGTGTCCTCATGGAATCTTTGATTCCTCATGGAATATCAATGTGAATCCCAGATAAGGGGTATCCAAATCTAATGCTGATTTTAGGTGTAGAAGCAATCTTTGTGGGTCATAAGTTTATTATTAGATGTTCCCTTTGACTACCCCTCAATTTTGGTGTCTACCTGTACTCAAGACCAGGACTGATTCTCCCTCTCTTCTCCCTTTTTTTCCTCCCCCTTCCATTTTTCTTAATAATCTGAAAGTTGTGTTGTGGAGACAAGGACAGCTGCTGTTCACAGTTGATTAAAAACTGGGCCACTTCTGTAAATAAGATAAAATCTTGTTTATTTGATAGGCACAGATTCTCATATGTGCATGTATTCATTTTTTTTTGTGGACATCCTCTCTGAAAAGCTGCTGCAACCAGACACATCTTCATGGGCATAGGTGAAATTATACACGGGAATAATCCAGCAGCTTCTGAACAAAATTTGGATTTTGAGGGAATGGTGGTGAGGCCCTGGCACAGAGTGCCCAGAGAAGCTGTGGCTGCCCCTGGATCCCTGGAAGTGTCCAAGGCCAGGTTGGACAGGGCTTGGAGCACCCTGGGATCATGGGACATGGAACACAATGTGCAGCGGTGTTTGCTGCAAGCTGTGTTTTCCTTCCCTCTCTCACCCTCACCTCACTTTTAGTTCTCACTCTAAGAAGTGAATAAAATAAATGCAATGCAACCTACATCAACAGGCCTCGAAATTCAAAAGCATTTTTAGCAACGGCAAAAAAAAATACTGAATAACTTCAGGTGATGCTTATGGTTCCTAAAAATGCAAGTATCAACTGGTAAGTTTTTTGAAAATTGAATATAAAATCATAGAAAAATGCTTTATTTGATTCTCTGTTTATGGGAAATTCATTTTATTTGACTTTTTTATTTGTAATATCAACTATATTGCAGAGCAGAGTTTCTAGGTGCTCCCTTATGGTACCATTCTTCTAAATTATTAATGCCGTACTGTTGATATATTGTCAGCCTTGTACATACATTCTATGAAAATGAGTTTTACAGTAGGCTGGGATTTATAACAAAGCTTGACATATGCAGCTAATTCACCTAGACAGTCTTGTCAGTTTTAGGTTCATAAATAATTGATACTCGGGGCTTGGAGTTCAGCTACTGTTAGTGCTCCAGCTGTTAAATTTCAGCAGCATAATGGATGAATATTTGTTTATAATTTCTGTACATGGACCTGATGTCAGATCCCCGGTCTCATTTACATAGGTAGATTGAGATGTTGGAAGTGTAATGAGCACATGAAGATGATGAATTGTTTTCCTCAGTGCTGGTGCGTTTCTGTAAATGTTTGATTAGTTTTGAATGGATTACTGTTAGATTATCTGGTTCAGGGGTTAAAGTGAGCAGCTCTTTGCTCCCAAAGCTTTCGTGATCCCTTGCTGACAGATTTTAAAATTCATACAGCGATATTAGTGCTGCAAAAGCGAGGGGTATTCTTTGCAACAGATGTTTAGTAATTAAACATACGGTTTCCCTGTTCGGAAGTTGCCTGGGAAATTTAAATCAGAATGATTTGTTTACCGTAGTTTGAGGGAATTACAGTTTCTAAAAAAATAATATACTTTTGCCCCTAAAGTGCTGGCGTTTTCCCCCCAATGACACTAATTAAAAATGAGCAAAACACACACGTACCCTGACAATAATTCAGATGTTTAACGCCTTGGCTGACAATGCAAAGCCATTAAAACCAGAGGTTCTTCTCATTTTCTCCTTCTGTAAATTAATGGGCAAAATTCAGAAAAACGTTTTCAATAGGATGTCCCAAGCAGAGATGCTGAAGCAAACCAGATTTCCAAGCATACCTTCCTGCTGGAGGCCAGCTGGAAGAAGCCGTGGGATGTGGACACATGTCTCACACACGATTCCCAATGACGTAAAGGGTGCGAGCGAGGAGGGGGAGTTCAGTAAGGAAATGACGTCGGAGAAACTCGGAATAAATTAAAATGAGATGTTCCCTCATCCATTGGGACTTGGCACGTGCCACACAGCTAAAGGGGTGGTGTGTTGAACCAGAAGGTGTGGGGAGCAGACTGGGTTTGGCTTGATGGGGGTTTATATAAAGATGGGAGGAAGAGGAGAGGGTCATCCCATCTCCCACGTGCTTCTCCCAGCCCTGGTGACACAGAGAATTATCACAAATTGAGCTATGGCGGGGAAAAGCCTGAACCGCCCCCTCTGACCCTGCTCACTCAAACACAACCCTTTATATTCCTGCCTTTCTCCTACTCCCCCCACGCCACCCTCCGAGCAAGCAGCCCTTGGACAAGAAGGTCTCGGGGAGCAGCTCCTTAATGAAAAGATTTAGTGGCCACAGCTCCGCGGAGCCGAGTCCCTCGCCTTCCACCGCGCCGCGTTTTGTCAGCCCCGCGCGCGGTTCCCCTGGCTTGTCTGGCAATCATGTTAGTGATTATATGGGTAATGAAACACGTGCTCTTTTTGTCTGTGGCTCTGATTAATCTGCTTTCTATTTAGCCGTGATTTATGGTGCTCAACTGTTGAGGTGAGCGCTGGCCCATCAGTTCCGTGGCCTATTACGGGCGCCGCGGCGGCGAAATGCCTGCGAGGCTTGAACTGTTTCTTGACAGCCAGGCTTCCCGCTACATTCCCTCCAATCTGTTTTGCTTCCTGGTGTGACCTTTCATACAGTAAAATACATTAGTTGAATAGCACAGTCTCATTAAAAGAGTGAATTAACCGAAGAGTCTTTTTAACTAAATGACAGCCAAAGGACTGAGTGCTAATAGCCACGGGCAGTTAGAAACTTAACTCATGAATCAGGCTGTTAATACTGCTCGCTGCCTGAAGCGCTAAGGGCACCACACTCTCTGCTTGCTCTCATAAGAAGAAAAGCTCATTACTTTCCTCCTGATGGGAGAGAAAGAGTGAGCGAGCAATAATAAAGCTTGAATTTTTCAATACTGTTAAAAATGGGGCTGACAGATTGCCGACAATAGGAGCAACGGGCTAGACACTGCAAAGAGAGCCACTGAATTAGCAATACCATATATCATACAATCTAATTAAATCAACCCCAAGAATGAAATTAGTTTTCTGTGAGTGAAATGGCCTTTGAAAGAGCGCTATTAAATGAACTGTAGAGCATTAATTAAATAATTCACAGTGAGGGATTTTGCATTTATACAAAAATTGTGCACTTAATTGTCCATGCTGTATTACAGATTTGGCCTTATGTTAACAATGTGTCTAAAGCACACTTATTGGAGCGTATCAGGAACAGCTTAACATAAATGCAGCTTATAAAGTTTTAAGAATTACCAAAGAAACTGAAGAAAAGAGGTAACAATAGCAAAAAAAAATACACACTAGAGTCAACCACTTTTTCACATTAATCCTGTGCACGTGTGACAACTTGTTACGTTTTTTTTTCCCCAGTGGAATGACATCAGGGCTTCTGAGTTTTAATTAAACAAAACCTGCAACTTCTCATGATTTAGCAAAAAGAAGCAGCTTTAAATTGCCTCAAAATAACATAAGCATGAAAATAGCTGGGAAAAACAGATATTTTGATTCGGAAGAAGACAAAGTCTTTGGTCCTCAGGTTTTCGATAAGACAAACAATGAAAAAACCAAATAAGGGCCATGAAATCAATTTAATTTTTTATTTTACATCTCTGTCACACTGTAACTTCGATTAAGAAATACGCCATTTTGAAACCAAAACCTTTGGTTTGGAAACAATGAAAATGAAGTATTTTGTAAAAAATCTGCCACCTAGGGAGAGAGGGGTTGAAATTAAAAAACTTGGTGATGTTTTTGTCCCTTCAGATCCTGATGTTTTCATACACATATTATGGCTTGGCAATAACACTATGCTCAATGTTATACAATTTCCTACCAAAAAGAAGCCTTGGCTGTCAAATACACTTGACAGTGTTTATCTGTATTAAATACACTATTATGAACATTTATAGCTTTTCCTCTGCCCCCTTTTATTTTCATGCAAATTTGTGATGTTACTTTAAAATGTGAAAAAATCTACCCTTCCATTTGGATACCTGCAAAAAAAATTGAGAATGTGTAGACTATCAGTATTTTAAGGTGTTGGTCCTAATTCTTGTTCCTTTTCATCCTTGCAAATATAAAAAATACAAATACAGAAGGCAGTCAGTGCTATATATTGAAATTTTATAAAAAAATACATATAACCAGGGTATACTTCTCCCCAATGCTTGCAAAACCAGGCTTACATTGTTCAATAGTTCATTTACTTAAATTTATTTATGTATTATTGTGTTTTCCTTTTTATTTTTGATTTTGATTTCTGAAAAGACCAAATGAAATCCTCTAATGCTCCAAATGGTGACCACTTCAAAATCGTGTGGGTAAATGAAAATATTCTTCTGCCATAATGAGATCCAATCAAATTAACTTCCTAAATTAAAACACAAGAAGCTGGGAGTGTTATCTACATATTCTCTGTCTTCTTACCAGCCTCAGATTTTATCAGTGGTTTCCTCAATCAGAAAAACATTGTGTTTCAGTAGTCATTTACTAATAGCATAAATTTGAAGATGGCAAGAGAATTGTGATAGCGAGCAAAGCCGTGGAAGGCAGCATCTGCACCTGGCCATCAATTTTAAACAGAAGATGGAGGTGATTGACTGGGATGGCTAATAATATTTTACAGCATGTTCCTGTGCTCGGTTCCACTTTGAGACCAAATCCCTGTGAACGACGAGGCGGAAGAGGACCTGGAAGTTAGATATAGGGCACGTGAGTGCTCACAGTATGACACAGAGCTGTCAGAGGGAGATTTCCTAAGAGAAAGTGGAATTAAATGGACTTACAGCTTGCTGATCTTTGGTATTGTGTGGTCCCATGCAGGCAATATGCTGGTGGAGAAGGTTTGAGGACCTGCGTCGCCCAGGTGAAAACAGAAGTTCTGCCTCTGTCATGTCCGTGAGGTGAGGGAGATTCAGCCTATGACAGTTCCAAAGCATCTTTACCCTGTAGGCCACTCCTTGTGGTGACTATCCATGAACTGCTTGGCCAGGAGATCCAAAGAAGGGCAGCAGAGCTGGTGAAGGGTCTGGAGCACCAGGAGCAGCTGGGGGAGCTCAGCCTGGAGAAAAGGAGGCTCAGGGGGCTCACGGCCATCTCTTGCTTGAGTTCTGTTAAGAAGTCATATCCTGAAATGTGGCAGCAATAGTCACTGCAGGTATGAATTGATGATGCCCAGTGAAGTCAAAGGTAGCTGGGCTGACAGGGACGTGTCCTCTCACAGGTACAGAGGAGCTGCAGATATCCCAAATTGTTTAACTGGGCTTCATCTCAAATTTACACAAGGCTTCAATTTCTTGTGCTGCACCAGCTCGTGCTGAGTAGTCTTTCACTGAAAATATTTTCTTAAATGACTCTGAAAGGCTCCAGTGACAAATCATTGAAGTTTCATATTTCCATTTATTTTATTCTCAGATTTGGTATTGGTATAAAACCACCGTGAACCTGTTAATGATATTTCGTGTGCAGTAACATCAAACTATTCAATCAGTCGCATCGTTACCTTTCATATTAAGCATATTTAGTTTATTCAGTTGTAACAAAGCATTTCAAGCACTAAAGCTCTTCTTTCCCAAAAGTACTCACTCATTTCAATTTCATTTCATATCATCTCTAAAAATGTGTCTTTTGTCTTGATTTTAGATGAAAGCCAAAGGAGCCAGTGCTTTACTACCTAGCTGAGAAAACCTGAAGATTTGCTCCTCAAAATTGGCAACTGAAAATATTTGGGCTGTTTCATTGTAAAGCTAACAGAAGGCTGAACTTTTCAGGTAGTTCCTCTAGAAGTTTCACAAAGGCTTGGAAGGGCTAGAGGCTTTTGTGAAATTGGTGGAAATGTCAATTAGATGTCTGGATCACCCTGCAGGCAAGGCAAGATGTAGTTTCCAGTTGGGAAATGACACTGCATTTGATCTTAGTGAAGGGACTGAGAAGCACAGAATTAACTTTATATATCCATATGTACATGCCTAGCCAGCTGCTGGAACTTGCTGGGGGTTGTGGAACTTACTGGGGGTTCTTTTGGCACAAAAAGGGAACAAAAGCACTTTGTGAAAGTGTGTTTTTGAAGTGGCTTTACAGGTTTGGGTATAAAGTAAGGAAACAGCAACATTTGGATTTTCGAACTTTAGTTATGAGCAACTGAAACAAAAGCAAGGCACACTAAGCAGCAAGAAAGTTCTGAACAAAGAAGTTTGATTAATCCTCAGACAAGTGTCTGACTTCCCGTGGTTCCTCTAAATTTAGGTCTGTTGGGCTGTGCCTCCTGCCTCAGGGAAGCAGGGACAGAATCGGCATTGCACACCTTTATTGCTGCCTCTGCTTAATATCAACATCCAAGGCAGTCATCACTCAAACCAAAATGAAGTTCCAAAAGATTTTTGGTACAACTGAAAAAGCCAGAGTTTTATGGCTCTGTGCCTCACCTACTGCATTATCTATAAACTATTCCTTGCTGGAAATGAACTTCTAGTCAGCATGGCAGAGGACCAGTGTGTTATATATCAATATATAATGTAAGAACGTGTCATTCAATATGCTGCAAAACTTGCTATTAAGAATTAATCATTCTCCTCCTTGAGCAGTCTCTTCAGTGCACTCCAAAAAATTGCCATTTCTGAACATATTCCCCATCAGGAAAGTCATCTACTCTTGTGGGGTGTGGGTCAGAAGAAAACTAATTATGTGATTTTAATACAGAGTTTAGCAACAGCAGAGTTTAGAAACAACTTTTTCCACTTAACAACTTAGAAGACTCCGACCAGTGGTCCCTTTAGCCTGGAATTCAGATGGCAGCAGCAGGAGATGCTCCTCCAGGCAGAGTGTGGAGGCTGGGACACTTTCTGCAGCCCAGGGCTCTCCTATTTTCCTGTTTTATACCCACTGGCTTAGGGATATCACAGGATAACACCACAGGCAGCTTTTCATAGTGTTTATTCACGAGGTTGTTGTCCACCAACATTTGCCTACTGCCTCCCTGGCCCTGCTGGTGCTCTCCTTCTTCACAGTTTCCTGAAGGGAGGAATGCCAGAAGGTCACCACCAACTGCAGGCCACCACCTTGGCTTCAATTTAAACTTGACTTTAATTTATCTTCCAGTTTAAAGACATGCAGATGTCCATTGCTATCCTCAGGAGCTTGTGTCCTGTTTAAGGGATTTAGTGACACAGGTCTGTGAAAAAAAAGTGGGGAAAATGTGTCCTGCATGCTCTCAGGAAGAGGCAGGATGTTTGAAGGTGAAATATGGGAATGGACATCTGGGCCATCTGCCAATCACCATTCCCAGGAAACAGCTCATTTGGAGAGGATCTGAACCACATGGAACAGACAATGTCCCGTGGCAATCATTAAGTAGCCAAATGCCTCCTTAGGCTCCCTGGGAGAGATGAAAATAAAAATCAATACGTGTATGATGAGACTGTTCAGAAAATTTTATCTCAAAGGTGCTTGTGCTCCTTGACTGGGTGCAATTTATGTAAAAACCCACTAATCTTAGGACATCTCTTCCTCAGGTGTTCCAGGTGATCCCATCACAGACAATAACCTCATATGAATAAACGACTCGACAAAGGCCCCTCTGCCTGTCGAGTTTTCCCAACCAATAATTTTTATCACTTTCCATCAATGTTTGGGTTCTTTGAGGAATTGAGCCTGTAACAAATGTGTTGTAGATGCTCTAACAAGAAAAGAACAGATGCAAGTTTAGTGAATATTGAGTTTTAAACTCGTCTCGCGGTGATTTGTGGCTGTGTCACCGCAAATATTTTTCAATGTCATTGCCTAAGCCCTGGCTGTCACTAACGTGGTCAGCTGGGGAATAGAAGGCCTAACACTATGATCTCGGTATTAATGGGAGCTGTTGAGAGTGGCAAAGGTGATAAAGTATTGTTTAGTTATTGGTGCCGTACTTTTGCTGCAGGACATTATTATAAAACGTTGTGGTTTTTGTCAGATTTCAATCACCTCTCCGATAACATATTTAGAAACTTACTACAAAAAATATCTTTGAGGGTTTGTTTTATTTTTTTTTCTCTTTTTTATTGGGTTTCTTTGATTTTCAACAGTGGCTGGAACTAAGTAAACTTAACGTCTTCAAGAAAAAAGGGTTTCACACTGCCTCTGAAGTCCAGTTTATTTTCAGTTTGGCTGTACTTATTTTTATGCAAATGGTTTAGGTTGAATGCTTAACTCAAACTGGAAAAAAAAAATGAATCCCTGTGTTCTGGGACGGATTGGCATCTACTAAAGGGAATATAGTTCAGCTCCTATTGCAGACCTCTGGATATCTGGTAGGCTATCCTTCCTCCTGCTGTGCATGTATATTTTATACTAATGTTAATGGGAGTTATGTGTGGATATTCAGGAGAGAGAGCACACCCCATTTGGTAGGTAAATTTATGTGTCGCTCTTTTTCATTATTCCCCAGACCAGTACAAGGAGAAATAGAGATATAAGATTTATAAAGCTTCCACAATATCCTGTTTTGCCAAACTGTGCTCCAGCAAGGGCATGACAGGATTACTCGCCTCACCCTTGACACCAGAAGAACACAAATTAATGACTCGTTGTCACTGTCATTAAGAGTAGCTGTGCATGTTTTTAAGTTGTAATTTAAAACACCTGAAATCCAAGCTTTTATTGATGGCCGAGATTGCTCCATTTTAAACCTTTTGATGAATACATTCACTGTTACTTTAAATGAGGCGCAGTCCCTCTTTATAAAAAAAGGATATAAAATTAGATTATGAGAGTTTATATAGCTTTTAAATATCAAGCTGTCAGGGCTTGTGCTGGTAGAAATATTATAATCTAAGAATGGTGAAGAAAGAGTTTATATTAGAGGGAGGATTTTTGAGTAAATTCATACCAAGTAGAATATAATGGAGACAGGTTTTTTGCCAGTGCTTTGGCTCTGCTGACCTCCATTTGCAGCAGAGATTAGCCTGATAAAGTCGACACAACCTCAATAAAACATTAACAATGGGAAGAAGTAAATAGAAATCATATTAAGCAGCAGCAATATTGCATGAATTGAAACAAAAATTTAGGTATAATAGCCTTGGTGGGTTTTAATATTGTTCCCAATCGCATCACAATATGAATCATATCATAGTGATTCTAAATAACATTTATCATCTTTAAATCTTCTCTCCTAGAAGATGACTCACATTATTTGAGAGGGTTTTTTTGAAGAGTTCATACATAATTAAATGCGCTGGAAGCAAAGGGTACAAAATGCCTTGAGAAGCAGCAACTTTTTGTTATATGTTCAATTAAATGCAACAATTACATATTTATTGTTATTTTGCTACCTTGCAGAAGTTAAATGAATAGAATAATAGAAAGGCATTGCAGGCCAGAACTCAAATCCAGGTGGGAAATTTTATTCAGTTTTCAATTACTGTGGCATTGCTAAATTCTGAGCACAATCTGTAGACCATGACAAAACGAATAGAAGATTGGTCAAAAATGCATTTATAGGGGATTAGAGGCTAAATATAACAGAAAGATGGTTCAATTCATTTTGTCAGAAAATTGTCTGTCCAAGGGACTGTATCTTCATTTACAAAGAAAAGGTTTAATCCATCACATGGATGGACTTTGCTCTTCAGGGGACTCTGGGGTTCAAATTGCAGGGGTTCACTTCTCAGTGCTTCAGGACAGGCTTGAAACGGCCTTGGAGGACTCCAGACTCAGGGGGAACAGGTAGGAGATAATGTCAAACCCCAAAATTTTCACCATCCCAGCTCCAAAATGGTGTTGGTGGTGACATGTTGCTGCCACCTGTGTGAAAAGACATCCCATTGCCGGGAAAACACCAGTCTGTGTCTCCCTGAATAATGGAGAGGTCTTCACCCACCCACAGAGCTGTTCAGGAGGACTTAAAGGTGAATGTTGGCGTTGAGAGCAAGGTCTTGGAAGTGAAGCAGGAGCTGGAGTTGTTTTAGGGTGTGTCTGAGTCAGGGCCTTGCAGACAGGTCGCCCAGGAAATCCCTTTTCTCTCTTGCCTCATGGGAAGCGCCTTGCGCGGGTGCCTGGCTTCAGAACAGAGGTCATGGATGTGGAGTCTGAGCAGGGGAAGGAATTTAAGTTTAGAGGATGGATAAGGAATGAGCCTTTGCGTGTTCTGCCTGCTGGCCAATGCATCTCCCAGTTCTGCAGGGGGGTTTTGTGGATTGCAGCCAGAGGAATGTTCCCATTTCGTACAGAAAGCCTGGCTGGTGCCTCACACACAGCTCTGGGTCCTCTCGATGGCGGTGTCCGGAGGATTTCACAGATGGGCTCTGGTTTGAATACTTTGGACATCAATAGTGACCTGGGGATAGCTGGCATGAATTGAAAAATGAGAAATGTAGGATATATATCCATTTAATATCATGGAGCTTGATACTGATGCTACCTAACCAGGATCAAACAGACAGTGCAATCTGTCACCTGCAATTTATCACCTTTCACAGGCTAAGTCTAGCTGGCTAAATATCCAGCTTTACTAATTAAAGGGTTAATTCAGAGGTCCTAAATAGGGGCCTATCCTTGGACTTTTTTAAATCTATTTTTGTTCCAGGACATGGCAAAAAAGAATCATAGAAATTGCCTTCAGGAAAAACAGAGCAGCATTTCTATTTTGCATGATGGTGATTTGAAAATACAAATTGTAGGTGTCCTTGACTGGTCAAAGAGTAGCCAGATCGCATCCAGAAAGAAAAATTATATTATAAAATATAAGCACAACTTATATTTTTCATATTTTATGGTATATTTTATTATATTTTATGGTGGGGCATACAAATCACGATTTTCTATTTTAAAAAATTTAAGGACAGATTCATATATTTGGAACACAGGTTAATAAAATGCAACAACTCAATGAAGTGAACAATTAGATGGGATGAATAAAACTAATTAAGAGTTAACAATCAGCAATGAGAATAAGCTAAATTTCACTCAGATGGCTAATTAACAAAAAGTGAATTTACTATTTTTTATATTTAATTTAGGTCTCTATAAAATGTATTTTTCATATCTAAAAATGAATATCATATTTTTTATTCATGACAGTTCACAGACTATTATTTAAGCTGGTTCTCTCTGGCATCCTGGCAAAAATGAAATGTGAATACAGAAAAGGAAGGACAGAAGGAAGTAACCAGGCAGGAAGAGATGGAGCAGTTCATTGAAGAGAATGCAGATGGAAGAGAAAATGAAAGAGGAAAATGACCAGTGACCAGCATGGCAAAGTCCAGCCATGGACAAGATGCAGAAGTGTTTCAGGAGATCAAGGAGAAGCAAAATCAAAGAGTGGTGAGAAAATTAAGTTTTTGTCGTCAGAGTCTTTGGAGAAAAGGGAAGGACATTTCTCTGAGCAATATCACGACTGGGTTTTCCTTTGGCCCACACAACACCTTAAAAAGCAGCTGCTACCTCTGTGATACACAAGACATTTTTTCTGGGACTCTCAGGTGTTTAATAGCCAGAATTAATCTGCTCTTTGAAGGGGCATCACCTGCCAGTAGGTTTCTGTCTAGGAAACCGTGCAATTGCCAAACTGTGTTCTAGCAAAGCACAGAAAGAGCAACTGCTCATTCCCAATCCTGTTCACTCTGAGCAGCCCCAAATGGCAGCTGATCAAACCAGGTGAAACCCTCTTGGTTTGGGAGCAGAAAAGGAACCCTGGGATGGTCAAGGAGATAACCTGTGCTTGGGGCTGGGTTCACCACCCTCAAGCTGCTGAGTCATCAGTGAGAAGATACCATGACCCCATCAGGAAATTTTGGATGTCCCAAGGATGACAAACCAAGATCTTTACGTTTTGAAGATGAATTTGTTGGACTTGTAAAGGCCAAGCTGGAAATGTGGGGAGGGGGAGCTCACAGGGGGAGTCGGCTCAGCAAACATACACGTGCAGAGGTGCCCACTTTCATCCAGACACTCTGATTTAATGCTGCACCCTTTTTAATGGAAACCATGCACCACCAGGACAGTGAAAGTGGCAGGCTGCTGTCCTGCCTTCTGTGCTTGTTGAGGAAAAACAACGGAGAAAAACAGCACTTAGGAACAATTTATTTCTCCTATAAGAACAATGAACAAGCTGTCTATTTTTGTCACAATTAAATAATTATTATTTCCATTAAATTCTCTTGGTATTGATATGTTTGCGCTCTTAGGAGAAAAAATAAAATGCTTTTTTAACCCTGTGACTTTAAATCTTTGTTATTTTTACTCAGAGTACCACTGTATGCTATTTTAAAGGTTATTTGAGACATTGTAGCAGCAAAAATTAAATATACTAGTAACTTTTACCATTTTCTATCTAATTTGGACACCTAAGTTGACCATTTCTGGTGTATGCATCAGTTCATTAATACAGGAAAATATGCTATCAAACAGACGATCAAATTTCATGTAAAATAAGCTCCAGCATTAAAACTGCTCCTGGTATTTTATGTGTAACTCTGTGGGTAGATATATTTCTTGCTACTAGAGCAAAACTGATTTGTGTGATGGTTCCCCATCACGAAATCACTTGGAAGGTTGTGAGATAAAATGTCGCTTAGGATAATGTAATTGGCCTTAAGGTACAGGAGTTGAATTATTTTCAGTGATTTATAATCTGGAAATTAAAGACTCACTCATTTTCTAATTTAATTCCATCTTCAATGGAAAAATGTTCACTCTGAACTAAATTGGCGAGTAATGTTGCTAATTCAAATGCAGATGCAATTTCGATTCTGGTAGCAGTTTGCTGTGATTGACGAGTCCCCAATGGATCATAATGATTCTTATCTCCCAATCTCACAAATTCTCTAGCAGTTGTGATAATAACTTCAGCTAAGGAGAAAAGGCAAAAAATAAATTCTCTGCTGCACTGTCAATTCAGGCTTTGCTTTTTTCCTGACATGGAATGGGGTTTATTTCAAATCTATTGCATGTTGGAGACAAATATGAATCCTCATTGCTAAATTCCGTGTCATAGTAAAACTGCAGTTTAATTGTTTACTGATACTCCTCTCACTTCCTTTTAAATCTTCCTAAAAAATATTTCAGATTTCTCATTGTTAATCAGCTTAAATTACATTTGGGGCAATTTGTTGGTAGGTGCAAAACGTTGGGGTAATATCCAGCAGTTAAGTACCATTAACAATATTTTACATTTTAAAGTATTTGTCCTATTTAAAAATATACTAATACATATTTTGTTTTCTCAATTATTGCACTAAAACTCGGTGCAAGTTGTGGTGATGCCATGACTGTAAAAGTGGAATTTCCTTTTCCAGGGACAGGCTGGCATTGGACTGGTTACAGGTTTATTTCTATTTCCACAATAAGCTCACATTGACAGGACAGTGAGTCAGATGAAAAATATGTGAGGCCTTGCAAAGTAAATGGTAGAAAGGCTATGGGAAAAGTAACTTGAAAGAGAATAATATAGCTAATTTCAGGGCATGATGGGGAATGTGAGGAAGGTTACTTCTTCTCATGCATATCTTAACATTTTTGAGGATTTATTATTTCAAAGTCCTAATGATTTAATGGTCTTAATAATCTAACTCTATAAAAGCGAGTGCCTGATATCTTTATTTCAGAAGAAAAATCTCTCTTTCTGGGGAAAATCCTACTCTCCTCCTGCTCACCCACTTCAGCTGGGTTTGCTCTTCTGAGAGAAGTTGGCAGAGGAAAGGGATAGGATAATTAAGAATGAGGCAATTAGACTCTCACCAGACCTGACACATTCTCACAATGGAAAATGTGAAGTTACAAGAAAATTCTTCCCTTGGGAAGTGAAACACAAAGAAGGGAAAGTAGAAGGTCTTGTGAGAAGTTCTCAGCAGTGGTTGTGTGGGTGGGGATGGAGGTGCAGGTGAGATGTTCCCTCACCAGGTACCACTGCCTGGGTGACCTGACAGTGAACCTGGGGACAGCCACCAAACCTCTCCTTGTGTGGGATCAGACACATCCCACACCCCCCAGCACTGGAAAGATCTTGGGGAAGCATCCTAACAAAGGGAAGAATTGCCCAGCTACACGTGCCCAGCCAATGTGACCAACTTATCTCTTATTTGCAGGAATATATTTTTAATTAAAAAATTGCAATAATAGGTTTCATTATTAAATTGCTTGTTTTCCCAGTGCAATAAAGGTTAAAATACAAGAGAAACCAAAATACAGTTTAAACACATTTTTTCTACTGAAGGACTAGGAAGACACTGAAAATATTTGACTTGAACCAAATAAATCACTTTACTGGAAAGAGCATAGATCCTGATCTATCGCTCACCAAACTCAGCAGAGGTGAAAATGCCACGTTTATTCGGGTTTTGTTTGCAATGGTCAGGCTGAGAGTTAAAGTGATGGAGCTCTACCAGCTTTGCACCCTCTGGGCCAGGTTGTTTGTGTCATTAAAGTATCGACAGTGCCGGGGATCAGTGGAAGTGGAATATTGCTGAAAGATCAAAGAGTGCCCCTTTGAACACACTTTATTGCCTTTTTCATCTTATCAGCACTTGCCATTATTAACCTGAGGATTTCTGTCTGAGTGGGCTATAGAGGCAGGGGATATCAGGGGGAAGCAGTGGCAGGAGGAGGACAAGCTAAGGTGTGGAAAGAGATAAGATGATGTGTTCTTCCCTTTCACTCACACACATTACAGGTGCTCATATAAACATCCCGATAAAAGTCCTACGGAGCTGAAAGTCCTCTTGGAGAAAAACAGCAAAGGGTGGGATCTGCACCACCAATGGCACTGGCTGTGACCTGAGAGAGAATAAAACAGCACAGTCTGATGTTATCTGTCCACTTGCCTTTGCCTTGCACTGTGAGGAGGGACTGTGACACGGGAAAAAAGTCCGGAACACTGCGAGGAGCTTTTAGTGCGTAGTGGAAAAATACAGCCTGCTCAGTTTGAGGAAAAAAGAGGAAAAAGTACCCGTCAGTGAATTTCAACACCCAGTGCAGCTGGTTTGGGTGGAATTGCATGCCAGATGTCTTTCTTTCATTCAAGGGTTGTAAGTTTTCCAGAATAAGATAAATATGTGCATTCTCCCCGCATTTTATGGAAATCTTCCCACTTTATTTTTTTTTCAAGAAAAAATACAACTCCTAAATTGGAGCTTGGAATTATTCCCCTTGATCTATGAACTTGGCAGTAGAGGCAGAGCTGTTTTTCTTGCCCATGACAAAGATTTTCTTCATTGCAATTAAAAAATTTCTGAAACTTTTTCATTTAATTAGCTGCTTAATGAGTGGAAACATCCAGCAAAGACAATTTTTATTGTCATATTCAGAATGCTGTAGAAGTAGAGCTTTCTCAGTGGGAGGAGGTATAGATAAAACAGAGGAAATCACACAGGACAGCAGACTCAGTCTCTTCACTGGCTCTCCCTTACTGATAATACAGATTTTATGGGGCAGACCTGCTGGGTGGGACCAAGGTGGAGCCATGTCCTGTGGCAGGAGACCACCAGGACATGAATGTACCTGTTATGGATTGGATAATTTTCCTTCTCCACCTCCTTCATTGCCACTTCCCCCACTGAAAGCAGCCCCTGAGCAGCCCCCTCCAGGATTGTCCTCTGATGTAGGAAGGACACCTGGACTGGGGTGTCAGAGGGCTGCAGAATCCAGGGATGCCCAGCCAAAGCCACCCCTGGGTGCCTGAACTCACAGCTCTGAGGTCTGTGCCTAAATAAGAGCTTTGAGATACCATCACCAGCATAACCTTGGAGGTCAAATGAGATGTGAATCTGATTTGGGGAGGGTTCACATGAAGCAAAGAATCCCAGAGATTTATATTTGAGAGTGGTCACCATCACATCTTCAGTGCCAGTGAGACAGGGCATAGAGAACACCATGGTCAAGCAGGACAAGGGATTTTTTTGGTTAACTTTGTGGGTGCAGAGACAGGGACTTACACTGAGCATTGGCTCTCAGTAATTCCAACAGCTGAATGCCTTTAAAATATACTGCTGTGCTCATAATGTCTTGCCAGCGCTTCACATTAACCTTTAGACTATTTGAATTTAACTCTGTAAGTAAGCTAGATAGCTTTCTAAAATGGTAGATAATATAACAAAAAAGGTGCAGACGTGGATGAAGATATGTGAGCAAAGCAGTTATTAAAATTAGAATGATTGATGCCGTTGTATTCTGGGGTATCCTACATGTGGAGATCTAAGTGGCTGTTCTCTTTAATATGCATCTGCAGCTGTTAATTGGGGGGCAATTAGTAGGCAAACTAACCCAAACTACACAAATAAACACAGGGCAACAGGAAAGAAAAGGCTGCTGTTTGATACTCCACAGTGTGCTGGAAGATGCCAAGGGCTCCAACGTCAAAATTTGTTAATAAAATCAAGGAGTTAAGCTTCCTTGTCCTAGACTCACATGCAAAACAGGAATATAAGGATGCTTAGCAACAAACTCATTTGTGGCATCACATCAGAGACCACAGACCTTCTGAAAGGATCAGGAGGCTGCACTAAAAATAGCTGCCAAGAAATCGACTCGGGTTTCACACTCCTAGGTTAATTCATACCCTCTACGTGTGTTTGTGGTTCTGGATGTCCTTTGAGAAGTTAAAGGCTTTCTGTTCAGTAAGTGGTTCTCTGGGAATATCATAGCATCACATCAAATCCCACTTCACCTGCACATCTTTAAACCAATTTGGCCATGGCAGTGGAAGCAGAACTGGAAGCTACGGGGGCACATCCTCCTGATTCATGGACATAACTCCCACTAAGGCTAGTAGAAGTCATGCACTGGCATGGAGAGGAGAATCCATCCCAGAGTGCTGGTGATCATCTTAGACTCACACAGCAGCACGTTGAAATTTCCCTCATGCAAAACACGAACTTGCTTTCCTCCTAATTCCCTGATGCATATCCCTGCCAGCCCAGGAACTCATGCCCACGGACCAGGAATGATGTGTGGGAATAGCAACGGGCAGAATTTCCAGTGATGAGAAGCAGAAATCACAGTAATTTGGAGGTGGACCTTATCTGTGAGGAAGCTGGAGGTCAGCTCCTTATTTACACAAGAGAAAGCGAAGAGAGAAATTGCCACCTGACAGAAAAGACAAAATAGAGAGAATGAGGCATAAAAGTTTTCTAGTTTACTTATTAGCACTATATGTAATTGGATGGAAGTAGCAGGTTTCAAAAATTTGTCTTACTGTAATGACTATAATTTTTTAGAGATCGAAAATGAATCTGACTAGAAAATACCATTAAACTACCAACTTGCTTAAAATTTAAAGGGTAATTCACATATAATGCTTTTATTTAATAGCCCAATTTACAAAACGTCTAAAATTAATGCAGATCTTTTCAGGACAAAATCAGCTGTAACTGCACCAACTAATTTTTGCTCATTTGAACTGAATTATTAATAAGAGAGAAATATACCATATGTTCCCAAAAGAGCTGGATACATTTATTTCAAATAAAATTGCCGTGTTTGGTGGAATATAAGAGGTTTAAATGCTTTCAGAGAAATGGGTTACTTATATACTGATTTAATAGAGTATAAATCAGACTGCATAATTAGGGACACAGCTGTTTCCTAACCTAAAGCTGCCAGCTTTTGTTGGTTAAGTTCCTTTATCACCTGCATGGCTTTAATCAGCAATAATTTGTTCTTCTTGTGGAGCAATACAAGTTAATCAATGATTTTGCTGTTTGTACTATACTGGAAAAGGGCTTTTATGGCAGGTTTAGCTTAAACTGGGCATGCATTCTCCTGACTTATTCACTTGACTTATTTAATTTTATGGTGATCCTGATACTAATCAAAAATGAAAGTATTTTTGGTAGCTCAGCCTCAGCCTACACAGCATACAGAGATATATTGGGTTAACTTTTTAATCCACCTTCTTAAGTTTGAACTACATTTACATTTGGTCATAAACCCCAAATCCTGACTCTGTAAAAAAAACTCCATGAAAACTTCTCCCCTTAGAGCATACCTGAAGATTTCCATTCTGTCTGTTCCCAGAAACAAACAAAAAAATGGGATAATTTCTCTTTTATTCAGTTTGTTTTAAAAAAGTTCCTTAACCAGATATCAAAACAAGAAAATTGTGCATATTTCATCTACAACTGGAATTTACTCTTGAACAACACATCTGGTGACAATACCTTGGTGTAGGGCCACGGCTTTTCTCCTAGAAGGTCAACAAGGGAAAGATTTTTATAAGTGAGTATATTTGCATTTGGTCTTCACTCATTTTGTGTTGTAATGTGAATTTAAGTGAGCAAAACTCTTCAAACTGATCTATCCATCATCTTCAAATGAGTTATCTGGAGGATATACTTTTTTAAACCTACATCCATGATAAAAAAAGATGGGAGACTTTCAAGTCCTTTAACATCCAGATGAGCCAAACGCCCAGGGGAGAGTGACGCAGCTCAGATGAGCAGGAAAGAAGCAAAGTTTCATTTGTAAATATTTTGCTTTTCCTACAGAGCTGTTCACACCTCATGTATTTCCTCTTCTTGAGAAAGTTTAAAACCCTAATTCAAATACCATCAAGCTCCTCTTGGCTTTAGAATCTTGGGATGAGGGGGGACACTATGAAAGGTCTGCTTTGAGTTGAGATTTACATAATACATAAAATGTTTTTGTTATATATTCATACAAATCCTAGCCTCTAAAAATATGTAGACACATATATATGTATATTCTCAGCTGCTTAAATGTTGGAGTGTGTTAATTTTGAAAGTCTCAAAGGACAAATGGCAGAATGTGATGTTTCTGAATGAAATTCTTAAATTGCACCTGGCCATGTGAATCCCATTGCCTACTTTCAGCTACTTGTTGAATATTATATATGATAAAAAATTACACAAATTATATCTGAATTTTGTTATTTACATCCCAGTTATCTCTAACTAATGCAAGCCTATAAATTCACCTCTGCAAAAGGGGATTCATTTTCCAAAGGGTGCTGTAGCACCATGGAGGCTCCAGTAGCACTATCTCCAAGTAAGAGGATGTTCCTTAACTGCAAATGTAACTGTATTTTTATTTAGGGGTGGAGGAAGGAGGTGGAAAGGGCTGTGAGTAATTCCTGATGCCAGGTTTATATTTTAAATAGTCATATTTGAAGTGCATCTGCTCCTTCCAGCTTTTCTCCTTGTCTTCCACGGGGTTACACACAGATAATCACATTCCTCCCTTTTAGAGCCAGAATATTCTTTTAAAACCCCAAAGAGACAATATGCAACTTAAAGTAGAAAATTGGCTTCACTCACAAATTATGCATTAAAGAGACTTTGTATCTCACTATATGTCTTGCTCAGAGGGAACTTCCACGTTCTCAGATTCCAGCTGTGCAAGACATAAAAATTTTATGCCGTAACTTTTACAGACTGGGAAGGACTTTCTCCACGGTTTCAGTCGTTTGAGGGAACTGCCACTAAAGAGCAAGCTCTGTCTAACACCTTCTAATTAGCTCTCTGTCCCTGATGACGAGAAAAATGCCACCAATGGGGACAATCTGAGACTTCTCACCAGCTAATTGAAAAATGTACAAATTCTTCTCCTTCCACTCCGGGCGAAAATTAAATACATAAATTCCGACCGCCGTAGAAGTAAAGAAAACAAGTTTTGCAGTGTTTTTCTTTCCTCCTTTCACAGCTCATGTCACTACATTCTGAAGATTTCCCTAACTTGTTTAGATCCAGTGCCTGTGGTTTCCTATAAAGAACTGCCTTCCTTGGCTTGACGCCAGTATAGAAACCATGGAATTGTTGTGCCCAAACTCATTCTCCATGTGCTCCATAACACAGGCATGGCCACACAAATGTGAGCCACCCATTGTATGGTCCATGGACAGCAGCAAACGCTCCACAAGCATCACCCTACAATCAAACACACATCTGAATTCCTCTAAAGATAAATATGGTTGAGGTTTTGGTCAACAGAGAGAGTCCTCAGCTCTCCCATGGCTGAAATAGATGAATTTTAGTTAATTTACCTGTCAAGCTGTTCCTTCTCCCTGAATGTTCTCGCAGCCTTATTTCAGAGTATTTTATTCAGATTCGTGAGTAGGGTTTCCTAGAATGGTTTGGGTTGGAAGAGACCTTTACAATAATTTCCTTCCAACCTGCCATGAGCAGGGACACCTTTCACTTGGAGGACCAAGCCCACCTCAGCAGCCTCATGTAATACTTACATTTTTCACCTTTAAGAGTAAAGAAACCCCAAAACTCCTTTTTTAAATTTGAGTGTCCAGGGATACTCACCTCTACTGACTGGAGACTCCCCTCTGCCAGGACTCAGGGAAGAGATGATCTCCATAACTTGCTGATTTTACCCATAATTAATTTTAATTTTTCCCTTACTCTTCCAAGTAGCCCTGTTAACGGTAGTGGAAAATTTACTTGGGAACATTTGGTTTATAATGTTTATCAGATTGCTGCACAATATATGCTATGGGTTTAAATCAATATGTGCAAGTAAAGAACCAGCAATTAAACGACTGATGCTTTCTATGCACAAAAAATGTGATTTTTCTCCTTCATATCTAACATCAACTGCAAATATATGTGCAGCTGTGGAGGCATGGCCCCTAATTCTTAATTTTGAAATGCTGAAAAAAATTGAGAAGGGCTTGTAAACAAGATATATTTGGCAATTCCTTCAGTGTACTTTGATCTATGTAATAAAGGTCAGTGCTCAGTGCTTCATTCTACATTCTCCCAAATATCTAATTGCCTAATTATTGCATTATTTCACAGCCAATTGGCTGAAAGGGTTTGTATGGGAGTGTGGCAGAATAAGAGAGCTGTCAGTCTTTGGTTATGGTCCTATAGTTCTAATTCAAGAATTAAATATCTGTCTTTTCTAAAAGTCATTACATGATTTATTGGAAAATTGGTAGAAACAGCCCTGGGGGGGTTGTGCTCAAAATCTGGTTTAGAAGAGTGGCTGCTAGCTATGACTTTTGATTTTCTTGTCTCAAAATGAATAACACTGCCTGTTTCTATGCAAATGAAATGTTTGAATGTATTTTTTAGAGATAGATTATAATTGTTAATTTAATTGTATTTCTTATGCAATGAGGTGATTTGAGTTTTGATCTTTATTTCTAGAGGAAACCCCTTTTCCTACTGATTCCCCAGAAGTGCAGGACTGCTTTTTTTTCTGTTGTTTGATAGCTCTAAAATGTCCTGCAGAAATTGTAGGTCAAGAATTACAGCCATGGTAAATCATGCCTCATGAATGAGAAGTCATCTGTGATTTCTCTGGGGTTTTTTGGTCTGTCTTTAAAATGAGGGTAATATTCAGAAGAAAATAAAGGCTTCTTTAAAACATATTGGCATAAATATGAACCATTCTAGTATATGCATATTTGTGACATTCAAGCTCTGTTGACATCTAGAATTTAGGCCGCATCAGACAGAGAGGATGCTTATAAATAAGCCTCTAGAAAAAATATTTTAGCTAGAGCAATTCCCAGTAATTATATTTTAAAATGTAATTAAATTTCCTTTCTGGGTATAAAAAATGATCACTTCCCACCATGAACCCAGAGGTGCCTCCATCCTCTCTCCCCTTGATTGTTGAGAAGCTACTTGGGAAGTTTTTTGCTTTATGCAGCTTTCAACTATTTCATGGCCCAAACATCACTTTTTCTTTTAGTGGTTCCCCGCTTTTCCTGTGCTTTAGGACCAAAACCAGGAATAGGTGGCTCACAACTCCTGTGAGCAGTGGAGCTGGGGACACCTGGGGTACCAGGATGAGGGATGGGTGGTTGGCTGCTTCTCTGGGAGCTCAGGAGTCCTCAAACCCTTTGGTGAGGGCCAGCAACTTTACCACCAGAATTTCTTCTCTCTGCCTCTCTGCTGACCCATCTACCTCTGTTTCTGAAAGAACTGATCCACTTTTGTAGTGCCAAGGGACACAAAATGATTCCCCTCTGCTGCCATCCCCAGAAGAGCTGCGAGATGTAGACAAGGACTGGCTTCTTTGTGGCTTCATTCTCCTCCTTCCTTCCAGGAAATGCCTCCCATTTCATGCTCCCCAAGCTGGAGGCTCACAAAAATCAATAACTGCTCCTGCTTTTTCTCCCTCCTTTCCACCAAAGTGTCTGTCAAAAACAATCATGATCATGGCTAGAGAGAAAAAGTCACCAAAATGCGGGTCTAAAAGCAGACAAGGGGTTAACTCTCCTATTTATGCATCTGATAATTTATACGAATTACTTGCATTTATTGTCAGCCACTGGACTCACGTAATAGCCCTAAAGCTGCAAAGGGCAAATAAGAGGCACATGAGATGCAGCTGGATGGATACAAGAGATTGAACATCTCCAAAGAACTCCCATTAGAGTCCAGTGGGTCAATAATCCACAAACCAAGAAGGATTTACACGATAGACCATCACAGCTGCTTTGGAGCCATTTGATCAAGGCAGGATCTGGCTTTGAAACTATGGTAATAGGCAGGTCTTGCTGCCTTTCAAGATGTCATTTTAGTTTACAGCACAAGAAATAAATGGTATAAAATTAGTAAAAGGATCTTAACAAGATCATAATAGGTTATTTACTGGATTTCACAAAATAACTCTCTGAGATCCATTGTATTTCTTGCAGTGAAGCTGAAAACTTAGAACAAGGCAGTCTGTGCACACTATGAGCTATGAATAAGGTGTACCTTTATTGAGAATAACAGAGATAAAAATATATTTTCTACATTATTTTGACATGGTATGCTCAGTAAGGACCTAGGGAAATAGTGTGAGCTATTTCCAGGTGTAGGCAAACTGGATTGAATCTGAGGCAGGAGGATGTAGAGGAGATGTCACTGTACCTTCTCATTCAATCTCTTTGCTCAAGGTACCCAGAAATTAATTTCAGCTTGGTTAAATTCAGAGCAGCCTCAAAACTCCTCTAATTTATGGCCACGAGGACTTCCTGTGGAGCAGTTTCAGTCTTTTCTCTGACAGAGGACTGCGCTTTTGCAGAGAGGAACTGGCATCAATAGAAGCAACTGGGGAAAACTCCCAATTTTATTGACCTATTTTTGCTGTGCCAGGACAGTGATATTAAATGGATGTGGGAAACACCAGGCTTTAACTCCTTTTCCCCCAAAAGTTCATCTAGTAAAAAAGCTCTGCAAACATAACAAGAAGATCATTGCAGCTCCACGGTAAATCTGCGAAAGACTTAAACATTAAAAATTAATCTCAAGACTTTATTATTCCTTTGTAACTCAGCACTGCAATGATCTTTGTGTGGTGGAGGGCTCTGCAGTGCTCATATGTGCTCTCATGCCTCGGCAGAATGCCATGAATTAAGGATGGAGCGTAAACCTCGCCTTTGAATTTCCTGGCTTTTGTTAGTTTGTGTCATAAACTCAACATTATTCAAATCTCGGGTTTTGTATTTAATATTATTAAATGCCTCCTCATCAATGCCAAGTCTGTAATTGGTCACAGTGAATAGGTGATTAGACAGATAAAGTGCAATTGTGACTGCAAAAACTATCACCAGGTTTGCCGAGGACAATAATTCTGTAGCTTATAATGTTTGAAAATATTGCCTAAATCTCCTTCCCACATGTTGTTTGTGATGGAAAACAATTAGACAAAGGATTCTTTTTCTAAGCTGCCTCTGATTCAGATTTGCCTGATGAATGGTCTTTATACTGAACCCAAAGCATTTGTTCCAAGTAAATTATATGTCATTGCAAATGCAAAAGGTCTGCTTCACAATGTTTATTGGGATAAATTAAATCTTCTAAAGATGGTAAACAGAAGGCCTCAATAATGATTCACTTCTGTATAGTTTAAACTGAAAAGGATGTTGCAGTTAGAAGGATGGAGATGAGGCAAACAACACTCCCTGCTTTGTGTTAACAACATAAGAGGTACAATAGGGAAATTTAATTTGATACTGATCTACATGAGGCATAACACAGCAACACAGTTTCAAATGCTACTTTTCTAATGGCAGCCTTTGAATTGCAAATTTCCACCAAAACCACCTGATTCATTACTTGAATGCATTCCCAATCCAGTCAAGGAGTTTCTTTCCCTACTTCCATAGGGGCAGGAGCAGGCTCTCCTTCCTTAACATCTCAGGAGGGGGACATAAAACCCGAGGGATGCTTTACTTGTGAAAGCCTGGAGCCTGCAAGGTGACAGGCACACAGGCAGCCTGTCTAGTGCTCAACAAAAGAGACGCTTCTGGCTTTGCTGCAGCAGCCAGATTTCTCCTCGCAGCAAAAGGTCAAATCCTAGAATAGTCAGCAGCCCTTTCGGAAGCGCTCGCCTTGTGCTGGGAAAGGACACTTCTCAAAGTTGACGGCCATTTGAAAACGTTCTGTCGCTCCTGTGGGCCCTCCAAAAACCCACTAGAAGAAATGGCAATCTTTCCTTTAATGTTCTCAGGCTCCCAAAGGAAAAGTGCTGTGAGGATGGCAGAGCCCTGGGGAGCAGAGGAGCCTTTGGCAGGTGGCTGCGCTCACCACGGCCCATAAGCACAGGGAAAAGCTCCAGTGATTTCTCACTTGGTGCGAGAGGGCTGGGATTCAGCCACTTCACCTGTGAAAGGACACAACGGGCTGTCTGTGATGCTATATTCTCCTTGAGCCTAAAGGGAATATATGGCAACTTTAATGGGTGTCAGTTAATTCGTTTGAGATCCAGCTTAAAATTGGATCTTAAACAATTTCTGTACATGTTGTCAGGTCTTTCTAATCCCTCCATTAGCTCACCCTTGAAACCCTTGTGTGTCTAAATTTCCAGCTCACTGGAATCTTGGTCACAGGTGATTAAAAACTCTCCTATGGACTATTAAAGTTCCCCACAGAATATTACTAGCTGATACCTAATCACTTTGTTGTCTCTATTTTTAGAATATTTGTTTCTTTTAACCCAAGTTCTGCATTTCAGGCATTTGGGCTGCTTGCAACATCCCTTGAAAGGTTTTCCCCATCTACTTACTCTTCATTAGTATTCACAGTCACAAGAACATTTTTAACTCACATTCATGCACACATTCCCAGATAAAAGTTCTCTTAATGGGACTTCATACCTGATATCAAATACGTTGGTAATTAAACATCCATAAATGCTGAAAAATAAATAAACGTTTGCATGTTACTTGGAGGTGGCATCCAATTTCCTCTTTGCTTCGAGGACGTGCTCCCCATCCTCAATACACCCCAAATGTTCTGCCCCTGAGAGGGTTGGTAGGAAGTCAGAAGGGGAGTTTGTAATTTCCCAGCTGTTCAGCAGGGACAGGGCGAGAGGGGATGTGCAGCAGAGCAGGTACAGAGAGCTGTGGTCACAAAAACCAGCAGCAGGAACAGGACAGAGAAGGAGCTTCACGACTTAAGGGAATGCCAGTAAAATGCAGATAAGCACATATTGCATCTTCACCTCTGAGGGGGGCACAGACAATAGAGACACTCTCCTTTAGTGCTTCCAATAGTTTGTAAATAAAAAAATACCTTTGTGAACTCCAAGTTTTCTCCTGCTCAGCAGATGGCCAAAGGAAGCAATTACACGGGGTACTAAACAAGCAGAATTTTCTTCACAAAACAATTCACTAAAATCTTTTATGTGAGAACAAGCTTTCATTAATGACCTCTTTGAATTTTACTGGTGGGCCCAGCAATAATACACGGGTATTGTTAGAAATGTAAATGTAAAGAGATAAGGAAATTTTCAGGCAAATCTATATTTAATTTCAAAGAAAAGCTGCTCATTTCTAATGGCCCTGTTTGCATGGATATCTGATGGTAAGGCTAGGGGAGGGTCACAGCAGATAACACCTAACAGGATCATTGAATGAAAAACAAATATTTATTTTCTCTTTGTCTCTTTGGGACTCATTTGCATTAAAACTGCAGCTTTCCCAGAGACTGTTAGTGAAAAAAAACCCCTTAATTTATGCATTTAATATTAGGAAGGCTCTTTGAGATTAAGGTTATATAAAAGCTGATTCCTCTCCACCTCCTTGTCTCTCCACAAAGAGCATGAAGCTGAGATGAACGGTTCGGGTGCTCCGTTTGTTGTATACCTCAAATTTGCATTTTATTGCACCTATGTATTTTTATAACTGTATTATAGATCCTATTGTCACACTTGGTTTCTTTCCTGAATTCCAGCTGCTATTCCACAAAGCTATTTGTCACTTATTTTAACCTTGAGCATGCAAAACTCTTCACAGGCTTAAAATTAAGCAAGAGCTTACGTGAAGAGACGTTTAATGCGTTCAGTCAGTGTTGCCTCAGTACCTGAAGCTCTTTTGCATTATCTCCAGTACCCTCCCTGATCTTTGGCTCTGGAAAAACTTTTTTTTTGTCATCCTTAGTGTCATGAGATTCCTTTCAGAAACTGAAAAAAAATTGATGTGGATACGTTATAAATTGAATACATTTTTATTTGCTCAAGTTTGTTAAACTTGCTGTCATCATGGGGTCACAGAATGGTTTGGGTGGGAAGGGACCTTAAAGCTCATCCAGTTCCACCCCCTGCCATGGCAGGGACACCTTCCACTGTCCCAGGCTGCTCCAAGCCTCGTCCAACCTGGCCTTGGACACTTCCAGGGATCCAGGGGCAGCCACAGCTTCTCTGGGCACCCTGTGCCAGGGCCTCCCCCCCCTCCCAGGGAACAATTCCTTCCTAAAATTCCGTCCAAAACTTCTTTCTTTCCATTTAAAGTCATGCTTTACGCTTTTGTAAGGACAATTTGGGCAATAACTCCCCCAAGAACATCTTGCACTGGGACGCTCCCACCAGAGACAAGATGGGATCCCACCTGCACAGGGCAGCCAGAACCTGTCGCAGTTGTTGTGTCCTTGCTTTCCTTGTGGGATAGAATGCAAATACCCAAGGGGTCGTTGAAAACCAGGGTGATTATCCAGGGTACTTTGCATGCCTTTTTATATCTGTGTTTGTCACATTGTGTTTGTTGATCAGCGTGCCGAGGTCCTCTCCTGTTTTATTGTCTGCTCGGTGTGAATAAGCATGGTGCAAAAGCCAACTGTTCTTCAAACCTGTTTTGAAACTGCTTTAAAAACTGCACAAGTGTATATTTCTTTTAAATAAGTAGCAGATTTACTTTTAAGTGAGACAAGTTGAAAAAGGAATTCAGGTACTACCTAGAATTCAGGTAATGCAGGAGGTGGGATCTCTTGATGGAGTTTTATATGGAATGGCATTTTGCATCAAAATAATTACATCTCTGTGCTGATTAACGATTAACCTGGTTCTTTATTATTCCTTTCTGAATGGCAGCTTCAGTCCTGAGATAGACTCCCTGTGGAGTCAATAGGAGAAGTCATGTGAACATCAAAAACCAGAAGTTATCTTTGTCATTAACCTTGAGAAGCACCATCGATCACTGGCACTAAGTAAGATCTAATGGCTTCAGAGAAACAACTGCTTCAAAAACAATTTTCAAGGCATATTTGAAAACGAGTTAGATGAAGCTACAAAAATACGGCATCGATATGATTTGGTACAGCTCGCTCAGAATTGCTTTGTGATGCAGTTCAGCTAGATTTACTGGGATGATAAAGAAGGGAAAAGTCTCCATGTTGCCTTGTTTTCCAATCAAAATTAGCATCTGCCTATGATGCAGGAATTAATAGAAGTAGAGAGGCATGTGAGTGCAATGCTGATGCTCTGACAGGACCATTTTAATGCTGCACTACTCACTTTAGCTCCTCTGTAACTCAGGTGTGTTTGAAAATGTGACCTTATGCTTACAACCTGACAGGGAAAAAGAAATACATGAGTGGTTTCTGCAGGCTTGGGAGATGTAAAAACATGCTTTGAAAGAGATTTCCATCCCACTTTTTGGGTTGAAAGCAATTTCTAAGCCTTGAGAATTTCAACCGTCCATATCCTCACCAGTTCTTTAAACTAGAGATGGTGCCCCTCCAATAGGTAAAACACCAGTAATTTGAATCTTTTTGAGTGGGTCTTTTTGTACCTTTTGAAAAGTACAAAATTGGCTTTTTAGGAAGTTCTGCACTATTTCAGACAGAAAATATGGTCCCCAAACTGCTTTGGTTGGTGTTTTTAAAGGGGTGTGTCAATTTAGTGCCTTGGGAGAGAAAATCTCCAGAGCAGACCAGACAAAAAATTAAACTCAACATTGAGTGACGTGTTATTGAAATCCTGAGAAAAGACAATGAAATAGAGGATGTTGTGCCGAAATAAAATATGATGTAAAATTTTTCTACTCTGGTGCTTGGCCAGCAGGAAACTGCCAAAATTTAAGGCCTAAGTCAATGGCTCTAACTCAGGTAAATACTCAAATATACAAAAATTTCACCCAAGCAAATACTGTGGAGGTTTCCAGTCTGGGGTGAACTTGCATGAGACAGACTTTAGTCAAATGCAGCCAGCTCTGCCTATTTTATTAAGATGTGACCCTTCTCCTGCTGCAAGCTCATCTCTTACACCATGATTTGCAGCAATTAATTGGTCTCCTCTAAGCTGACTAGCAAATCCATATACTACTGTAATTACCTGAATGTAAAATATTTAGGAAATATCTATCATGCTCTTGGAAGTCTCAGGTCATTGAAAGAAAGCCAATGAAATTGCAAACAGGCTGAAGGGATTGGCTACCAGGTACCTTTCCTCCCCCCTCCCCATCCTCTTGGCTCTCAGCATTTGTCTCTAGGGCATGACCAAATAGTGGCCATGTGTCATAAAGACATTTATCATGTAATTACAGCTTTAAGATCAGTTTCTGTTGATGTGAGATGATTACTTTGTATTTCACGCCTTTCAGGTTCCCAGCTGGGATTCAGAGGTTTAAGGACATGGGGTATATATTTTTCAAATTTATGAGATAGCCATTAATTTAATTAATTGGACCATAAGAGTTCAGTCAGTGACCGAATAAGAATCCTGCGAAACAGAGAGAACCAGATGTTTTATGAAGTTTCGATATTTTTGACGTGGATAACTTGGCAAAGCAAAGGCCTTTGTTTCCTCCTCGAGGAACAGAACATTTCTGTGGAGTAAGAAAAATGACGTATCAAAGTCACTGCCTGTGAAACCTGATCCTGGAATAAGAGCACCGTTCAAAAGAGGTTGTTTTAAGCCTGGCTTAAATTGCATTGTTGTTATGTGTTAGCATTAGCCCAGTGCCATTCCTGTGTGGTTTACATCAATACCTGCATTCTAAAATACGGGCTCAGGCATTGTGACCATGATTCCTCGAGTTAATTTTGGGGTTTTCTGTTGTGTGTTTATCTGATTTTGTGTTTGCAGATTGATACCTGATTTGAATTATTGTGAGAAGGTCCCTGTTGCCAGGGTGATCACAAAGCCACATTTCTAATGTTTTCAATGTTCACTAAGCTCATATTTCTATGAGCTTTCCTGAAAATGGATTTCCACTGAACTTCTCCTGATATGGGGGTCAGCTTTTTTGACCATCCTCACAGCTGTTAAAATTAGTGTATGCTGTTTTTAAAGGCTTCATTGAAGCCATCTAAGATTTTAGTGGAAGGGATTTTAGGTTTCTTTCCATTATCTCCTAACGTGAGATGCAGCAGGAATTCCAGGACTGCAGCTGCGTCCAAGTTACAGCCAGACAAAATACTTTATGCTTCTCCACTTTTACCAGTTAAAGAATTCAGCCTGTCTCTCGTCCAGAGAGAGCCCCAAATCTCAACATTTACCAGGAGCAACTAAACCCGTAAATTTTACATTAAGGATAGAGCAAGATGAAATTCCATATCACGGCACAACACTCAGCAGCAAAGGCCTGCCTTGTGCAGAAGGGTGATTTGCTATTCCCTGGCACTGGCATGCTCACATGGGTGCATCAGACTGGCAGGAATCCAGAGTAATGGATCATGAATTAAGTCCAAAGGCTTCTTCCTGAGGTGGTGTTCGCTGGCAGAGCTCCTCAGCATCGATAGGCTCCTGTGAATGCCACCAAGGAACTTGCCAATTGTACCCCCAGCCCTGTGGTTGCAGCCACCAATCCCATCCACTTGAAAATAAAAGGTCACATCCCGTTGTGATGCACTGATCTGGAAAAACATGTCCATGCTTTTATTTCTTTGGGGAATGCACTCGCCTGGTGGAAATTATTGTGGAAGCATTAAAGCAGAGGGAGTTACCAAAACTTAAATCAGCAGCTCCATTTGTCTCTTCTGTAGAACGAAAAAAATGCAGAGCTGGTGGTGGCTGAGGACTGTAAAAGGATGAGCAAGCAGGCAGGAGGGATTTACACTGGGAGGAAAACAATGGCAGAAGTCTTGCGACGGCAGAGAAATTATATCTGATTTGATCTGAGGGCACAGGCCTGGCCCTGGCCATCCCAAAATCACTGCATGCTGCCAGCCAAGCTGTTCTCATGCTTAATTTACAGCTCACAAGGTTCATGTACTGTCTAATGAAAAATCTGAGTGGGAGCTTGCAGGAGAACATAGACCAGTGACCAAATTATTCACAATTCTGCAAGGAGTTTGGCCCAGAAATGCCCTCTTGATGACTGGCACCAAAGGTTGATATCAGGAGCTTTATGATCTCTGGGTTTCTTTTGGACTGGAATGTGTTGCTTAATGGGACACCAGTCCTCATCTTTTGCCTCACTCAATGTCACATTTGCACTAGAGCAGCACTTAGAGAGGTTTGAGAAGCTCTCCTGGAAGTTGGATCCTAATCTTGATGCTGAATGTTGCTTGGTGTGTGCAGTCACTAAGGCTACAAGTTAAGTGTGGGAAAAGCAATAGGAATTGCCTTGACTGTTAATCTTTTTAAATTAGAAACAAATTTTTTAAAAACCCAACCTGTAAATGTCTATTTAGTTTGGGACAGGCCTAACAGAAAGTAGGATTTTACTATGTCAATAAATATTATTGTTTGCCCTTTCCTTTGGTGCATGCTTGCCTTTCAGGTAAATTTATCTCCATACATCTTCACTTTAAAATGGTAATAAAAGATCCTGAACCCTCTGTGTCTTAGGAGTGTGTGTAACTAAGAACAATTCTGTTACAAACCAATTTCCATGCTCTTTTACAAGCTGATACAGAAATATTCCATACAGTTAATATTTAATACCAACATGGCCGTGAAAAATTCAGCCACTAATAAATGGGATTTATTTATTTTCTTCCATTTAAATTGCCACTGCTGTTGTCCTAAAATTGTTGATGGATAGATTATCTGAAGTGGAAACAAATCCTCATTTGTTGTGGGCTGGTTTGTGTTTATCAAAGGTGTTTAGGTCCACAACCTCAAGCTTGTACAGGAACACGAACATCGTTCATCACTCCTGAGCTCCTGCTTGTCCTGCAGGGGACAGAAATCAGTACAGTAAGGGAATATTCCTTATTGTAGAGGCAATTATCACAACTATTACTTGTAAAGACAAATTCCTGCCAGTAAACCCTTCAGTGATGCAGGTTTTGGCCTGTACTGCTCCTTTCTTACATCCTGGCATGGCCCAAAATGGATTTGAGCATGTAACACCCACAGTTTCTTGATGCTGTGCCTGAAATAGAGATGCATATTTGTATTCTGTACTTATTAAAACAGGAGGAAAACATCCCAGCTGGATACCCACGTGCTCTGGATTGCTGTGCTCTTCCAAGGGCAATTACCCTGCCCACTTAGAAAAGAGGTGTTATAATTCCTCCACGTTTTCCATAGCATCAAAATTCACACTTGCCCTTTGAGAGCTTGCATTTGCTGCTGTGTGTCGGACCCAGGCAGGTACCAGGCTGGCATTTCTTCCCTCTAGATTTTGAAAGAAAAATCTCTGTGTAATGGTCATACCCTCATCTTTTTCTGCTTTTTTCCCTTCCCTTTTTTTTTTAATTTTTTTTTTTTTAATAAAAATAACAGAGAAAGAGAGGCATCAAAAGCAATTTTTCATCCCCACATGCCTATGTGGTAAACCCAGATGTCAGGCTTTTTGTGGTGATGTGATTCATTCCACTTCAGTGTAGGGTGTTAGCTCTGCATTTAGTCTTGCCTGGATTGTAACGAAGGACACCGATTACTCTGGTGATTCCAGCTAAAAGCTGCAGGAGAGGCATTAGAATACAGGAAATGTATAGGGGAATGCAATTTCAAAGTGGATGAAAAATGTGTGAGTGGATGAACATTCAGTGAGGTAATTACCGCTCAGGTTTAGTCCTGAATTTTCTTCTGCCTTACTCTAGGAAGAGCCTAATGGCCAGACCTGAGTTTTTAATGGCAACATTTGGGCAAAAAGTATGGCTATTAGGTGAGCAAATGTAGCACTTTATCCTGGAGGAGAGGAGATCACCTTCGGTGTCAAAAGTAAAGGAGAATCAATTCAGCTTTGTGAGCTGTGAAAGTTTGCAGTGGGAAATCCTGGAATGGTCTCGCTCCGGAGGGAGGTGAGGGAAGATGGTGTCTGAGCCTGGCATGTGCTGAGCACAAAATGCATGTTCAGAGACAGTCAAATCCATTGATTTCAGCCATCCTGGGGAAGTTTTTCCACATTCCCAGCAGCAGGAAAAGAGAATCCATAATTTATGCCAACCCAAGTATTGCTGACCAAAAGAGGTACAAAGCCAAATGTAACATGAGCGCCATTTTCATCACCAAATGGAATGCGTTTCACAATGAATCAGTTCTCTAGAATAAAAACAACAATTGTGGCTCTGGGTATCTCTTCAGGTGAAGTGAACACTCCTCTTTCTGAAGAAAACAGTTTCAATTAATCTACATGATTAACTATGACAATTAACAGGTTTCAGTGGCTTTTCTCATATAGGGTGGCAAGGACAGAGTCACTAAATGGGTGCAGTAAGAACAACATCATTTTTTATCCTAAGGCACTCCTGGGAAAAACAGATGAGCTGCCTCTAGGTTTCCCTGTGGAGGGAAAATTTATATTCTGGTCTTTGAAACATTTTCCACCTTTCATAGACATGTTCTGGTGAATTTGCACTGTCTTCACTGATCAAAATATTGGTGCTGATCCTTTCTGCGTGGTATTATTCAGGCATGCACTGAACCACACAGTTCAGGTCCTTCTCTGTGAGGGAACGGGGTTCAAATTCAATGAAGCAGAGGGAGAATTTCATCTTGGTCTCACAGATCTAAAATATTTGCCCAAAGGAGCATAGTAAGCCCTGCATCTTCAGGGAAAAACTCTAGTTTTATTTTTTTCTTTAAATAACCCCTACAATAAAGTCATATCAAAATCATCACGGCTCAAGCAAACTTTTCCACTTTACATAAAACCAGAATACATCTTCTTTTATTCTTACTTTTAAGCAGGAAAAAATTAAGAGTGGAGTGGAGAGAACAATGCCTGCTGTGCCTCTTCTCAGCTCTAGTTCTGCAAATCAGCCCAAACCCATCTGCTTTCTGCACTGCCTTAATTGCTTGCAGAGCTTTTTATGGCCAGTTTGGACCCCAAATTGCAATTACAGCTGCAGGCTTGAGGCTGACACGAGGAACAAAGCAGAGAGCAATGGACAGCACTGTGACTCTCCCATCTGATGTGCAGGATAAAGCCTGAGCTTGTCTCCTTCCAGGCTCCAGCTGGGACAGAGGTGGGACAGGAGGAGGGGGAACCTCACTGTGACAGGGATTTTGCACGGTCAGGGGCAGGAGCTCCAAGGTGTGAAGCAGGAGGGGCCACACTCCTGAGATCTGGCTGGCCCATGGGAAGTCCTGAAAGTTTGGATCACCCAGATAAACCCACCCAGATGTGCACCTAGTTTTTAACTTTATTGTGTTTTTCAGCAGGGAGGTCTGCTGCAGTGACATACAGACCTACAGGCATCACATCAGCAATAGCAACGGTATTTATTTCTCTTGTTATTTGCCTTTCATTTCTATGAGCAGGCATTTGATCCCTCAAACAATCCCAATCCAAATGTCCTTAAAGTGAACTGATGTACTGTACTTAATAGCCTGGTGACTTCTTGGATTAGACTGATCGAGCCAGTGATGAATAGGGTAAGTATAGTTAACAGCCATTCTTAAACAACTTTGAGTGTCATTAATTTTGTTATAGGACAGATTAATCTGAAATGTCAGGACTTGCTGTACTAGACCTAAAATTGTATTTTCAAACCAATTTTAACAGATTGTATTTCACTCTTGACACAAAATTCATTTACTCGCCTCAGATTGCAGCTTTTATTGTAATTGTATCAAATTAAATCAGGGCATTAGAACCACAGAAAACTAAGTTGAAGTTATAGGAGGATAGTTGCACTAAATTTCTTTCTATTTGCCTTTTAATGCGTTTTTCTCCTTAAAAAAAATCCCAGATACGTGGACATTGCTACAGGTTAAGAAGAGATTATAACAGACTTTTGGAGATATGTAAATCATACCCAGACAGAAGACTATACCTACCCTGTGCGTTATCTTATCTACAGAACACAATACTTGCTTTTCTTTAACAAATTTAATGTTTGTTTTGATTAAAGTCACAAATTAGATCCTAAAGCCAGTTTATTTAAGTCAATTTCAAACACACAAATGAAGGGCTATGATAAAAATAAACAGAAATTAATTTGGACTCCAGGAAGGCAGCAAACAGCATGATTATCACTCCTGAAACCTTTGAAATGCAGTTTAAGGATGAGTTTCTGGGCCTTTGAAAAGGACTCTTCCCCCTCACCCCCCAAATAATACATTGCAGATAACAAATAGCTAAATCAATAATCTGCTCATAGGCAAACTCTGCAGCAAAATGTGTTTGGACAGAAGCATTTCTGGAATAATTCTGAATTATGAATAAATTCGTAAAAGTACCAGTCAGTTCACAGATAATTCATGAACTGAAATAAGGGCAAAATTTGTCGAATAAATTATTCACTACAAATAGTTCCTAAGCTCTCCAAAGTACTATCACACTTCATTTATCTCTTGCCTTAGGGGTAGATAAAAATACTCAGAAAAAATTATAAGTAACCTGAATTTTTATCTAAAAAATTTAAGCTAGGACATCTCCTTTTGCAGTATTTTTAAGGCTTAGAAGCTTGCTCAACTCCAGCTTTTATTCCCCCTCCACAGAAACCATATTTTATGTCAGGAGTCCCTGGTTTTTATCTCACAATCAGAGACAATATGGTCAAGAAAGAGCAGTAGATGCAGCTGCAAATTTTGTGCACTAGATTAGTGAATATCTAATGGATTTTCAAGGTTTCCATTCAGAAAAGGAATGTCATTGGAATCAGAGAATCATAGAATAGCTTGGACTGGAAGGGACCAAAAATTCATCATTAGAGGGACATCAGCATCTGTAATTCCTGGCAGCAATATCAGGAGTACAAAAAGATGTCTTTTCTACTCTGTGTTGACCCAAACTAATATTTTGTCTGCTGTAAAATAAGAAATAGAAAAAATATTCAGGAGAAGTCCAAACTGGACAAGAAAAAATTAAGGATCTTTCCAGATGTAGGCAGATGCTGGAAAACTGAGGTGTATATTGGTGTATCAAAAACTTACAGAAATATGAAAGATTGAGGATTCTGCTCTGACTATTTGGGATGAATCCTGGTAGGAATATTTCATGTAAGAAGGCTGCTGCAGCAAGAACCAGTTTGAGCTTGTGATCTTCCAACTTTACACCAGACAACTTTAACCCATAGTGTCAAAGGAGGGAAATGAGGTAGTGAAAGTCAGTGAGCAAAATGACTCTGAGCTGTGCTTTCAGGACATGTTTCAAATCCGAAGGAATCTCAGGAGCAAAACAAAATAAAAAAGAGAAGTAAACAAAACACCACACAATTCAGAACTTGCACATGGGACAGGTTACACCGGGTTTTCCTCTTGGACCCCTGAGAAGGGAGCACCCAGGGAAGTGTATGAACATACAGAAAAGTTTTGTCTCATTCTCTGAGGTCACATTAAATTATGGCAACCCCAACCTGCAGCCTTTCAAAATGCCACCAGGCCAATGGTCCCTGACAGACCCCAGCAGCATTCTCCAGGGGAACAGCTTGGTAGGCATTTAACCGAGTGCCCGGCTCTCCTTGCTTCACCAAACAGAAACTAAATTAGACGGGTCAAGCATTGTCGATCTAATCTCACTGTGAGCTGAAAACACAGGAGCTCTGCTGCCACCAGAGCAGAGCAGAGCCTGCTGTGACCCCACCATGAACTGGAGGGGATGGGAGATCTCCAGCAGGTGCAGTCGGGGAGGACTCAATGTCGCATTCAAGTTTATTCTTTGTACGGTTCTGAGAATGGCGGGATTGTGTTTTGAATCCAATACCCCGGGGCTTTCACTTGCTTTCTCACAATTACCTGTGCGAAAAGAAGGGGGGGAAAAAAAAAGGAAAAAAAGAGAGAATTCTTCTGTGGCATAGCAGGAACGGTCAAGGGCAGTTCAGATTAAAGACCATGATTGGCACAGGCTGCGGAGAGGCTAAGCCAACAAAATAAAAAATAGAACCATCCTGTTTAATAGAAACAAATTGCTCTCCACTTCTCCCTGACACAGATAGTGGGGCCATTTGTACCTGCTGCCCTTTGTTGGGAACAACGGCAAGGAAATGTACTCGTCCTGAGCGGAATAAAATTCTTTTTGTTGCATTTGGCTATCTCAGCTCGCAGAACAAGCAGGGCAGTTAAGTAGTTGAGCTTCCTTGTACATTTGTTTGATTAAAGGTCTGTAACACTGGCTCAGGTAGAAACAGCTCAGCTGCATGGAACAGCAATGAATGAAAGGCTTGTTAGGGAGCAGCCAGCGAGACACGGCGGAGCTGCCTTCGGAATTACCTCTGAATAGGAGCTTGTTGTTTTGCTTGTTCCCCTCTGCATGGAAGGACAAAACTGTACATTTGAAATGACATGCGATGAGATCTGGGCTGGTTTGCATGTGTATATTGGGAAAACTGCTAAAAACCAAGGGCAGCTCTTTTGCAAGTCAACCCATGAAAACAAATCTCCTTCAGATGTCCCCGAGTGCTCCAGGTAACATTAGCATTTCCAAAGGTCGGAGTGGAGTGTGTTAGAGCATATTTATGAACTGACCAAGTAGAAGGCTTTAATTTTGATCATAAATGGGCTGGAGAAGATCCAACCAGCTGCCTAAGTGATAAAAAAAATAAATCCAGTGTTTATTTGTGTTATTTTCTAACCTTATAGGGACGTGGCTAGGAGTGGCAGATCTCTTACAGTGAAAAAACCATTCCAGCTTTAGCAATTCCAATCTCCCAGGTTGAGCAATAGCTGCTCCTGCTGCCTCCACCTCCATCAGCTCCCATCAGGTAACACTCAGTTGTCAGCACACAAACAGTTCATCTTTTTTGTTGAACTGATGCTGTAGTGAGTATATAAATGTATGTATATACATACACATGACGTATGTACATACATATATTACTTTCCTGATGATCTCTAAATTTTGACTGGATTTTCTCTCAGTTTTTCTATGTAAATGGACTAAGTAAAAAATTGCCAGTCAAATATCCAATGTCACAACTAACAGGCAAAACAATTAATAGGCAAAACAACTCCTTACAGCAAATGGGTTACAAAATGTAGGTTTAAAAATATATTTCTTTAAACATAGTTGGTGTGATTTTAGAAGGAAAAACTAATATGTGATGCACACTTGAAACTTGGAAAACTTAATTAATTTTGAAAAAGTCATATTAGTAAATCATCTCCATGTGCATAAAGAAAGTACAGTATAGATTCATTCAAATGTCTTGCACAATTTAAGATTAATCTAAATGAAGCTTTTTGTTAAGATTTACAAGGTTTAGTTATTGCCGTTTTTAAAGCAGAGGAAAGCTTTCCTTCAACATTTTACTTGCCATTTCTTCCTTTGGTTTGTCAACAAAGAAAGGACAATTTGCTACTTTTTCATATCTGTATTTCTATGAACAATAGGCACATAAAAGAACAGAATCCATAAATCATCATGGATTGCAATATTGTAATTTTGGAACTTCTGGTCTGCTGGAATACTATGTGTTAGAGATCACCAGCACCAAATAGGGCAAGGAGCCTTTGGGTCTTTCTGGCATAATGGACACATAAACAGGGTGGGCAGCGCTCCTAAATTTTGGTGTTTCTGGGAATGTGACCTGGAAAGCTCCAGGACCGTGTTAAGCGGATCAGTCTGATATTCTGTGAGTGAGACACAAACATTTAATAACAGAAAATTTTTGATTCTATGAAGACAAAGCAACTAAACCACTAAAGAAGGAAGACACACGTGAATGGGACAACATTTTCCAAAGGACAGGTATTCCTACTGCTCTTAGGGCTCTGATCCGTGTCTGGAGGTGCCTCCCTGGATGTCAGCTCTGCTATAAACTGCTCTGAGTGGTATCTTACATTTTGAATGCCTCCTTGTGAGAGTCTCCTCTCTTTACTTCACCTAAACTCAGAGCCCTCGTGCTCTTCGGTCTCTGCTGGAAAATGTCACCTGCAGCCTCCACCCTTCAGCAGCTCTTTTTTTCACAGGAGCATTTCCTTCATTTCACTGAATGAAGTTTTTTCACTCTAGTTTCTGGATAGGAAAGGCCTTCCTTCAAATTGTATCACAAATGCAAACTAGAAAACTACACAGCAAAGAAAGGAGGAGATAATTTTGGCATGTTTAGTTGCTTCTTGCACCTGCAGCAAGATTGTGTTGTAGGGAAGGTTTGGAAGAAAATAGAGGAATGCCAAAAAAGGAGTGATGGCATCAAAAACCCCTTTTAAAGAAACAAATCTCTCTTAGATTTGCACTCCAAATCAATGCCCATTTTGAGCTGATTTCACGTTTACAGAATCTGATTGAAGGGCCCCTATCACCGCCACAGCCAATTCCATCGGAATACAATGCTGCCTTAATGAAGCAAGGCATACAGCTAATGGTGATTTGCTTGGGCTCAGAAATGGATAATTTGTTATCAAATCCTTTAATAGTTCATGCTGAAGTTTCTGTCATTACTTGTTGCTCCTCTCAATCTTTATTATGACAAACCCTTTAAAAATGCGTAGGTAGAAAAAAGTGCCCATTAATCCTTTCAAGGAAAGGCCGCCAGTACCAGATTAAGTCAAGCTGGCATCTGAAACTATTCTTTTCTTCATGACACATAGTAAGTGGTGGGTAATCCACATCTTAATCTCCTTGTTGCACAGCTTGGTTTATGGTAACCGATACTCCTGTGACTGCTGCAGACTCCTATTGTGTTACCTTGGGCAGGCAGCTCTTCTTCCTGTTTTTTCCCCTGGAATGTCTGATAAAGGCACCCTTGAAGTTGACCACAGTCTCCTGAGAAAGTGCTTTTCAGAGAAAACATGATTTCTTTAAATTTGTATTTAAGTTTCTTTTGGGTTTTCCCCTGAGCAAAGCCTCGGACAATATTTCTGTTCTCCTCCAACACATGGATTTCATTACTACTTTAAAAGGAAAACTTTAAGAGAAAAACTCTTTTAAATCCTCCATTCCACTCCATAACTTTCTGTGAGCTACAATTATACTTTATGTCAGTGCTTAAATATGAAGAAGAAAACAAAGGCTCTGTAAGAAGTGAAATTTAACTTGACCAGTGTACAAAACACAAAAGCAGCAGGTATTTTGATCTGAAATGATTGTGTTTCATACAACTGTCTAAGTGATGCAGCATTTTGAACTGTTTTCCTGACTTGATATTTTAAAATCCTGCGATTTTTCCCTGCTAGGAAACAGATATTTGCTACAACTGCTATTTTAAAGATCAAGAAAACAAGGCAAGGCGATGTAATAGTTCTTATCTGAACTTCTTCAGGTTCATTTGCTGCTCTCAAAGTCACTGGGAAAACTGAAGCATTTTAACAAACAGTTGCAAGAAACACCTGTGTCCTTTTTTTTTGGTATTTTATGACATAAGGCCACTCATCTTCCTTTTTCAGAGGATGGATTCCTGATGTGCTCTTTCCAGCAAATGCAAATTTTAATGAATTTTATTAAACGGAGAGACATTATAGATAACCCTGGAAAATACATCAGGAAAGCAAATAGAAAGCTCATGGGTGAGCTCAGTTTTTGACTTCAGAACAATTCTACTCCAGCTCCTGGACCTGGAGCTTGGCACTGATGCTTCAGACCCCTGAGGGCCGCGCCAGGGGATCCCAGAATCATGGAATAGTTTGGGTTGGTTTACAGCAGAGGAATGTTTCTCTGGCATTTTGGGCAATGAAATATCACAGTGAGCTTTGTAAGAACTTCTTGACTCCAGTGTACAATGTTTCTGAAAATTTCTACCAAGGTACAAAACAGCAATGACTTAAGACACCTAAATTCTCAAAAATATTATTTTTCAAGTAGGGTTATAAATAAAATGTTTTACCTTAGAGTTAAATGGAAATGCATTCTTCCATTTGGCTGAATAGAGTGGGACATGAGTTTGTGTTTAAATATCTGCTGAACAGAGATAGAAGCATTTATGTAACTAAAATGAAGCATTCCAAAAACCCTTCTGAATTGGGGCCCCTGAGAGAATCCTCTTAATATTAAATTGCCAGCCCACAGGAAAAAAAAAGGGACATACTGTAAATCAGATTTTGGAGCTCATAAAGGTTTTTATAAAAACTCAACATCTTGATTTGTGTTCAACTACTTCAAAGTTCACATATTTCTTATTTGAACTTTGCTAGGTGCAGTAATTTTCTTCTCGCTCAGGCTGGATTGGTTCTGCTTATTCAGATCTCATTAATTACAGGAAACTGGACTCATGCTCACATATCCCATTCACCCATCCTGCCCTAAGGCCAGTCAATTTATCTGGCATTTAATGAGGAGTTTTAGATTTTGCAAGTTATCAGAAGTGGGCTCTGAAAGTGTTAGCTCGTGAATTCTAAATAAATGGGCTACTCTGGGGCTTGTTTCAAAACAGATAGCACAGCAGCTCCTCAGCCTCTGTTAAACGAGTCTAAAATGCTCTGCAGGGTCATTCCAAAGGTGGGGTTTTTTTGTACTTGGAGAATATTGCCACTATCAGCTTTAACCTCTTTCAGTTCTGTGAGAACTTCATATATGCTATGATACTTTGTGCATTTAATTACCCAGTTTTTGGATAATTTGATGTATCAGTATTTTTTATCCCCACCCTACCAGCTGAAGGGGGCTTCATTTAACAGCACTTCCAGCAATAACTCAGTGCTATTTCCTGTGCTGGTTATTTCATATCCATCAGGATTAGCCCAGGCCCAGAGCTAAATGAAGGCCATAACAATCTCAAACACACATCAAAATCTCTCTCAGGTGTGTATGACGTGTCTATTAAGCACATTAGCACCATACTCTTTGAAATAAAATTAATTTCAGTATGAAATACCAGCCTTTGGATACCTGGAGTGGCTGGCTCTGTGTCTTCTCAGGTACCTGCCTTTGGAAAGCCATCTGTGGAAAGATGCTTGGGATTTAGAGGCAACCACGTTTTCCCCTGTGAACCCCACTCTCATTATTAACAGATGCTTAATTCTCTTATGTAGACAGGTTCCTGTATTCAGAGACTTGAGAAAAGTCTCTGGGGAGGGTGAGGGATGCTCTCCATCCATCCCATGGTGTTCTACTCCAGAGACAAGTGCAAAACCTCTCTTCTTTTGGGGAAGGGTGAGTTCTGTGCCCTTCCCTCCATCCTCTGTTGGAGAGGTTTAACCTGAGGGGAGGTTGAATGAATGCCTTTAATCCCCCACAAACCTTCCAGAGAAATGGTACCACTTCTTTCTCTTTAGAAAAACCAATAAAAAAGTAGGAAATCTGTTGCAATATTTTAAAAAGGTGTTCAATGTGAGGCCCAACACTGTTGAAAGGCACATGGCCACACACTGTGGAAACAACAGTGCCTTGCCCAGTTCAATCCAGCTTCTCACATGATGCTATAACTGAGCAGTTCAGCAGACATTAATAATTTCCTGTTGCTATATAAGATTAGTTACTGGTCAAACAGCCCCTCTGGACCAAAGTCAAGCCTGAAGCCCTGTTAAAAGCACCCTGTATGATCCCAGGATAAAAGACTTCTCTTCAGTTCTCGTAAATATGCACATACAGATGTGTTTTATTTTTGTTCTGGAAGAAGAGCTGGCTTCACCTCAGCTCTGTGCCCAGAAGAAGATTGCCATCTATAGATAACTGTCCCCAACTGCACGTCCCTGTGTCAGCTGGGGAGGACTGGGCTGGGATGTCAGTGGCAGGGGGAGATGTGCTGTGCCCTCCTGGGCTGGGATGTTACTGGGAACACAGCTTTGTGCCAGTAATTCTAATTCACTGCATAAAAGTGGCAGCTTAAACATGGAAATGGCTGAAATTCTCTTTAATTTTGTTAGCAATGCAAAACCACTGTCAGTAATTGTTGCCACTCCAGGAATATTTCAAGTAACCTGCAAACACGCTCTGATGTTCCTGTCCATTTATTTGTGTTCTCTTCTTGTGCAGACAATGTGGAAAAAAAGCAACCAAAATAAAACAAAACTAAAAAAATCCGTGGCATTTCTCAGCCTTGGCCAGTTTAGAGAGCAAGAAGCTGAACGTGTAGGATATCACTGGGTCTCAGATGATCTGCAGGTGTAATCCTCAGGCAGAAATAACTGTTCCAAAGTTATCAGTTGTTCCATGAAAAAGAAGAAAAAAAGGCAGGAGATGTAGTTAAATCCACACAAAACCACTGAGCATCTGTACATACACACACATCCAAAAAAATGGTTATTTGCCATTTTCAAAACATATTATGGCTTAAAATCAGTATTTGCTTGACCATTTGTATAAAGTGCACTTGATTTTTTGTAAGTATTGTCAAGTAAAAGATTTCCTCCAGGACACTGAGCTCTACAAAAGCTGGCTGGGACTGGCAAGAACAGAACTATAAAGAGAAAAAAAAATTAAATAAAAGTACATTTTAAATGCAATATATTTTGAATGATCTGGTACTAAAAAATTAGTGACCTTTCCTTTCAGCCAATTAGAGCTTTTCAGAAAAAGTCTTTTTGCCTTCTGGCTGTATCTGGAAAATTTCAGAACAAACAATTCCAAACTAACATCAGTATAACACAAAGCTGGTGATTTCAACGGGATGTGAAGAAACCCTGAGTACGAAGAGAGGACCCCATACAACTAAGTGTAAAAACTATTTCTAAAAGAGCATTTAAATGGAATTATTTTAGTTTTAAAAGTGCCTAGTTCAAGAACCAAGTATCCTTTTACTTACCTTTGATACGCAGCCATACGGCAGCAATATGTGAAATTTGTGAAATGGTCCAACCTGAATACAAATCAAATTACTTTGGTCTTGTCAATCTACCAAATCTTTCATCTTTTCCCTGGTCGCCTTTTCTTGCTACATTTCCTTTATCTCTGCTTGCAGTTTTAAGAAGTGAATGGCAAAGAGTCATCTCCAGTTCATCTGAAGATAAAACCCATTAAGCTGTTGTATTCACATTTAATTAATGTTTTCCAACTCTCATTTCCTATTTGCCTCCTGAAAATCTTGCCTAAAGTGCTATATGCCAAATAAAATAACTCAGGTAAGGGATATCTGATCCAAATGTTTCACAGGAGATGACTGGATAAGATAACTCTAAGGAGCTGATCATTTTTATTATTTGTGGACAGCCTTTCTAGCCGAGTTCATTCGCTGCAGACAGACTCTTATCCCTCAGGGATGAATGCTGCAAACTGAGCCTTTCCTTTTATTTTTCAAGCGTTGCCTGGTGCTGATACAATTGAACTTTTATCTTTATTAATTCAGAGGGTGGGCAGTTACCCCGATAAATCGGGGGCTGAAATGAAACGAAAAGCACCCATTTCTGCAGATCAGGCAGCACTTCCTACGGCTTTGCAAACATTAATCCATGCCAGACACAGAGCACCAGCTCCCAGGAAAGAGGGAGATTTTCATTTTGTGGGCACAACAAAGTGAGGCTTGTCCTGGAGGTGACCAGGGACAAGGGGTTGGGGTCGTGTCTCCAGAGCTGGAGCTCCCCACGCTCCCAGCCATCAATGCCAGCAGCTCCTGGAGCTGGGGCATGGAATCCTCCTTCTGTCAAGCAGAGCAGAGAATATCTGTGTAATTACTGGCTGTGTTTGTGCCCTGCTGCTGCTGCTGCTGCTGGCACCGAAGCACAAGGGAGAGCATTGAAGCAGCCGGGCAAGGACATGTCCGGGGAGGGGGGAAGAGACACTGGGGATGGAGAGCTGGGATTAAAAACCAGAGTGATGGGAAGGAGGGCAGACAACGGCCAGCAGGGGTAATCTCAGTCTGGGATCTAGGCATGGGCCAGATGAAAGAAAAATAACAGGTCTGAGTTTTATATTGTAATATTTGTCACAGGGCGGCTCAAACCGAGAGGTTTTGCTGTTGTGTGTTCAGAGCAGGGTCCTCACTGGAATCTCTGCAGTCAAAGGCAGGCAGGAGCCAGGTGGAAAATACAAAATGCTGGTGACAACAGCAAGGAGAGCACTGCAGAATGGGCAGATGACTCATGAAAATAGCATAAGGACAAAATATATTTGTATACACGTCTGTGCATGCACACGCACAAAGCGAGCATGCCTGCAATGCTGAATATTTATTTTTTGCTCTCATTACCAATTATTTTCACTGTTTTATTGCCATATTTGAGCCAATCACACAGAATTAGGGCACTGCTCGGAAATAATCTGAAATCTTCCTCCCTATAAAACAACCCTTCAGTCATCTCGGGCTCCTTCTCTTTAGGTTTAAGAATCTTAATTCTTTTGCAAGCAGCCAATCAACAGATTTGAAAATACCCAGTATCATTAGTAACCTGCAAGGATTTTTCACCATCCTCAAACATTTTTTCGCCAGTGATCACTGCTGTTTATATTCTTTATAACACATAATATATTTTAATGTGAATTCTTGCTACAGAGATTTTTCACAGCATTAACTTTATCACTTAACCTCTGTGCAGCAGCATCACGTTGAGTTACCATTTGTCCACGTTTTATTCATTAAACAACACTAGGCCTTTAAAACCCAGCTAAACATTGTCTAAATTTTCTGGTCTTTAGTTTGATACTGCTTATATGCTGTAATAAAAAAAACCGAACCCAACTTTTATCAAGCTGCTGGGTCATCCAAATGCTTTTCAGGGGACAGGATTTTGATGTAGGGAGCAAATGTACACATTCTATGGTGGTGCCTTTTTTCACCCTATAGAAAGGATCATCTCAGATTAAGCTGTGTTTTCTGACCTTGCAGAACTGACAGCATGATTTAATAGCCATTAGAGAAAAATGCCCCCAACTTTCTTCTGATTTTTGTGATTAAATATTCATTTCTTGGCGGATTTTCCCTGCTACATTGCAGCACAGCTAAGCTGAACAAATTGAAATGATGTGCGTGAAATCCCATTATAACCAGTGTTAAATCCTGATATAACAACTGGAAATTTCACTGCTGAGCCCCAACACTTCTTACCCAAGAAAGCAGCACCTTTTAGGAGGCACAGACCCCTCTGTTGTCATCAAAGTCCTGTTTGGCAATGGGATGCAGCAACTTTTAGCTGTTCACTGGAGCTGGGTGCCTCAATCAGCTCATGTGCAGTTAATTAAGCACAATAAGTTCTCTGTCCCATTTGCAGCAGTGTCCATGAGTGTCCCTTCCATGCATCACCCAGCCTGTGCCAGACCCCCAGCTCCATCCCTGCCATTCCTGGGGTCTCCTGCTTGCCCAGACAGCCTGGAATCAACGCTGTGTTCGCATGGCTCAGGCGTGCACCAGAATTCCTGCCTCCTGTCGAACAACAAACTCCTGTCAGGTCTTTGGAATCAACAGGGAATTATTGAGAGCTCCACGCGGTGCCGCGAGGTCATTTCAGACGAAGGGATCAGTCAGGATTTCATAAAGTATTTATTTAGCTGACAAAGGAATTCCCAACCTCCCTTTCATGTACGTTTGAGCTGATGCTAAGTTTCCGAGACAAGGCTCCGATTGTGGCTGTCACCAAACAATGACATATTTCTTTTCTTCTCTTAAATTCTCTGTATCATTCTATATAAGAGGGCAATTTGTCTGTCATGCAGCTAAAACAGGGCCCACTCACTGCCCTCATTAAACTGACAGCACAGTTATTAGCAGTAAACGAAGCCAACAGGCAATGAATTTAGCCACTGTTTTATGGCGAGCACCAGTGAGATTTTTTCAGTAATTAATTTGATAAATATATTAATTATGAATTGAGTTGACAGTACAATCAGATTGTCAGCCTTCCAGACAGGCTCTTGTGATAAGTAGCTTTGTGATGAAGTGGTCGGATTTCAGTACCTGTCATCCTCCGGTGTCAGTCTCTTATCACTGTCCTGGCCATTCACTCTGTAATTTCCTGTGTGTTGTAATTAAATGGTGGCTTTCTGATTGGAAGTGACTCCTCAAACTTAATCTCTCATTCTCTCAGAATACATTGTTTAAAAGTAAAAAAAAAAAAAAGACTCTTTGTTTCGGTGGCTTTTAATGTTAAAAAAGGAGCTTCGAATTCCACGTTTGGTTATTGCCCCAGTGGGTGCTTGGGAATGGTGGTGTTACTTTTGCTCCTGGCATCAGATGGGTGAAGTCTCCACGCTCCGCCACTGGCACCGTGAGTGGTGGCAGGAGGAGATGAAACCACGGGGAAATGTCAGCCCTGTTCTCCTTCTCCTCCAGCCCCAAACAGGGAACAGCCCAGCACAGTCTGGAGGACTTTGGGAAGGGTCACTGCTGGTACCTCTTGCCAGCTTTTCTTTTTTCTTTTTTTTTTTCCTTTAAGAAATTAATTAGGAACAGTGCCTGAGGTCATTTGGCTCAGGAGATACATGTCAAGATAAGATATTTCAAAACCACCTCCTTAATAATTTAATATCAGGTTGGAATTTGGAAGCATGATAGAGAATTGTTTAGAATTGCAAATTTAAGCAAGTTAGAAGAACTCTTAGAAAAGAAAACAAGCAGCATCTATCAGGATGAGTTCTTCTGTTGCTGTTTAAGCCTATCAGAAGACCCCAGACCTGGAGAGAATATTTACCAAATGCAGCAGGTGACTCTCTGCTTCCAGTTGCCTCATGTTGGAGGCAAAGGGTGGCCATGGGACTGGGGACTGCTGCTGGTCCTATGGAATCCTAGGATCAAATTGTTCTTTAACCTTGAGCAACTCAGGGTGACCCAAGCCAGCAAAAACTTCAGTGTGTGCTTAATTTTAAGCACATGGGCACAAGTTACCCCATGGAAGTTTTATAACGCATGTGTTTAATTTTAGTTTTGTACCATGTCCTGGGCTGTATCAGGAGCAGTGGGACCAGCAGGTCAAGGGTGAGGATGCTCCTCCCCTGCTCTGCTCTGGTGAGACCCCTCCTGCTGTGGTCTGTCCAGCTCTTGGCTTCCAGCATCAGGAGGATGTGGATCTGTTGGAGTGGTCCAGAGGACACCATGAAGATGCTCCAAGGGCTGGAGCCCCTCTGCTCTGAAGCCAGGCTGGGAGAGCTGAGGGCGTTCACCTGGAGAAGAGAAGTCTCCAGGGAGACCTCAGAGCCCCTTCCAGTGCCTAAAAGGGCTCCAGGAGAGCTGGAGAGGGACTTGGGAAAAGGGATGGAGTGACAGGACAAGGGGGAATGGCTTCCCACTGCCAGGGAATTGGCTACAGATAGATTGGACAGTTAGATAAGAGAGTTAAATTAGATATCAGGAAGAAATTCTTCTCTGTGACAGTGGAGAGGCCCTGGCACAGGGTGCCCAGAGAAGCTGTGGCTGCCCCTGGATCTCTGGAAATGTCCAAGGCCAGGTTGAATGGAGCTTGGAGCAACCTGGGATAATGGAAGGTGTCCCTGCCCACGACAGGAGGTGGAATAAGATGATCTTAAAGGTCCCTTCCAGCCCAAAAGACCCTGTAATTCTATGATTTTTTGCATGCATGTACTTTAATTTTAAGCACATACACAGGAGTATTTCTGTGGGGAAACTCATGTCCATGTGCAGGTGCTGTCCAGGTGTCACATTCCTGCCCCAGGCCAGAGCACTGTTTTTATCAAGATCCCATTTTTCACAGGGCAGAGCATCACCAGTTACTCACCAAACCATCACTGAAGTGTGAGCTGGTCTCTGCTGGATCTGGCGCTGCTTTTCCCAGCTCTGCCACCAGCACACTGCACCTGTGGATCTCCAGGTCTCCCTGAGCACAGCTCCTTGAGAAAGCTCAAGTCCTTTGCTAAAGCTGGACTAAGAGGGACTCAAGGCTGTGTTATAAAATGACAGCTGAGTTAGAGCTACATCCTGGCAGTCAAAGTGAAGCCCAAAAAAAGTCACCCAGAGCTGAAACAGGGACCTACTGCCAGGATTTGCATTCTATCCTACAGCCCCAAGCTCTGCAATGAAGCATTCAGAACAGTCTTTTTGAACTTCTCAACAGGGACAGTGTTTATGGATTATTTAAACATAAAAATATACAGCTTTCTGGAAAAGAACCATTTGAGCCCTTGGGGACTTGTAGTAGCTGTGGTGTTGTAGGAAGATCCATAATTGAGCATGCTAATACTGATATGCTATTGTTTGAGAGACATTTCGCCAGGCGGGAGCCCATAATGCAAATTATGTCTTAAAAGGATCAATTTAGAGACTCTATTCTATCATTTTACTGATTTGTAGATGTTTCCAAACTACAATCCAAAGCAAGCATCTACTCCATACTGGTGGAGAGATTACTGCTCACTTTTAAAGATGCTTTAAATTTTGCCAAGAATTTTATTCCGGTCAATTCCCATAATCACGTCAAAACCACATTTTAAGCAAACTGGTTCCTTTATGAAACATCTCTTCCTAAATCTGATAGCCCAAAATGAGATTATTGCTTACTAAACCCACAAAAAAATCTTAGTTAATGCTAATTAAAGTGGTTTAAATTGTCTTTTAAAATCAGTATGTGCCTATACTCTGTTACTTTGAGTAAAACATGTAATTTCTTTGCCTACATGCAAATCTTCCGTAATGGAAGTGTAATTTCTCTGTAAGCTTTGAATTTTCTTGTTACTGGCTGTGTTTGGAGTTTATGGCCAATGCTCTTGATTTCTCACATAGCATAAGGCAGTACATTCAATAAAAAATTTATGTGATGGTTCAAAAATGGTAAGAAAAAAAATAATGCCACCTGACACACTCATAAGGGTGATTAGGTGTCTCTCTCAGCAAGCTGAATAATTTTCTTCTAACAGCTTTTTCCATGTATTGAATAATGTCAAGTTGTTCCATATTCTCACTTCCTCACTTTTGGGGCTGTCACTGATACGAGTTATTCCTGAGAAAAGCTATGAAGGAATCGCACCCCGATAGCTGAATTCAGGATTTTTTTTTCTTTATTTATGGAATGTTTTTTTCTCTTAAACATAAGCTTTAACTGCAGAGCAAGATTTGCTTTCTGGCAAATGAAAAAAGTGACTTATTCCTTAGAATAAGACTGGGGCAGGCCCGCAAGGAAACACATCTTTATCATGTCTGAAAAATTCTAAACCAAACTGATTATGTGTCACTTGATAAAGTGCTGGAGAAGAATTATAGGTGTATTCCTGTTCCCACTAAAGCCAACCCGAGCCCTGCAGCAGCAGCAGCTCCCAAAGCATCCCCTGTGCTCCCAGGCTCCGGGGGCAGCGTGGCACTGCCAGCAATCCAAGTTGGGAGGAGATCGTAATTATTCAGCAAGGAAAATGCTCAGCATTTCCTGAGCGAGTCTTTAATCCTAGTTTGAAGTCATTGCTGCCATTGTAAGGTCCAAGTGGAAACTGTGGTGCTTTTGTGCATCTGTCAGACGCCGCTGCTTATTACGGAACCAGGAATGATAAATATGCCGAGCGCTTTGATGTGAGTATCAGCTTGAACTCCTCCAGTGCTCAGGTAGAAAGCAGCTGAAGCTATTGTTTTCATCTTGCATGAAAGGTTGAACAGATGCTTGAAAATAAGTAGGACCTGATAAAATGATAAAAATCCTGGGATAAAGAGTGTGGCCTCTGTTCTCAGAACCCAGGCCAAACCCGGGGAGCTGATACACAACTCCAAGGACTGTACAGAGCTGCCTCCTCAGTAACAGAAACATGCAGCCACAAGAGTAACAAAATCCACGTTGTCTGTCCAGATTAACTGCTGATCTTCATCTTCAGGTGGCCAAGAGCAGAGAGGCTTTGCAACATCAGCTCCATCGTCCTCATGGATGAGGCTGTGGGGCTTCCCCCTGGAGAGAAGGATGACAGCAGCCAGCCCAGCCCCAGAGTTCAGCTCCTGCATGAGTCACACTCCTCTCAGGTCTGTTTGTGGCTGTAATTAAGGATCCAAGAGTCTTGAGGCATGCAAAAAGAAGTGACCTAGAAATTTGCTGTTTCTATTTTTGTCTGCATAGGCCCAAGTGAGGCTGTAGAGAGTCATCCCAGGCAGCTCTGAGTCAGGCAAAGCAAAGATCAGAGAAAAATAACCATGCAGAGAGGATCACACACAAGCTACAGTGTGATCCTCACTGGAGAGCATCAGGATGTGTGTAAATTCTGCTTCTCAAATATTTGATCCTTCTACAAGGCTGTCTACACCTTTCTTTCTTTTACTTTCCACATCTTCATTTGTGCTCCCTGACAAGCAGTGGAGCAGCCAGCACCTTCCAGAAGTCCTTGTGATGAGGCAGGGACAGCAGTGACCCATCCTCATCCTGCTGAATGGGCCACTTACCATCGCCATTCCTTATTAATTAAAGGCATTAACAGCAATTCTCTGAGATTTTGCCTCTTGGCTAGAGCAAAATGTACAGTTTGAATGCAAAGTGTACAGTTTGATGGTCTTTAATAATGCTTTCAATGAGACATGCAAGGGGTGAGGAGGAACTAATGCTGGTGCTGGAACAGCCCTGTAGAAGCAGCCTCTCCTCCTGTTGCTTCTGTGCTCGTGTTTCTTAAAGCAGATTGTGAGTTTCCTGAAGTATAATTCTGTTTTCTGGCTCCATCAGCAGCTGAAATCTCGATTTGTTTGACTAAAACCCTTAATAAAAGCTTGCCAGCTTGTGAGCAACAGGCCAGTGGCGGTTCTGACCACAAGAAATGGATCAAGACGATCCCTCAAACATGTTATGCCATCTGATTTTTACATTATAGGTCCTAAAATTGCTGTGTCCTGCATTATTTGTAATCTGTGGGACATTATATCACCATCCAACTCACCCAAACCTCTTTGTCATGGGAGTTTTTTCCTGGGGAGAACAGTGGAAGTGCAGATGGAGAACCATCCATCTGCACCCTCCAGCATGTCCACAGAAATCCTGTGAACTCTTAGCAGGGGGCTTTGGAATGAAATTGCAGGCCAGTGGGACCACAGGGAGAAAAAAAATAGAGGAGAGCACAAAATGAAAAGATTTTCTCATTCTTTCTTACTAGCCATAAGCAAATTAATATAATTGTCTCATTAAAATGAATGCACTTTATTTCTTATCATTTTCTAATGAGGTTTTATTTCCTGAGGAGATCGGCTGAATGTTCCACTCCGCTATGGAACAAAGAGGAAAACAAGAGGCAAAGCATGGGAAAGTCAGGGAGGAAAAGGTAAGTCAGAACATCTGTAAAGAAAAAAAAATATATCACCCTGAGGTACTGGTCCACAAAAATGCTTTACAATAGCTGAACACAAAATCAATTCAAAAATACAGTAGATCACAGCCCGTAAATAACGTGTCCAATCAGAAAAGTGTGAGGGGAAAATGACAAAAGGAGAGAACATTCTCTGAAGGGGCAGTGAGGAGGTGGGGTGAGGAGAGATGGCTTGAATAACTCCTCTACTGAGCCAAATCCCAGGATGGAGAGAGGCAAGGCCACTGATATCCCATGTTCTTGCCCAACCTGTTTCAAAAAATGATAATCTCACTGCACATTCAGCAGTGTAAAACATCTGCAATGTTTCTTCAGTCACAGTGAACTAAAATACAGTTAATGAGAGCTATCAAGGGTTGTGTTTTAAAGATCATAGCAAATAAAACCCATTGCAGTCATGGTTTAATGATCCTCTGAGAAAGAGGAAGGTATCATTTAGCAGGTTCAGCCAGCTGGGCAGAGAACAAGTGTTTACCTAAAGAAAAAAAGGCTTTTCATGGGTGCTGCTTGGTGCTCACAGCAAACCACAACCATCCTACGTGAAAAGAGTTGCAGTTTGGGGTTCAGCTCTGCAGCTTCACATCTGTTACATGCAATATGTAAACAAAACCCACCTTTTACCTTCACTGTGAAGCTGTAAAGCCTCTCAGTGGCCAGGTGAGTACAAGAAAATACCCAAGTCAACAGGTTCCTACATAACCAGACTGATTATCTCTACAGATGTATAAATATATAGTTGTGTATATATATATATATATATNTTTTTTAAGGTATTAAGAAATTCTGAGCAACAGTATCCCTGGAAATTTGGCCTTGTGGAGATAAATGGCAGGTTTTGGTTCCTTAGAAGCAAAAGTCCTCAGTCAGGCAAAAGCTCAGTGAAGTATTGAAGCAGTTTTATTTCACAGCATTTGTGTAACTTTTGGCATGAGTAGTTCAGCCAATTGACGTGAGGTTTTGTGTGGCTCCAAGGTCTGTGCTCCAAACTCTTCTGCTGACACAAAGTGCCTGGGGAAAATGTGGCCACATGCAGGAAACATTGCCCATCCTGCAATAAAATAGGTGCAGCATCTCTTATGGAACTGAAATCCTGGGTTTGGTGGATCTGAGTTTTATTCCTGTTTGTAACATCCATTCTTATGTTGGTTCATTATTTAATTTCACTAGGATTAATTTTTCCCCAGTTATAAAGTGGCCATAAAGGTATTTAGTTCTCAGCACTTCAAGGACCAAAAGAAATTGCTTTTATCTCCCAATGCCAGACAATCATATCACTACTAAAGTATTCTGTTTTTACTACTGACCTGCTAACCAGTCAAAAAGGGTTTTTTAATCATATAAATTGTATGATTATAGCTTTGTATAAAATGAGACAATGACAGAAAATGATATTTTGGCCATCTTAGATGCTATGCAAGTCCTGCCACACACTGCAGCACCTGGCTCCGTTTGCCCTGGTGGAAATCTACATACTGCAGGAAAAGTGAGAGCCAGCTTAGGTCAAATAAGAGTTGATTAATTGCCACCAGGAATCCAGATAGATTAAAGACAGTGATCACATCTTGTTTCTTGTGTTCTTTTTGCCAGCTTTAAGCTGGTGAGAACCAGAGGGGACTGGCTGTCACAGTGGGTGACAATTCTCCTGAATTTCCCAGGTTTGAATAAGCAACTGCACTGAACTAAAATTCTGAACCTTTCGAGGTTCATCCATCACTTTTACTAAATTACCTCTTCATTCTCTTTTCTGCTAAGAATCTAATTTTTATAGCACTGTAGAGAATTTTTATAGCACTGTACTTTATCTTGTCACAGTATTTTTTGTCATTATTTTCATCTCAGTGAACTCTCCAATGATACTAAAGAGTCTGTGAGAGCCTGGCTGGAAGATAACGAGGGAGGTGCACATCTGCAAATGTTTACAGCTCACTCTCCAAGCCTTTTGCCTGGGAAGTCAGGGCTTGGACAGGATTTGTACCTTCTTGGGCAACACACTGAGAAATTGTCTATATTTAATCTGTTTTCTCCAAAAAATGGGTCAGATCAGATGTCTCTCTCTTTTTTTTTTCTTTCCCTCCCAGGGTACCACCTACAGGGTGCTGGGAGTGATTTCTTTGTGATATGGAGAAAGCTGAAATGAGCTGATAAAGCTTTAAGAATGAGGTGGGTTCATTTCCCAGGCAAATCTAAAGAAGAAATGCTCCTAAGTTGTGTGTAGCTATTTGCATGCCTGGGGTCAGGAGTTGTTACAGTCCCAGGGTCACAGAAATCCTCAGTCCCAAAGTACATTTTTTAGAAGACTGAGAAGAGATAGGAAAAAGGGATGAATTGAGTTGTGTGAAGTCACATATCATCGAATCCCAGAATAATTAAGGTTGGGAAAAAACCTCTAAGATCATCAAGTCCAACCATTAATCCAGCACTGGCGGGTCCACCACTAAACCATGACCCTGTTAGACACCTTCCCACTGCCTGTGTCTGGAAATATCTTCCTCGGGGTCTGTGCTTGGACGAAAGTTTAGCTCTTTGTGTCTGCATAGCTGATTCCTAGCAAAATATATTTACCCAGCCCTGCCAAGTCCTCAATTGCCTTGCTCATCAGCTGAGAAAAAGGGTTTTACAGGAAGGGGAAGGAGAGCAAGAGGCAGCAGAAAAAAAAATTCTTCTCCCCCTTGTCCAGTTTTCTCCACCCTCTCTCATCCTAACCTGATGACAGGCCCAGCAAAATGATGGTTTTCTAAAATGAGACCAAATAAATGCGTGTAGAGGTCAGGGGTGGCAAATTTAGCTAAAGATTTTAGTTTTGCTAAATGTTCACCCAGCCTAACTCCTATATTTCATTCACCTGAAGATACAATCCTGTGCAGAAAGCCTAGAGGCAGAAAAGTCATTTAGACTTCCACATCCATAAAAATTCGCTCAATTAATGCACTCTTTCATGAGACTGCAAGATCTTCAGCCCCTATTACAGCTCCTGCATCCTCCCTCTGGCAGCAGGGAATGGATGTAAAACTGCCCTGATGGTGCAGGGCCGGGAGGGATGGGAGAAAGAGCAACCTCTGCTCTGGGATGGGATGGGATGGGATGGGATGGGATGGGATGGGATGGGATGGGATGACCCTGGATGGACACCAGGTTCCCACCAAAGGTGCTCATCACTCCCCTCCTCAGCTGGACAGGGGAGAAAAAACATGATGAGAGGCTCATGAGTCAAGATAAGGACAGGAAAAGATCATTCACCAATTATTGTCATGGGCAGAACACTCCCCAAGACTCTTCTTGGAGAAGTTAATTTAATTTATTACCAATCAGATCAGAGTAGGGTAATGAGAAATAAACTCAGCTATTAAAACCACCTTCTCCCAGCCCCTCCCTTCTTCCTGAGCTCAACTTTTCTCCTGATTTCTCTACCTCCTCACCCTCAGTGGCTCAGGGGAACAGGGTGTTGGGGTTGTGGGCAGTTCATCACTTGTTGTCTCTGCTGCTTCTTCCTCCTCAGGGGAGGGCTCCTCACACTCTTCCTCTGCTGCAGTGTGTGGTCCCTTCCATGGAAAATCAATCTCCATGCACTTCTCCACTGTGAATCTTTTCATGGGAAGTTCTTTATTAACTGCTCCAGCGTGGGTCCCTTCTGTAGGGTCACTCCTTTAGGAACAGACTGCTCCAGTGCCCACTTCCCATGGGGTCAGAGCTCCACTGTTAGTGGACATCATTTTCGGGCCCTTTTCTGAGGTTTGCATTCCCTACAGGAAAGCTGCACAGCTCAGCAGGTTCACTCCCTACATCTGCTTTGCACAAAGGAGCATCAGCGCCAGGACAGGGTTTGACTCAGCCTTCTTAGGGATCAAAATAACCTCTTGCAGTGTCAGGAGAAATGTATAAACAGGGGAGCCCTTGCCCATGGTTATTCAGGTCCTTCTCCTCACACTGTTAAACTCTGTCATCCAAACTGCCAGGGAAACATTGAATTTTGGACCTTGCTTATTACTATTTTTTTTAAACAAGTCACTTTCAAAACTTTATCCAGATGGGCACTTTCATCGATTGCTTTAATTGAAACACCCAGGGCTACCATGTTTCTCCAGAGCCACATTTGTTATTTATTTTACTGGTATTCAGTTGAAAAGGCTGCTGTCACTAACTTGTACCATTCCTGCTGCACACGTGTCCGTGCTGGTGTCCATAATTGTCCTGTTTCTCAAATGTACTCCCTCTATTTAAATCCTCCAGCCTCTGTTTCTTGTCTTACCTGCTGTACAGAGAGAGCGGAGACAGGGAGGGTGGATGTGATGACAGTGGGGTTTTTTATCTGTAAATCTCTGGGGGGATAAGGTTGCATGGTTTGCAATTAGACAAGCAGGTACTGTGGCAGAGGACATCATTTCCTTCAGCAGGTTATCATTTCGAAAAAATCAGGAACCTTTTAATATACAGTATATCTCTCAGAATCTACCGTGCCTTTCTCTTAACCAGCTTAAAAGACTGAGCTTAATGGCCTTTAACTCCTCTGAGAAAAACAAGGGTTTAAGCTGGGCATGTTTACTCCTTCTTATCCACCTTGCAGCTTTGCTGTAAACACCTTGCAATGCCAAAGGCAGGGTGGACTCCAAAGGCTGCTGTGGGTTAACCTGGAAGGAGAAGGGCTGTGGTGGTGAGGTCTCACAGCAGCTCAGCCAGCTCTATTCCAAAGCACCGTGGGCAGCAGGAGAGGGAGGTTGTTCTCTCCTCTGAGGGTGGGGAGGCCCTGGCACAGGGTGCCCAGAGAAGCTGTGGCTGCCCCTGGATCCCTGGAAGTGTCCAAGGCCGGGTTGGATGGGGCTTGGAGCAGCCTGGGACGGTGGAAGTTGTCCCTGCCCATGGCAGGGGGTGGCACTGGATGAGCTTTAAGGTCCCTTCCAACCCAGGCCATTCTAGAATTCTCTTTATCAGGGCTAAGCCCCCAGTTCAGGCAGCATAATCTGTGTTAGAGTCACCAGATGCAGCCCAGCTTTGTGTTACTGGAGCTTCTCTTTGTTATAGATCAAAACCAGACACGTTTATTAAAAGGCCTATGGAACAGATGACACTGAAATTCCCTTTCTTTTCTTTGAGGCTGTGCAAAAAGGAGAAACTCTTGCTCTAAGTTTGTGTGTCTAAAAAGCTGTCAAGAAATTTAGGACTTGGGAAAGGAGATGGTTTGGAAAGATGTTGCTTGTAAAAGCCTCAGTATTTTTATACCAGGGGACAGCTACAGGATGGACTGGAGCCATGGACTAGGGCATGGATCACTGCCTAAATCATTGAAGTATTTGGTTTTTTGCTTGTCTTCTTCCTGAGTGTAAAATTATTTTCATCACTTGTATTTCTAGAATTTCTATACCTCTCATTGCAATGGAAAAACAATACTCAAGAACTGTTTGTTGCAACCTCATGATGAGAAGAGACCTGCTCAGTGGGGAAATGTTTTTTTCATGCCCTCTGTGCAAGTGTTTTGTGCATCACTGCTCAGGAAAGCTTTCTGATAATGACCAGGGTTGGACCAGATGACCTTCAGAAGTCCTTCTATGGTTCTATGAACCAAACCCATGTGCTAGCAGAAGCTTTTTCTCTAGCAGAGATAGACAGTTAATTTTCTAAGACTTTTTTTAATGAAGAAATTCCAGCATGAGACTTTTTCACTTTATTCAAACTCTTCAGAGTAAATTGGAATTAAGACTCTACATTTAGATATATTTTTTGATCAACAAGCCCGTGAGGTTGATTTTTTTTTGGTAGCAACATGAGATGAGCAGTTCATTTTTAATGCTTTTCCCCAAGATACAGAAACACCCTCGTTCCTCCAAGCTCCCATTTGCTGAGGTTTATGCCCAACACAAAATCCCTGCCAAAGTCAGACTTTTTCCAGAAGTGAGGAGTTTAGTCCTGCAGCCCTATAACAGTGCAATGCCAGCAAAAAAGTTTTATCTTAATTTCCTGATGCCAGCTGAATGCTGTGACAAGAGTTATAAAGGGCCATTTGTCTTGTCAGAGAGAAGGGACCATCAGCATCAGGCCCCAGAGAGTGATCATCAAGGTCTGCCTGAAAAATTATGGGCCTTAAAAACCTGATCCCAAACCAGCAATCTCAGAGCAATGCCCGTATATTAACTGCTTGAGCTGCACTGGATGGGTCACTGGGACATAACCAGAGGGACAAGCTTTGAAATTCAGTGGAATTTCAAAATTTAACTTGTGTCCTCTATCACAAAGCTGCAGCTTCCCTTTGGAGTCACTGTTGTCTTATTTCTGAGCATGAGTTGAGGAGAGCTAGTGATGCCATGATGATTTTTTGCCTTTTTCATATACCCCTTTTGAAAAAATAAAAGGCTAAAATGAAAACATTTATTTTAAAACTTTTTTTTCAACTCCCGAAAAAGTGTTTGCTTTTAAAATAATTTTGATGCTCTGCAGTAGTAATTTTTTTTTTCCTATGGATTCTTCCCTCCAACTCACCAATTAATTTTTTTCAGGGATGCCATGAAGAAGGCAAAATAATGCCTCTTACTCTTTGCTCTGCTCAGCAGGCTCAGACTATGGAATGAAAGTGGGGAAAAAAGTTAGTTTTCTGTCCTGTGAACAAATGACAGAAATGTAGAATTTAGTAACAGTACGGAGAAAATAGAGACATGAATTAGCTGAAGGGTTCTAAATAGGCATTCTTATTTACAAGAGGGATTTTAGGTGTTTCTCTGGACATTTAGTGAGCAAATAGTAACTTTGTTGCTAGAAAATATTAGTGAAGGAACAGAAAAGCAATCTAATATGCATAATCTCTGGTACCTTTGCACACACAGTTTAGACCCCTGAACCTACCCTGGTGTGTCCTTTTTGCCATGCTGGGGCATCCCGAAATGTCTCTTGATGATGTTTCTGCAGGGATTCCTGCTTGTCCTGCACCCCATATCCCAGCCCTGTGTGGAGGTGTCTGTAGCATCCTTGGCATCCTTATTTACCATGTCTGGAATTATTGGTGTTTAATATGATTTATTGGATTAAGGCTTCACCAGGTGCTCTCATTCCATGGGGTGCTCTATGACAAGTTTCTGGAAATATTTAAATTCTCTTCTAATTTTCTCCCTTTCAGAGGTAAATTTTTCTGTTACATTCACTTGCGTATAATTTTCTTGTGTTTTTGTGTTTCTGCCTTTTAGGTGTTTGGTTTCTATACATCAGCTTAATGTGCTTTTACGATTCTTTTTGTTTGTCAGGTGTGGTTTTGCTGGTTACATCTCTTAAACCTCCCATTTAACAAAGCATGACTATAACCATTTAAACTGATTCTGCGTGGTGTTCAGAAGATGGAAATTTATTTGGAACAATATTTCCCCCCCATTTAATTCCACGCAAAACTTTTACAATCAAGACTGGAAGCTAAATAAAATGAAATTGGCATAAATGGCACCACCTTTTCTGTGCCAGACAAATTCCCAGAGCATAGAAAAATGGGAATTTGGGCCTTGAACTTTTGGCTGCAGTATTATTTGCAGACCAAGTGAAGCATTCCCAACTATTTCCGAAATCAAGGCTACAAAAGTAGGAACTGCTCATACACGGCCAGGACAGAACAATTGATTCAAATTGTCAGGACTTAACTCATGTTTCAGGATTGCTTTGAAATTTTTTCATTCTTGGTAATTTAATTCTTTTGCCATTCTCTCTCACTGGATTGAGAGAATTGTGCTCCTCCAGCCCTCTTTTTACCCCCCTTCCTCTGCCTTTTTTTACATGGGAGATATAATTTATTCCTGTTTCAGTGAATTTGCCACAATAAAGAATCCAATTCTTTCAAGGTTTTTTTTTAAAAAAATCTCCTCAGAGAGTGAAAGTAGCATTTGCTGAAATTAAGGTGCTTTTTGCCAGAAATGTGATGCTAATCCTCTTAGTTTTAATGGTTTTGAAATGGTTTGTATAAGAAGGTAAACAGAGTAGTTGATTAATAGGAAGGAAGTCAATTGGCCGTGTTGCAAGTGTTATACACTCTACTGTACAATAGTTCTTTATTTCTGCAGAGGGAGGCACAGACTGGTCTCCTTTTGAAAGTTCTTAGGTGAAAACTGATATCTCTTCTTACACTGTACAGTTCAGAAGAGTTTGATTCCAGCACCACAAAAAAGCAAGCGGTGCACTTTCGAAATAGAAGTCAAACAAATATCACTGATAAGACATTGACGTGACACCAGTTATCTCCCCTTTTTATTGAAAATAGGCACATATAATGAGGTGCTTCACATTTTAAAGTCTTAAATCTTAGAAAGCTCCAGGCCTAGATGGTTTTGATTTTGGCTTATTAAACTTGCAGTGTGGGGAAGGGGGGGAGGGCAGGAGATGGAGTGACTCACTTATCCCTGTTATTTAACCTTTCACTGGCCAAGGGGATTTCTGTCTGCAATTTATTAAAAGGGTTGTTCATCCCTGATTTGCTTCCCAGGGTTTCCTGCCTGAGCTCAGATGCCAAGACCTGCTCAAGCCAGGCAGGTGCCCCTTCCCCATCAATAATTCACCTCTGGGTCTCCCAGAGCTCGGGTGCTGTTTGCATGTAAAGTGAGAGGAGAGGAGCCAGCAGTTACCTGAATTCTTTTGTCTGGCACAATGGCAGAACTCTCACGCTCACGTCAGTTGTAGTCCATCAATTAACACTCACAATTAAGTGCTGCCACAAAAGTGTGAAGTGGTTGGAGGTCTGAGCAATGGGTAACCCAAGAGCTCCAAAGGAAGACCTGGTGGCTGCAGTTACAAAAGATGCTGGGACAGAATTGCAGGGTTTAAATAGGGAAGAAGACAAAATAAATTTGAGAAGTAACGGAGGAAGAAGTCAAAGCTGCTGTGGCCACAGGGAAGGAGTTTGCAGGTGTTTCCCAGGGCTCAAGGGGAGCATGGTGAGAGCAGCAGCTCTCAGTTCTAGAGCAGATCTGCCTTCAGCCTCTTCTAAACAGATCCTTCACTGGGAAATGCAGTGAAATATTACAGCATAATTTAAAATCATTGAAGGGCTGCCTGAGGACAGTCATGAGCAACCCGGTCTAGTGGAAGACGTGCCTGCCCATGGCAGGGGGTTTGAGCAAGATGGACTTTAGGGTCCCTTCCAACCCAAACCATTTTGTGTGTACTCTCTTGCCCCTTTTTCCTGACCAGAAGGGTTCCTTCTCTAAAGCTACCTCTGAAGACCCTTGCTAGCTGAAGCAATTAATCAAAATTATCTCATTTGAGAAGGTAACTTAAATAAAATCTCGTGGAAACAACTATTTTCTCTCTTTTTGGGGTCTAATGGCAGATAAAAATCAGTTAAGAAGTGACAATGTTAAGAATAAAACCACAGAACTAACACAGTGATTGTGGGTTTGTGTCAGGACCAGACACGACACACCAATGTCTTCACACGCGTAGAGTTCTTCCAGCAGCCAAACTCAAACTCTGATAATTTTGTTTGGAATTGACACAAAACCCAGACATGGTGTTACATTTAGGGTGAGGCAAGGGCATGGGGAAACCCAGAACACAGTGCAGCCCTTTCCATAAGCAGCTCTAAGTGATGGGAGGCTCTCCAGAAGGAGTTTGACCTGCTGGGTTTCAGTGATGCCTATCCCTGCTCCATCCCACAAATACCTTTGCTTTTGGCTTTGAGTGAAGAACAATTTTCACAAAGCATTAATTTATGACTCCATCTCATCTTGCAGCTCTCATTTAGTGAACCCCATGCATGGTATAAATAATTAACTCTCCTTCTTCATATTAAGCCACAAGTAACAGAATTATCTTAGAGATTTTGAGAGCTATGTTTGCCTCTCGATAACTAATTTGGTTTTGACTCAGCTTTAGGATCTAATAGTTCTATAGATTCATTGTATGGGAACTCAGTCACAGAAATAGTAGGAAAACCACTGTTCTATTCTTCTGCATTAGTCCTGGTGAAAGAACAGAATTTCTACAGGAATACAGCTAAACACAACACAGTCAGTGCATAACATGTGCTAACAAACCCATTTGTGCCCTGAAATCCAGCTATTGCCTCTTCCAACACTTCTAAATTTTCCTTCCATGTTGGCTACACTTTCATCTCAATTGCTGTAGCGTCACTCAAGAACAATTTCATTAGATTAAATGGTCTGGTAGTCAGTGCAATTGTAATCAATAGCTGTAACTCCCAGAAAATAGCTGGGTTCACACTTCCAGTCTTCCCTGCCCTGTTCTTTGACTCCAGAAGTGCTGTAGAGCTAAAACATTTCTGTAAAGTATATTTTAAAGGATCTCCAAGCCTTCCAATTCTACAAGGCTGCCAACCCTTCTCTTTCAAAGCAAAGAGAAGGTTTTTTTTTAGCTGGGGATAGAGTTTAATGTCTCAGGCTCTGACTGATGGCAGGCAGAGGGAAATGGCTCAAGCCCATTCCATTTTTGTGTGCACACTCTGCTCAGCTGCAGTTCCCTTGCTCCCATCACTGCTCCCTGACAGGAAAGGAAGCCCTCAAGCAGCATTTTTGGAAGGTTTGGGAGACCCAAGGAAGGAAAGCACTGGAGTTTCTTTGCACCTTCAAGAAAATAAAAATAAAAAAAATCACAGCACCAAAAAAAAAAAAAAACCAACCCTGTTTTTTGTTCCCCAGGGCAGGATGCTGCTTCTCCTCCTCCCTGCCATTCCCCCAGCCTCAGATTTGAAAAAACCCAAACCAAGGTCGGTACTGCAGGCACTGCTCCATGGATGTCATCTGAAAAAATTTCCCTGCCATTCCTGAATATTTGAGGCTGGAATTCCACATTAATAAATCATAGAATCATAGAAAGTTAAGGCTGGAAAGGACCTCTGGGATCATTGAGTCTGCCATCAGCACCACCACCATGTTCACCACCAAACCTTGTGCTCAAGTGCCATATCCACACCTCTTTTGAACACTTCCAGGAATGACTCCACTTCCCTGAAAAACCTGTTCCAATGCTTGGCAATGCTTTTTGTGAAGAAATTTTACCTCATATGTAATCTAAACCTCTCCTGGTGCAATTTGAGGACATTTCCTCAATGTTCCTTTTCCTTTTTTTCTTTGAAAATCCGCCATGTTCGTGAAGATAATTTCAGTTTTACCCTTTCCTTCTGCTCCTTTAGAGGCCTTAAATACAAAGTGCAACTCCCTCTGTCTCGACATATGCAGGTATTTGCCCTGCACTTGACATTTTCCAGCCATGCTGGATGAATGACTAAGCAGTGATCCATGTAAACGTCGTGTCACCTGGAGCCTGTTGGGATACCTTTCACACAGGAGGTGAAAAAGATAATCCTTTTCCCCTCTTCCTTTCACCTGGAAGATAAATCACTCTATTGGTACTGCCTGAAAAATTAAAACGCTTTTCTTTAGCGCTGCTACTTCAGAGCAAGCACCTTTCTGAAATACAGAGGCACTTTGGAAAGCATATGTTTGAATGAGTGCAGATATTCCCAACACCACTGTGTGTATTTATTACAGCTCCTGCACTGCAATCTCAGGAGCTGATGTATTTGTATTTTTCATGACACCTCCAGCAGATGATAGGGTGTCTGCTGCAGTTTTCCTTACATGCTTGGGAATGTAAGAAAAAGGCCTCTTGCTTTAGAATGCATATATCCTGTCATTCTTTTTCCTTCAGAACTAAACTCAATAAAGCCACTAAGGAAAATTTCTGAAGTGGCAGAAGCGATGTGCAGAACAGTCGCCCTGAGTTTTGCAGTTCTTCGATGTTTTCATTTCTGTATAAGAGTTTCTCATGCACTTTTCTGTAAACATGGTTATGTTTTTGTAACTTTGTTCTATTGTTTGCATTCTTTTCTCCTGGGCAGAGATGTTTGATGGATTTTCCTTTGACCAGTGTGGTTGAGGGGTGTAAACCTCACCCTCCAATCCAAGGTGATTATTAAGAAGATATATAATAAAGTCTGAGGTCTTCTTGGCCTCTCTTTTTCTGCTTCTCTCTCTGAACAGGTGTCTGCGTGTTCTTTTCGTGTCCAGGTGCGACACAGGACTACACTGAAGGTGCTCCAGATCCCTCCATTCCATACTAAGTCAAATGACAACCTGGTCCAATGCCTGGCTGCCGTAAAGGTGCCCACCTTGTCTCTTTATAAAGCACCACACGTCTCTGCTTAGTATTTACTAGTGCTTTTTACTACATATTTTAGATTTTAAGAAAGATTCCAGACTAATAAATAATGTCACTCAGGGGATGTGGCCAGGCCAGTGGAACAAGTGACAGAAGACTTGGGTCCTACTTTTCCACAAAGTGAGACATTTTCTGCTCCTGCCTTGACCATCATCTCTGTGCAGGTGGGTCAGGCTGAGAAGCATCAGCACAGCAGATATTTTTGCACAGGCTTTTCTGCTGGTCCTGAGTTCCCATCAAGAAGTGTTCTGATGGAATAAATCCCCACTGCTGGCAGCCAGGGCCGTGCACACCCCAGTACCTGGCCGAGGGGGTCCAATGCAGCGTGGCAGCAGCCTCTGCCCCCCGTGCTGATGTTGTGGCTGGGTTCTCCTGCAGCTCCAGCCCAGCAGGGCTGTCAGTAACTCTATCAATTAAAGCCTGCACTGCTGGATAATTCCCTGAGTGCTGGGAGAGGCTTGTTCTCACTGGGGTGTAACAAGAGTAATTATAATAATGACTCGCCCATTCCTCACCGCCGCAGTTTCTCTTAGCAACAGGCTTGAGCAGCACGAGAAATGTGATCAAAGTTGAAAGAGAATTCTCTTTGATGCAAAGGAGTTTTTGTTGCTGTTTTGGTTAGGGAGGGCAGGCAGGGGAGGCTGTCAATGCAGTCAGCTAATGACAAACAGGGGATAAAGCTCCACGGGGATTAGCAAAGCCTGAATGCAAGTCAAGTGCTCTGATTCTGTAATTTCAACCAAGTAGCGAAGCAACCTACAGGCTTTTTAGTGTTTAGGTGGCCACAAAGAAGCTTTGCTGTCATCTCTGAAACACTTCCTCGGTAAGAAATTTCCTGGAACACCAAGGTCTTATTTCTTGTGGGGGGTTAAGTCATTGCATTATCTCCTCAGGTGAAAATTCATTATATTCATCTCCTATGTGTGTCGAACAGCCTCTTCCTGTACAACAGGCTGCCCATCTCTCCCTTAGGCAGTAACAGCATCAAGTGATGTTCAGTGCTACTTATCTTGCTCACCTGCCAATTAGCTATAAACTGTAAGAAGCATTGTACCCAAAAAGAAAAAAAAAAAACCAAGCAAGCTGGATCAGTTTCAAGTTTAATTAGTCCAAAAGAATTCAATATATTATTGCCTCAAACAAAGGAAAAAAACATCTGAACCTTTAATCCTCTTTGAAGATGCTTCTTATTGATATATCCCATCACATATTTTTAACACTGGTGACAGTACTTAGAGAAATCATATCCCGTGTTCACTTAAGCCAGGAAATGCATTTGATTCTCCTACTACAATTTTCACAGCAGCTTAGTAAGTGCAAGCTCTTTACCCCTTGTAAACCATCTCACCCATGGTACTTGGTGAAATGGTATGTACTAAACGGAATAGCTGTAAATTAATTTAATCTGTTTGCATCTCTGTTGTATAAAATATTTACCTCGCACGTATGAATTTATTATTCAAGCATTGCCTTTTTTCTGAAGAAGGTCCTTGAAGAGTTTCCACAGTGCTGTTTGTGCCTCGTGACTCTGAGATTAAACCTGACCCCTGAGGAGGGAGCAGGGGTGAGATTCACCCCCATCCCTGGAGTGTGGCCCATGGGGATGAGGAGTGTCAGGCCCTGGGGATAATCCTGTCTCAGGGGCTTGGCTCACGTGGGGCTGGGGAGCACCCACAGGAGGAAAATTCCTTTAATTCAGTGTGCTCCAAGAGATGATGCTTGACCCAGGAGACACAAAAATGCTTTATGGTCGAAAGAAGGAGGGCAAAGAAGAGGAATAGGAGGTTTATTCTTAAGGAATCTGAACGCAGCCATGTGCCAAAGACTTCTGAGGGTGGTTTTCTCACTCACAAGTTCGTAGGGTGTCTTTGTGCTACGATCAGGCTGCTTGAGCTGAGCCCACGGTGGCTCTGTGGGGTTTGGCACCTCTGTGTGTGTGGGGGGGACACCTATTTGGGATCCCATGGTATGGACGCTGAAAGGCCTTTAGCAGAGAAATCCTTCAGTAAAATGCTACTGTGAGAACTCTACTTTTCTCATAGAAACTGTGGAAAACACTGTTAAGGTTTTTGTAAACTAAACTTTCTATCTTGCACCTGCAACTTGTTTTTCAGACTTTGTTATGAAGTAAACTAGAAAAACATTTTTGACTGGGTGTTGTGAGTCTTAGCCAATTAGCATGAGAGGTGGATAGTTACTGACCAATGATCTTATGCCATCCTTGTGAACTAAGGTATTTAAACCTGTCAGAAATTAAATAATGGATCGCAGAAATTGATTAATAAATGGCATCGCATCTTATGGCCTCTTATGGCTCATTCGTGATTCTCTGAACGGATTTCGTGTAATTATTGTTCTCGGACCGTGGAACTCGGCGACACCATGAGATCTGTATCTTCCCGTAGTCCTGCTCTCCTGAAGGGCAGGAGGTCCTGGTGTAAGCAGGGATGGGGCTGGACGCTGCAGGGCACAACCAGACACGGCCTCACCCGAGTGCAACCAGCCAAAGGGCTCTGCCCCCCTCCCTGCTGCTAAACACTGTTATTACTTCAAAAGAACCCTCCAAATGTCTTCAAAGTTTGGATTAATTATTGGTTTTCCACACAAATCCAGCAGGTTGTTTCGTTTTCCCTTTGAATCAGCTCAGGTACCAGTCTGAGATCTAGAGTCTGGAGTTTGCTGCAAATTATTAAAAAGCTTCTTCTATGCTTTCCCCCTAATTGAAAAAGTGCTGACTCTGTTTTATTTTAAAACTGAGCGGGTTCTTTGTGATCATCAGATTTACAAAACAAGACTGTTTTCAACACAAACTGCTTCAGGAGTAAAGGCCCTTACTGAATGACACAGTTTCATTTCTAATCAATTTTTTAAGCACTGAACTCTGGAAACTTACATTCCTCAGGAGATCTACTCTCCAGAAAAAATGAGCAATTAAAAATACAAGCTGTCATTTCAAGTTTTAAAATGTGACATTTGAAAATGGAATATGCACTTTTATGCAGTCCATTCGCTTTGTGTTTTATTATGCAGTGGCATAAAGTGCAGCATCATTTTGGACAAGGACACATTTACAGTAGAGTTCTTTATTTTAACTCTTCCTGAGCATTCATTTCTTGATTTTCTGAGCATTACAAACACATTCAGAGCTGCATTTAAGTTGCTAAAACTGCTCAGAGACGCTGATTTAACCCTTCTCAGCGAGGTGGCTGTGGCATGAACACCAGCCAGATAATAAACCTTCACTTTTGCACTACTTTGAGCCAAAATGCACAGTGCCAAGATTTGATATTACCCTCCAGTGGTCGGGTCACTTGTCCAGCATCGGACAACCCAAAGATCAGAGTTGCAGAGGAGTCCCCTTCCAAAGGACCTTCGCTCCAGGCTGGTGACAGGAATTCATGCAGAGGTGCTGCTGATGACGATGCAGAAATTGGGATGGGAGGTGAAAGGAAAGCGCTGAAAGCCGGCTGTTCGGACACTTTTCCGCGGTTTAAGGCAGCCCTCTAGAGACAGGAGAGAGCAGTGCCGGGAATGTGACAGCACCGGGGCTGCGAGGGAGCGCCGAGCTCGGGAAAAAAACATACATTTTTTCAGTTTTGTTTGTTTGTTTTTATTTTTATTCTATTTCTTCGTGCTTTTCTGCGTGTGTTTTTCTTATTGTTTGTTTATTCGTGGTTATTTTGTTTCATTTTCTTTTCATACAAAACTTCTCCACTTAAAAATGAATTACCGCAAAGGTAGCGGCAGGACAAAGGGAGTGGCTTCCCACTGCCAGAGGGCAGGGTTAGATGGGATATTGGGAAGGAATTGTTCCCTGTGAGGGGGGTGAGGGCCTGGCACAGGGTGCCCAGAGAAGCTGTGGCTGCCCCTGGTTCCCTGGCAGTGCCCAAGCCCAGGTTGGACATTGGGGCTTGGAGCCACCTGGGACAGTGGAAGGGGTCCCTGCCCATGGCAGGGGGTGGCACGGGATGGGTTTTAAGGTCCCTTCCACCCCAAGCCATTCTATGTTTCTATGCAATTTTTATTCCACAATTTCTGGTTTTTTATAGCACTCCCAGCACTTTGAACATCCTGGTAAATGCATGGTACCTGTAAAAGAGGTGGAGTTTCGGCACAGGGATGCTTTGCCCAGATGGAAGGGAATTGCTGCTCTGAGAACAGGGTAAAGCTGGGCAGCAGCTCTGGGAATGAACTCCCCAGAGCACATGGAAACACACAGGGATGCCAAATTATTTCAGGGAACTTTGGGTTAGATAGTAAAACATGCACCGGTTTAATTCTGCACCTGGATTAAAATTCATGCTTGAAGAGTTTCCTGTGGCACCTGGTGAGTGGTTAGGGCTGGAATACATCACAGCAATGCACATATCTCCATCACACCAACTTTAAGTTGCCCACCTCTTTCTCAAACCCCTATAGCTATATCTGGAAGCTTTACAGACCATCTGGTCAGGCCTCAAAAATCCAGAGCTCCTGGCAAGTGAGGGAAGTTTGAGATGGAGGGTCTCAGTGGGATCTCTCTCCTGAGTTCCCATCTGCTGCAGCTGCCACGTGAGATTTCCCCATCTGGCTCAGCCTGCTCCAAACGAGCTCCCTGCCCTGGGGGCTGTGACGTGTGACCCTGAGAAAGCAAGTTCTGCACCGAGAAAATGCGCAAATGTCAGATCTGGAACTTGGGTCTAGTTTTTTGCGACCAGCAGTTTTCAAGCAGAATGTCAGAAATGCCCTCTAAGAACCAGCCCCTCCTGGCTTCTCTTCCCTGCCCCAAAGCAGAATAATCCATACCTCTCTTTGATTTCACAATAAAATGCAAAGTCACTTAATCTTGTGTGTTTGTATGTTCTCTTCAAGCTATATTTTGAAGGAAAATGCCTTTTTTCTTTTTAGAAAGTGGAGATAATTGAGCAAAAATGTGAGAGTGTCAAAATTACACGGTGACTCCTACACAATATCTGTTGCTTAAATCAGATATTTGATCAACTGGGAGAATCACATCAATCTTTATTTTAGTGCAAACTGATGCTGAGTATTCACTCCATAGAGCTTTTTTTGGGGGGGAATGGAGGAAACTGATTCTATAATTGATGGCAGAGTTTGTGTGTTCTTCCTTTATGTGATTTTTGTAAATTTTTTCTCATTGCCAGCAGCCACTCTTTTTCTTCCCAAAAGAAAATTCAAAGCTGATGAATATCATCTGGGCCATTGGGTCTAATCCACTGTGACGGACATGAGCTGGCATTTTCAGAATCCCAGGATCATTTAGGTTGGGAAAGTCCTCTGAGATTATCAAGTCCAACCTGTAACAAATCCCCACCTTGTCACCCAGCCCAGAGCACTCAGTGCCACCTCCTATCATTCCTTGGACACATCTCAGAGCAAATCCTTCAATCTGAACAGCCCACTCTTGTTTTTATGGACTCAGCTCTGTTTGAAAATTAGGAAAACAACGTAAAAGAGCCTTCTTGGGATGGCATTTTGTGTGTGCCTTTCAGAGCCAATGTCCTTCCCTCGGAGCTGCAGGTGTTGTGCCGTGTGCATCCAGATGGGTGGCATAAACAAGGCTCTTTTTTAATATATATATAATTTGGAAAACAACTGTAATTTCTAAATTGTTGCAGGATTGTTTACTTTGGTCCCCATCTGACAGAAACAATTGCAGTCACTGAGCTGAACAGAAATTAAACCAGAAGTATTTATATGTCAGCTGGGATAGCAGAGCAATCTGTGATTTCTGACCTCTCTAAGTAGCCAAGGAGCATCTGATGAAAACAATAGGGAAGTTTAAACTAAGAAAAAGAGGATACTCTTTCATGTGGGTGCTCACTTTGGGACCAGGACCCCAAAGTGTTTGGACAGATTCATGTTTAAAAAAAAAAAAAATTGTCATTTAAATATGTAATCTCTATATCTGACTCAAGAAATCTCCAAGTCACTGATCAGCAGATGAGGCATTGCTCTGAAACCTTTCACTACAGGATGTTCTGATCTTCCTTAAGCTTCTGCTGTGAGTCTCTGCTAGAGAATAAGTAATAATATCAAGAAATTTTGCCCAGTTGAAGTGTAGCTGTCCATTTGCTCACATTCACTGAGGAAGGCCAGAAATACTCAGCATCACATGGAAACAGCTCCTACCCAAAACTTCAGATGGACCAAGTTCAGCAAGGTGTGCAAGCCCCAGGGGTGTTCATGGCTGGATTTTTGGTAAGCATTTGTACACCTGCACGAGCATCTTGAGGAATTGCAGCTGTAGGTCCTTAACATAGATTATATCTATTTAAATCTATGGTTTCACTGAGTCAGGATGCCTTTTGGTCACATCTTTATACCATAGGAGAGCATGAACAGCAAAGCTGCACAAACTTCCTTACCAAGGCCTCTTTCTCTTGCCAGCCTTTCGTATTTTCCTACCTGGCTCCTGATTTTTTTTTTTTTTTTTTTAATATTGACCCCTAAAATGCAAGTTATCTGTGAAATTACAGTTATTGCAGCATCTCTCTTCCGTGGGCAGGGAGCCTGAGCAACTGGCAACCTGAAATAAAAGCCCTGAGCAATTTGGTTGTGCTTTTTTTGATGCTCTTGTTTTCACCTCCCCCAAGCCCACGCTGGCATGATAAGCATAATCATTTTCTCCCCTGGACTGTATTTGGGCCATATACTGGAATTTGATCCAACACTCCCCGTTTGCCAAGGATAAGAAACGGCTTTAATGCTGCACACCGATGTGTGAATCCCATCAATTCTTCCCTTTTTCATTTCTTCCAATCACCCAACCAATTGGCTTGAGCAAGCAATTCAGGGAGAAAAAAAAATAAATGTAATAGAGGTCCCTCTTTTTGAGAAAGGTACTTCTGTCCAATTGCTTTCATCTTGAGAATACAGCTCTGAGGTCTGTTTCGAGGGATGTCCTTCAGCAGGCAGCATGAATTGCAAAATCAGTCACACAAATGGCCTCCCATATATAAAAATAACCAATATATCAACAGGGCTGAAGCCAAGCAGCAGTTAAAATAACTACCAGATCAGTAGCACTAAACTTACAACAGACAGATGCATCTGAAAAGGGAAAGTGCACGGCATTTTTAGTTTGATTTATGTTGTTGCTTCATTTTTTATTCAAGATACGAAACATTCTGAAAAGCAAATGCTAAGAATTGAAGAGATTGCCATAACAAAAGGAAACACAGTGCAAGTGTAAAATTACTGGGGGAATATTCCTGTCTCTAATGAGGCAGGGTGCTGTGGCTGAGTTCAAAATTGGGATAGACTTTGTGGAAAAGACTTTTTAGATGGGTGCTTGCCACCCTTGCTCGTGCTCCGTGGACTTTTCTGTATTCCTTGCTGCTGCTCCAGGGTTAAGCCTTACCCTGCTCGTGCAAGCACAAGAAAGCAACTCCCTTTTAGGCTGAGATGAATTTATTCATACTCCTGTTCCTAAAGTTTTCCAAGTGTTTATTTGGAGAGTTCCAACAGGAAGATAGAGGGGTCAAAACCAGGGAGGTAACAAGGAACGTGCACAAGTGAAAGCAGGGTTACAAAACTCCAGCAGGGACATCTTCCACTAAACCAGGTTGCTCCAAACCCTGTCCAACCTGGCCTGGAACACTTCCAGGATGAAGGCAAACAATATTTATTTCTGGTAGATATTATATAAGATGAGAATAACCTTGTCTGAGTAGGAATAAGAGGATTTAATGAGAGTATAGTTGCTGAAAGACACGTTTGATCTGCCTTAGAGGAGACACTGAAACCCTTAGCAAAATTCGTGCTGACTTCAGTGAGGCCAGAGTTTTAACTATTGATTAAAACTACAAATATATTCTCTTAGCTAAACACAATTATTTTATATGTTGTTGCTACCTGTATAAAACTCATAGAGGGGATAGATACCTCTTTAGGTAAAATACATGTGAATACAATTCTGGCTACAAAAACTGTTGAGAAAATTCAATCTAATGTATCTTCAAAGCCCAAAGTGTTTGAACTGTGCCAAAGGTTCAGTATAAACTGATACTGAATCAATATATTCAATAGGTTCCATTCAAACTCAATGGGAAAGCTTCATTTTGAGCTCTAATGACACCTTGCATGGCCCTGGGTTGATTCAGTGCTTTGGAAGCCCTGAAGAGGAATTTCCTGTAGCTCTAATATTAATTTGAGCATGTTTTCTGCTGTGCTGGCAGCTGCCAGGCTTACAGGAGAGATGGTAATTCATTTTATCAGATGGTTTTCAAGGGGCGAAACAGGTGCACCAGACTTCACAGAGAGTGCCTGGATACCCCACAGGCATCTGTCAGAGGAGAAATTTCCTTCCAGGCTTTTGATAGCTTTATTTGTGTGAAATATGTCAGTGGTGTTTACTCGATAATTAGGAGTGTTTGCTTAGCAATTGGTAATGTTTAATGAGTTATGTTGGTGAGAAAGGTGTCTTTTTAGGCTCTGGAAAACAGGCTTTGAATATCCTGTGCTGCAGTGCTGAACAGGGAACCACAGAATTATAGAGTTATTTAGGTTGGAAAAGACCAAAAGGAAAAAAAGTTGAGTCCAATCATTCCCCCAGCACTGATGCATGTCCCCAAGTGCCACATCTGCACATCCCTCCAGGGATGGGGACACCACCACTGCCTTGGGCCAGTTCCAACGCTTGACAACCATTTTGGTGAAGAAACTTTCCCTGATATCCAAATCAAACCTCTCCTGTTGCAAGTTGAGGCCATTTCCTCTTGTCCTGCCACCTGCTAAAAACCTACTGTCACCCAGCTGTCCCCTCCCGTCAGGGAGTTGTGCAGAGCCACAAGGTCCCCCCTGAGCCTCCTTTTCTCCAGGCTGAGCCCCTTTCCCAGCTCCCTCAGCCTCTCCTGGTGCTCCAGACCCTTCCCAGCTCCGTTCCCTTCCCTGGACATGCTCCATCCCCTCAATGTCTGCTTTGTCATGAGGGGCCCAAAACTGTCCCCAGGACTGGAGGTCCCTCAGCCGTGCCAGCACAGGGGATGGGCACTGCCCCGGGCCTGCTGCCACCCTGTTCTTCACGGACACAAGTGCAGAGCTCCTCAGAGGATGCTGATGGTTCGGGAGAGATGCAGGATTTGCTGTTGGACTCCAGCTCTGTCAGGGCATCCCTGGGGTTCTGCCTTCACTGCCGGGCAGTGCCGGAGTTCTCCTGTCCGACCTCTGGGCAGCGCCTCACAGCCGAGTTTGCACAAAGCTCCCAAGTACTTTTAAAAGGATTGGTTGACGTTTCGCCCCTGTTTTCCAGTTCCAGCCCCAGCAGCGCATCTCCCATTCCCACATTCTCCGTGTCCTCCCCCCTCCCGCACCCCCCGGTAGCGCCACGCGAGGGCGCGCGAGGGCCGCGCATCCCGGGAAAAATGGGCTGGAATCACCTCCCAGACCCACATCCCGGGAAAAGCGGGCAGGAATCACCTCCCAGACCCACATCCCGGGAAAAGCGGGCTGGAATCACCTCCCAGACCCACATCCCGGGAAAAGCGGGCTGGAATCACCTCCCGGCACCACATCCCGGGAAAAGCGGGCTGGAATCACCTCCCGGCCCCCATATCCCGGGAAAAGCAGGCAGGAATCACCTCCCAGACCCGCATCCCGGGAAAAGCGGGCAGGAATCACCTCCCGGCCCCGGGAAAAGCGGGCTGGAATCACCTCCCGGCAGCGCATCCCGAGAAAAGCAGGCAGGAATCATCTCCCGATCCCGCATCCTGGAAAAAGCGGGCCAGAATCAACTCCTCGACTTTATCCTGCTGTAGAAGCCCGAAGGTTCTAACACAGTTTTCCCCAAATGGCACTCTTCATTCCCAACTTTCACACAGGACACACTCACTCACTGGGTAATGTATCTGCAAACTCTTTGAACTGCAGGTACTTTAAGAATTCATTATAAATGAAATGGGATTTCAAAATTGTCCACATTATGCCTGTTTTTAATGTCTTTTGTACTTCACCATGACTTTGTAGAAAACTCACGGCAGCTGCTTTCATTTTGTGGGTGATTTACAGCAATTCACCCTCCGGTGACTGCTGTGCTCCTGGGGTTGCAGTTTTTTGTCTGCTCTTTATTGCTTCTGTGCAATTATTTCCTTGGTACAAGGAGATAAGTGAGTGAGATATAACCATCTGAATGTTCCTCTGATTACTTGTGATGCCTATAACATACTGAGGAAGAATTCTCAGCATTAGGGAATTTTCCAGCAAATTCCAGCAGAAACGAAGAGCAGGGAATTTAAATATGTCAGAACTGAGTGGCTGAGGCCATAAATGCACACCCATCCAAAGAGTCAGGCAGCTGGGAAATACCAGGGCCCTACAGCTAAAATTACCCAGATCCTACATTTAGGGGCAGACTGGAAGCTTTTTTTGGGAATTCAGCCCCAGAGGCAAATAAGTGATGGTGGCAGAGGGAAGTGCTGAAGTGTCAGCTCACAACTGCCCCACCATCCCCAGCACATAAACACACCCCACACATTGGATGTCTCCTTTCCAGCCCCCGGGATGTGATACAACACATTTTTAAAAATTTTCTTCTTTATTCAGAGTTGCTGATAACATTCCCCCCCCCCCCCCCCCCCACCACATCAAAAAACTCACCTTTTTCGTCCACAACAGACAGCGCCGTCNGCAAATATCCAAAACCTTTCCTTGTTTACTCACAAAAGTCAAGTCATACCTCATTTTCCTACTCTTTGATTCTCCTTACGAGTCCTAGTTTGGGCTGAGAATTTCCAGGAAAAAAAAAATTCTATTCTAAAGAAAATGCATGGAAGCCAGGCCTTTTTTTTTTCCTTTTTGAATAGCAACATGTGTTTTGGGGTTTTTTTCCAGCAACAGTGGACCAAAGCAACTGAGCATCCATTTCCTTTACCCACACGGGATGTCGGTGAAATCCCCTGCAACACAGAGGCAGCACCTTTCCCTTGAGCAGTTATTTGTATCCAATAGCTTCCTGATTAAATAATTTACTGGGACTTTGCATATTTATAATTTCTTAATGAGATCAGTTGTGAAAGTTAACAATGTGCTGTCGAGACCAGCTGGGAGGTTTGAGACACGTGTTAGACACACCTTGTCCTCTGGCTGTACAAATGTGTCCCCAGCCCCAGCAGGTGACAAGGGAGTGACTTCAGTGACTTTCTAGGGAGCTGAAAATAGAGAATATCCAAAACAACGCCTGAAACATCAAATAAAGTCTCTTTTTGCAGGCAATCTGTGAAAAAAAATGACTGTTTTTACAAAAAACAAGTTCTTGAGGTCCTGCAAAGGCAGACTGAGAAGTGGAGAAACTGCTACAAAACAAGAGCAATGGGCAAAAGTTATGACTCCTCTTTTCCTTATGAAGGCTGAGATTTTCTTCCAGTCTGGAGTGCCCATTCCCTGCTCCAGTGGGATGTTTGCCACAGGAAAACTACATTAAATAGATGGATGCCACCGTTCATTAATCTGCTGTGCTTTCCCCAACTCCACAACAGCAGGTAGTGGTTGGAGCAGCTTCACAGCCCCCAAACTGATGTGCTGAGAGGCAGAACTTCCCCAGCCACTGTAAGTTTACAGGTTTTGTCTCTGCTGGCAAGATTTGTTTGCCCAGCTACGTGCTCCTTGATTTCATGTTTGCTGAAAGAAGAGTGACCAGAGCAATCAGTCCTGGCATCTCTGTTATTCCAGGGAATGTCAATTAATCCAGAAAGTCACATGATGATTATTATCCCTGTTATTATTACTCTGTGTCATTTCCAAATCTTGGATATTTGCAGGTACCCTCTGCTATGATGGATCTTAATCAGGCAGTTTCAAGCCCTGGGAAGCTGTTCCTGGATTCAAATGTCCATTATGAACTTTTACTGTGCTTTTTCTCAGCAAGTGGGTGGCAAGCAGATAATATGTGGGGCTGTTAAAGAGGATCCCCCTTTCTCAGTCGTAGAATCATAGAATTATAGAATTATTATAGAATTATAGAATGGCCTGGGTTGGAAAGGGTCCCAAAGCTCACTGAGTTCCAACCCCCTCAGACATCTTCCAAGGCAGGATTTCAGCAGCACCTCCAAGTCCACGAGAAGACTCTGTAGCAGCTTCATTTCCAAAGATTTACACGTGGTGGAAAACAAAGAGAAAATATAACTTGTCTAGGTATTCACGGAAAAACATCAGGGGAGACAGGAATAGAGTCTTGAGGCAGGAAACTTGATTGTGAGAACATCCCTGAATGAGGAACCTCACAGCAGTGGAGACCTGAGCCAGAAAATAATTGTAATATTAAATATTTGTGTCTGATAAGCTCCAGAGGAGATCCCTGTGGGAGTTCCCCTCCAGTGTCACTAAAAAGGATGTTGTCGCTACTTTTCTTCCTGATTATCCCCTTCACCTGCTCCTGGGTAGGTAAAAATAAAACTCCTCATATAAAAGGAGTTATAAAGTGTACACAACCTTCAGTCTGATCACACTGAGCATCTGAGCTGAGCTTCTTGTGAAGCTTTTCAAGTAATCTAAATTTAGAGTGCACTGCAAACCACGTGACAAAAGAAATTACACGGCGATGATGCACCCTGTGGAAAATGTGGCTGGGGAATGAGGCCTGTGATTATCAAAGATGAAATTCAAACTGTGCAGACCAAGGCTCATTTGTACGGCCCAAGATCCTGGCATGGTCCTTGGGAAGTGGCACCACATGGAGCCCAGTGTTGACAGAGATGGAAAACTGCATTTCCAGGAGCAACACAGCTGCCTTTGTGGGCATTAATCAACAAACTGAAAAGCTGAAAATGGAGGGGAAATAATTACTAATGGTGATGATGATGAAAATGATGGTGATAGTAATGATAGCAACAATAATAATGAAAAGACACTTGGAGAGATTAAAGGCAAGGAGGCTTCTCTGGATGTGACTCAAAGCCTGATGAAATCCAGCCCAACCTTCCAGCATGGCAGTGAGGGGAAGTTTTTTGTGCTGTTGGCATCTTCTTGATATGTGCTGAGCTGTGCAAGGCCCAGAATTCCTTTGGTAGACCTGGGTTAGACAATTAAAAAAAAAAATACATAAAGCATAATTTCTTTTGGTCAAAACTTCCCCTAAGCACGTGTTACAAAATTTAGCTGAGGGTCTGAATGTTTTCATTTCCTGAAGGCTAGGCTGCAATAAGCAGGTTGCTGAAACTAAACACAATAAACTGGTGATTTTAATGAGGTTTTAAATTGTGTGCACAAATACCCACAGCTGAATTAATATTAAAAAAAGGTGGTGGAACATCCTGATGAGGCACCAAGTCTAACCAGGGGATTAATTATGTAAAAAGTAATATTGGGGGAAAAAATCATAGTTTATAAGGAATGAAAAAACAAAAGAATAATCAGAAAAATGTCTGTATGCTCCATATCATTAAGGAAGGAAATAAAATGAGAAGTGACAAAAGTTAATTTTTTGTAAAGGCTTTGGGGAGGGTTTTAATACAAACAGCAAAAGCTTGTTATGGCATGTAACCATGAAAAGGAAAGAGGCTGGATTATTGTGCAGGAAGGATGTTTTAGAGCTTGGAGATAATCCACATAAGGCCCAAACTTAATGGAAGTTCTGCTTCCTTTCTTTTCAGAGATAAAGAAAACAAGCACAGCAGAAACCAAATAAATTAATAAAGTGAACGAGGGTATGAAAATGGAAATTACTTCATCAAACCGCTGCACAAATGCAAATTGTCTGCAACAGTTTACAGCCAAGAAAATGAAAGAAGCTGGTCACGAGAAATGACATCTGACACTGTTACTTCTGAGGAATGGATCAAATCACAGACTGACAACTGCAGAAGAAAATAGGAAATGAAGCAAGATAAGGAAAGGCTGGATGTGGATGTGAGCAACCTGGTCCAGGGGAAGGTGTCCCTGCCCATGGCAGGGGGTGGAACAAGGTGGTCTTTAAGGTCCCTTCAAACCCAAACCAGTCTGGGAAGGGAGAAGAAACAGCAAACTTAACTTTTCCATTAGCGCCTCTAAGAATAAAAAAATCTTATTTTCATGTCAACATGGGACATAATGGCACAATGCTTGAAAGGAAGGAGCAGCCTGCATTAGTAAGAGCTGTAATTTGCTGTGTCATTGGATGTTGCAGTACATGAGGATGGGGAAAGACATTTGCAGACAGCGCCATCCCCATAAATTTTCACACCAAAAAAGCCAGTGGATAGCTACTTTACACAGCCAAAAATCTCAATTATTCATGTATGAAGCAATTTTGGAGCCCAACAGATCTCTCTTGCACTCAGGATACGCCCTGCCTTGGAAATATTCATGAGTTATGATTGCAGCCGAGCGCACAAAGACATGGAAAAGCTTTCATGGAGATCCTCTCAGTGAGGCTGCTCATAGTGTGGCTGAACAAAACACAAATGCCACACCAGAATTAATAAAAAGGATAAAACTGGAAGCAGTTACTGCCTGTATAAACACATGGAAATTTGGAGTACGTGGAAATGAGAGCTGATCTTTCTCACCCTCACTGTAACTGTAGGGAAGGGAAGATGGAAGTAAGCGGAGTCATGGAGTGAGATATTGCTCATCATGGGCATTTAAATCATTTCCCCAGAGGCTGTAATTTCTTCAAGGAACGTGCTCGTTCTAACTCATTTCACACACTAATCATGCCTATAATTTGTTCTGAAGATTTCTGCCCTCCTGGGGTTTGCTTTTGGTCCTGTCAGTCCTCTGGGATGGCATCTCTCACTGAGTGTCCCCTTGGGCACCCTGAGCCTGCCCAGGGCCTGCTGGACAAGAGCAGGACGGTGCTTGGGGGTGTCAGCTTATCACTGGTGATGAGGGACAGGACCCAGGGAATGGCTGGAGCTGTGTCAGGGGAGGTTTAGGTTGGATATCAGGAAAGGTTCTTCCCCAGAGGGTGCTGGGCACTGCCCAGGCTCCCCAGGGAAGGGGCACGGCCCCGAGGCTGCCAGAGCTCCAGGAGTGTTTGGACAATGGTCTCAGGGATAGGATGGGATTGTTGGGGTGTCTGTGCAGGGCCAGGAGCTGGGCTGGATGATCCTTGTGGGTCCCTGCCAGCTCAGGATATTCTGTGATTCTATGAACCTCCCTTGATCAGAATCCTCTGATGCATGGGAGGCACCGCAGTCTGGATTTTGGATTTAGCACCCAAGGATCAGCAGTCCCAAGCAAATCTTTCCAAGACATTCAAGTACCTCTTGCCCATTTTTCAGGAAGCTGGTGGAGACCAGATGACTCACCTGGGAACCAGTTAAGCAGAACAGAGAGTTTGGGGAACACATTCTCCTTTTTGGGAGGAGCCAACATTGAGCCATTTCAACGTAATTTTCTGAAATGAGGGTACAGGAGAGGCAGTTCTCGGATTTCCCTGCATGGTGCTTCAGCAATTACTGAGGCCTGCTGGTCTCCCTGGATTTTCCTGCCCTTAAAAGAGTGCAGTGACCTTTTCCTCAGACTCCCAGCGGGGTGTGACCTGATGGCAGAGCTCAGCTGTGCCCCAGACCTGCTCTAGCACAGCAGCACTCACTGAGCTTTAGCACAAACTGAGATGCTGAGAAAGCAGGGGCAGGTGCAGCTCCTGCATCCACCACCCCAGAGACCTCCCTGGTCACACAGGGAGATGCCCAGGTCTGCTAGGAGCTCTGGGAGCAGAGGGTTTGCATCTTGCAGCCTCAGATTTAGGTGCTGAATTCCACCTAAACCCTTGTTTACGTAATTTAATCCTGTATTGAGTCCAGCCTCCAGTTCTCTCTGCCTCAGTTCACCTGTAAAGCATTTCTGGCCTGAGGCTGGGAGGTTTTTGGAAGTGAGTGCCTGTTGCCATTGGTTTGCAGGAAATTTGTCTAGCAGGGCCTGGAGAGGATTTCATGAGTTCTTTGTGCTTGCTAAGCCAGGAAGAGCAGCTCACAAATTGATGCCTTTCATTTGTGCAACATGAGGATATAAAATGTCACCAAATCAGAAAATAACAAATGATGTGGAGGATTTCTTCACAGCAAACAGCCTGTTAAGAGTGGAAAAATGCCCTTCAGTGGCTCTGCTAATTGTTGGAATATTTTACAGCTGGGGAATTTTGCTTAAGAATCTCCCAGCTATGTAAAAACTGCAAAAATAAAGGAAAACAGGTAAGACTGAGCATTCAGGACAGACCTGTGTCAGGAGACAGGCTTGTTGGAGAGAATTAAAATCACAGTTTGTTCAATGTAACCAGACAGTGAGTATGCAGTCCTTGGCTATTTATAACTCACAAATAAGGCAAGCAGACAGCTAATATAGCCAGGGGCCAGCAGGAACAGAGCAGTGCAGCTTTATTAGCAAACCTAGGTGGACATGTCATTTGATATATCCATGTGTGAAACTATTTCTATGGTCTGTGCGTTGAAAAAGGTCAGAGACGCTTTAAAAATGAAATTAAATAAAATTAACTTATTGAAGATAGCCGTGTCCCTCAGGCACTCGGGGTCCCTCAGAGGCTTAAAGATTATCTGTAGAGAGAAGTGGGCTAATCACAGGGGACTTCAGCCTGTGTGGAAAAATCCAACACAGCCAGATTTGGAATAGATGGAGAAAGAAACAGCATTTAAGAACATATGGCAATTATCAAGCAGTAGAGAATAATAGCTGCTTAATTATAAACTCCTGCATGCAGATTTTGTGACATGTGAGCTGGAAAGCAAGTCAGCTCTCTGAAAATGCTGCAATCAAAATAATTAGATGGAGTTGTGATATCTCAGTTCCATGGGCTGGGCAATTAGCTGCAGCAGAGGTGTTGGTGGCTTTCACACACCTGTATTTGTGTCTCACAGGGACAGCTTTGCGCTGGGAAAATTAAATTAAACAATTTGCCCGTCGGTGAAATTTGAGGTGTTTCAGTTTACTCCTTGCTGGGTTTTCTTGCCTGGAAATATTTGCAGGGATGTGCCATGGTTTGCCTTCGTGCTGAAGCCCCAGAGAGGCTGTGGCAGTGCTGGGATGGCTCCTCTGCAGCTCCTGCCATCCCTGGAGGAGAGTCACCCATCCCAGGAGAGAGACACGGCCCACCAGTGTCCCTGCAGCATCCACACACTCATCCTCTGCTTTTGGAGAGGAAAGCTTGTCTTTGGTTAGTAGCTTTATTTTTTGTATTCTTTAAAAAAAACACCTCAAACCATTTATGAAGGAGGCCCATCGTTCTTCTGTAATTTTTTCATATATTTCATTAAAAACTAAATCAGTGAAAAGAAGTTTTAGCCACTCCCAGTTCAAGCTCCTTTTTTAAAACAGGAAAAAAAGAATATCAGCTTCTTCCCTTGAAATTTTCAAGACATGTAAAATAAAGGAAAAAAGATAAATATGTAGGAGCTTTTTGTGGTGTTTTCTTTGGAGGCACAGAAATAACCATGACTCAGGTAACTCTGCTCAGGGAGTGATTTCCTCATTTGTGGGGACCTGTGGCTGTTGGGACCAGCCTTGAAGGGACAAGGCAAACAACCTTAAATATGCTGATCCTTTCAGAGGTTTCTTATTGCTTATTCATCCCCGTGTTCAATAGTAACATATTCCTTATGATGATTTAATTGTTGTGCAAAAGTTAGATATTATTAGCAATGGTTTAGCCTCCCTCTGCATTGTACTGCTTTCAAGTGTGCTGTTAGCTTCTATTTTTGTCCCAATAACTTCGTTTTCCTAGGGAAAAACATCCATCCATCATTATTATAAATTCAAGACAAATTACTCCCCCATCCAGAAAAAAAATCTGTTCACTATTTTTTAGCTCTCAAATACATTCTATTACAGTTTTTAAAACATTTTATTTGTAAGTGTCAGTGAAGATAAGTAGTTTCCTCAAGAATGAAGTCAATATTAAGTGATTGCTGTATAATTTTAAAATAACTGGGATCATAGAATCCTGGAATTACAGGCTGGTTTGAGTGGGAAGGGATCTTAAAACCCATCCAGTGCCACCCCTGCCATGAGCAGGGACACCTTCCGCTGTCCCAGGCGCCCCCAAGCCCCGTCCAGCCTGGCCTTGGACCCTGCCAGGGATCCAGGGGTAGCCACAGCTTCTCTGGGCACCCTGTGCCAGGGCCTCCCCACCCTCACAGGGAACAATTCCTTCCTAAAATCTAATCTAAACCTACTCTTTTCCAGTTTGAAGCCTGTCCCCTTGCCCTGTCACTCCATGCCCTTTTAAATATTCTCTCTCCAGCTCTCCCATGGCACCTCTAGATAACGGGAGGCTGCACAGTTTGCTTAGTGTTTTCTTTTTCCTTTTCACTTTTAATCTTCTCATCTAAGTCCTTTTTCGATTTTTATCTCGTTGTTGGGGAAGGCAGTAACAGGACAGAATTAAAGCAGGTGTTTGTGTGCGTTTGAACTCTCCTTACACTTCAAACCCAAGGGCAGCAAGAAATCGACCTTGTTTTGCTACAGCCAGAGCAGGGAGAGAGAGAGAGCAGAAAACTTCAGGTTGGAAGGCAAAGGTTTTATGTTCTTTCATTTTCTCTGTGCTGGAAAGGAAATGTCCTTGAAGAGGATGATGCCAAGAGTGGCACAATTTGTGACATCAGTGTTTCCTTACGGACCTCTGCTCCTCACCCTCTTCTACAGCAACATGAAACGAAACTCTTCTCATGCTGTCAATATCAGGGCAAACTGTAGTCATTAAAAAATTGGGAGAAAATTAATTTCATCCATCAAAGCATAACCTTTCTCACAGAGCAGCTTGGAAGAACGCAAAGCCCAGTGAAAAATATGTGATTTTTATTTCCACCACCGCTTTTGATCTGAGTTTTGCTGAGGAGGGTCACAGGGTTTTTTACATTTTTAATTGCTCCTGGGAGCAAAATCTCAAAGAGTCCACTTGAATAGTAAAATAAGCTTTGAATTTAGTGGGTGGAAATCAATAACTTAATGGGGAAGAGTTTTCTTTTTGCTGGTGAAAAAAGCAGTTTTACCTTCTAGAAGCAAAGCATTTCAGCCTGCATGGGTCGTGTAAGGCTTGCAAATGCAAGAGGATGTTGTTAAAAACAGAGGCCACAATGCAGAGAGTGGAAACAGAAAGAGGTAAGAGTACACTGAATATCAGTCCACAAGTAACACTTTGGACTAAAATTTTTGTTATTCCTCATTTTAACTTCTCCCTCTCCATTTGAAAGTTTATATTTCCTGTTATCTTTCCTGTAAGAGCAGACATCTCTTTTCCTAATCTGAATTAAACTTATTATTCATCTTCTTAAAAACAGGAATAAAACCCGGTCAAATGCTTAAAATCACAAGAATCTTTTGAAATGCTCAATTTTTAGTGTCTTTAGAAAAATTTTATTAATTCAAATTCATTCAGTTTCCTTCTTTTTTTGCACCAACTGGTGCAGTTCTACTGGAAAATATTTATTCCCTTGGCTAAGGACTGTGTTGATACCTTCTTTAAATCATGTTGCTATTTTGTCAATGGCAAACCACAATATTTCCAGTGTGTAAGGAATGTTTCCTATACACCATACTGCATAAAAAGGCATGAAAATAAACCCATTCATTCACAGAGAAAAGAACTGGTGGGACTGGGAGAAGGTTTCCATCCGTCTGAGCCAAATATTCTTCTGCTTAGGCCGAAAAGCAGCACCCCCCAAAAAAAAAGCAGTTTCCTTGTGCATCACCCGCTACACTTGTCAAAAGAAATTGTATATTATCTACTTGGGAGAAAAGAATAACCAGGGAATTAGCTCAGGCCAATTTAAGCCAAATTAATTAATCTACCTCAGGAAAATAACAAATCACCAGCTTGCTAATTTTTTTTTCAAAGCTTTTTATAACTTTGCAAGAGGAAAAATTCTAGAAGAGCAATCCATAGCTGCAGACACAGGTGCCTAAAACACGAAGAAAATAATTTATTTCTCTGTGCCTCTGACATTTTTCTTGGGTAAGAAAGATATTTAAGCTTCACAGCACAAATATCAAGACTCTGGGGTCTTCATATTCCTGGGACAGACTCGTTGTGTGTTTGACTCTGTGAGATGAAGCAGAAGAACCAGGACAGTCTTTTTGGCCCATCCTTTATGTATCCTGGATATTTTTTAAGGGCAGTGGTTTGTCTGCTTTCAACTTCAGTGTCTTCTGGGGACTCCTGTCAATAATTCCTTACTGAGAAGCCCAATTTGCACACATTTTTACCTCCCTGCCACTTTAGCTCCCAATGAGCCTTCAGAAACACTTCCTGGGGAAACTGAAAATTCATAGTGATAACAAGAGTTTATCAGCTTCTTTTTTTTTCTAAAAATATTCTCATTAAAAAAAAAAAAAAAGGTCACTTGCAGAGATATCTGTGAAGACTGTATGGGAGGAATTGCAAAGGTAGCCAGGAGGAAACTGTTGGTTTTATTCAGGTAAGCAGGTAAATGATGTTTTTACAAGCTGCACATGGCTGGCATTGTGCTTGTGTGAGTATTTATATATTTATTTGTTTATATATATTTATTTATATTGTGTATACCTATAGAGAAACAAAATAAAACGTGCCAGTGCCAACCCTCAAGCCCACTGAGGACCACTGTGTCCCAAATGCCCTCAGGAAATGGAAAGCAAGGCAAGAGAAACCCCATTTGGTGAAGCTCCTGAGCACCTGACTACAGAACCGAGAGTTCCTATTTCTGATCACTGATACGGCAAAGAACGACGATTTTTGGGGGTTTTTTTTAACAGGATTTCCTCAAAAATCTTCATCTGTGTCCCTGAATAGATTGCAGACTCTTGTGAGCCAGGAATTTCTCAAAAGTGGCAACACCTGCTGTGATGAAGACGTGATTTCAACGTTTCCTTCTTTAAAATCGGAACCTGCTGAGATACCACCCTAAATTCCTCAGATTTCTGGGAATCCAAGGCAGCTGGGGAGATTTTTCTTCCTTTAGAAAGGCTGATGGCCTGAAGCTCTAAGGAACGGTGTGTCCAGCAGCGTGGCTTCTCTTGTTGTGGGTGTGTTGATGACAAACTTTTGTCCTAATGAGGAATGAATTGACAGGATTCCAGCCTCTGTCTGCCAGCACAAGCACCCCAGGGATGTGGGATTTGTCACAGGAACACGGAGAAAATCTGGGGGAGACTTCTGGGAAAGTGTTAATGGCACCTTCTGGAAGAGTCTGTGGGAGCCCCCACCGATACATCCCACAAACTCCGCTGGCACTGAGGGTCTCCTGGACTCACACACGTGTCAAAAGCCATGTGCAAAGTCCTGGAGGACTTCCAGCTTCCTGGGCCTTCTGTGGGTACAACAATATCCACAGGGATATAAATAAAGAAGGCATTTTACCCCAGAAATGCACACCCAGAAATTGATCCTTGATAGAAAATAATTTACAGCAGCGATGAAAAAACACATAGGATAAAACCCCATTCCAAAGCCAAATCATTCTCCCCAACTGAAGACCAACCACAGACAAAACTAATAACTAGAAGCAATTTATAAGGAGCTGAAAACACCATGAGAATAGGGAAATAAAATACATTTTGACTAGAACAATATAATGTTATTGGCAACACAATGGCATACAAGCCTCTGGAGGTGTCATGCTGTCTTCTTTGATTAAAAGCTTGAAGAGAAGCATGAGTATTAATTTAGAAAAACTGTTTATATCTTCTGTCTCTCTAGAATATTATTAATTGGAGTGTGCAAAATTAGGTCTTCAGAGCTCCTGCAAATTACTGTAAGCAGCGAGTCTTTACGCAGAAGGATAAAGCAAGGATTTCAGAGGCTTTGGGAGAAGTAATTAAGTTCTGTTACTTGCAAGTGTTTGTTTACTGGAAGAACTTTCCGCACAGAAGTGGACACAGTTATTTTTCTTTGTTTTCCTAACAAGTATTTCCTGAGGGATGACCACCAAGATTAATTAATCTTGTTAAGTCTAAGGCAGAAAACATCTCACTGCTGTGAGAGACTTGAAAATCTGGACCTGTTGTCCTGGATCCTCAGGCTCCATGACTTGAGCATCAATAATGTCCCCCCATCCAAAGGCAGGGGACAGCTGAAAAAATGTCACTTGCAAAAATTCCTTTCTTTCAGCTGCCTAAAGAGGTAAATTTCGCTTTTAAATGGATTCAGGTAAGACAGACACACCTTTCTGATCTTTCCTCCAGTGACAGCATGGGATCCATGATGAGCTTTATTCCTGGGTATTTGGTGGTGTGGGAATAGAGAAAGCATTTTACATTTATCCCTCTTTTTAGGCTTTGAAATCAACATCCACCATTCCTTTTCTACCTTCTTTCTTTTTAATCTAAAACCATCCTTCACATATCTCTTGATACTTTTAAGAGGTACAAATCTGGGGCTCAAGGACAGAAAGAAAACCCTAAAAATCATTGAATGTTTTTGTACCGTGGAGCTGTAATTTGAAAAAAAATTGGGGGGGGGGGGGTTGTATTGTGTCCTAAGCACAATTAAATTATTCTCTAATTTTCACAGCGGTCTCTTAATGGAGGCCTAAACTCTCAAGCTTTGCAAGTCACTCAAAGTGATGGTGTTTCCCCATGAATAAGGGTTAAAAGATTGGGACCCCAAACCTGCAGCTGGTGCTGAGCAGAAAAGCAGTGGCTGGGAGGATGATGTATGCTCAACTTCCAGCTAAAGTCATTACACTGAAAGTAAAGGAGCTCGGGGAGTGCCCATTGCCCAAATCCAATTTTCATAGCAACGTGTTGCTGAGAGTGCAAATTACTGAAAATTTGCCAATCCAAAGGTAATATTCAGAAAAGCCTTTCCAGTAAAAGTGGGAACAGCCTCTCAGTTAGCAGAGCTGCTCTTCCAATAAAGCACAGGTGGAATAAACCGCACACACAATTTCAATAAATAAAACAAAACACAAAGAAAACAGAGTTGTAAGAGGAATTGCGTTCTAACACTGAGCACATGGAAATAAGCCCTTTTGGAATGCTCACACTCCAGCTGAGTTAAAAGTAAAATAAACCTTCATGTGCAGTCAAAGACCAATGGATTTCTTGGTGGGAGGAAAGTCAAATATTTGAGTATTACCAGCAGAAAGGGGAGGGGTGGGAATGCTGGATCCCAGCAAAGCCTAGAGTTTGCATGCTAAAGTGACTTTTCCCCACCTAATAATTTCACTGCCCCTCACACAGGACATATTTACCCGCCTCCTTTTCCACCAGAATCACTCCCATATTTGTCCCTGTCTATCCCCACAGGAGAGGATGTGGCTGCTCAGTTCCTGGGTACCTCACACATCCCACATCCTGCTGGTGCTGTGTTCTGGATCTGCCTCACCAGCCTTTGGTGAAGATCTCCAGAGGTCATAAACTTATTGCCTTTGAGACTAATGAGTGATTTCCTTTCTAAACGTGATAATGCAATGTCTAACCCCCTTGGGATGTGTGTCTGTGAATCCCTGATCATTGCTTTACCCCACAGGAGGGAAGAGTTTGCTGCCACCACCTGGAAGCTGAGCGTGTCCCCCAGCCCCAATCAAAGTCTTATTGATAAAAAGTGAAATCTTGTGAAACAAAAACTTGTTAAAATTATGATTAAACCCAGAGGGTGAATATGGTAAAATACAACTTTGATGTGGTTCAAACCTATAAAAGTGAGTGAAAACTTCCACTCTGGCATGTGCCTATTTCTTTGGCCAGTTTGGGTGGGAGCTCCAGAAAAGGGGAGTTTGGGAACTCCAGAAAAGGGAAGTGGGTTCCACGTGGATGCTCCAGCACTGAGCCAGCCTGGCTTTACCTGACATGGCCCTGGAGTGAGTTGTTGACAGGCATCATATCTGCTCTAAAGGAGAGCTTGTGTGGAAAACTTCGTTTGGAAATCAAGGAGTTCGATGGAAAATGAAGTCTTATTTCTATCAGTGAAGTTTGATTGCTGAGAGTCGATTTGGTGCCTTATGGAACAGGAAAAATATTTTCTGCCTCAGGAAATACGCATGTTAACTGGATATTACTTTGAATATTTTAATATTCTGGCTGACACATCTGTTCCAAGGAGATACAAACTTCTCTTTCATATGGCAGAGGATAATCTGGCAGCCAATGGAGGAAGACTGATGAAGATTGTTTCAGAGGAAGATTGTTTTGAAACACGATTTAAATGGAACCCTGGGATTTATAAACTTTAATTAGTCTCAGTTGAAATGCTTTTGTTTCCAAGCAGACAGAAAGTGCTGATGCCTGGCCAGGGCTTGTGCAGTGGTCCTGGGCTGGGGGGGGGGGGCACTGGATGCTTTTTTCCCGTGCTCTCAGGGAAAATCAAATCTCTGCTGGCCACAGCAGCGCACATGTGCTGCCACCAGATTTACACAGATGAGATTGTCTGCCATCCCGTAAACATTTCTTTTGATGATGCCCCAGAAAGAGAATCTAGTTCACTTCCTCCAGGCTATGTAGAGCTAACTGGGATGGAAAAGAGTAAGCAAATACGTGGAAAAGAGCCAGCAGTGGTGAAGGAGCGGCTGGCATCCCCTGGAAGCAGAGTGCCCTGTAAGGGAGGCTTTCCTGAAGCTGCCGGAGCAGAGGGCAGCCAGCTGAGCTCCTTAAATGAACATTTTCTGATGAATAAATATTGTGCCTGTCGTTTGGAGAGGTAATTCTTCCGAGGGAATGCTCCCTTCCCCAAAGACAGGCACTGAAATGCTGTTAAAGCCCTGCTGCTCAGGGAGGGTGTCCCAGGGCTGCTTCCTCCCCTCCCCAGTTAATTGGAGAGGACATGATTCCAGTGTCCAGCCAGCCAGGGATCCTCTGCCCTGTGCACTCGAGCATTCAACCTTTCTGCTGCACTTTGAATCACTCCATGATACTTCCATTATTAGCAACACCTGGCCAGAGCAAATGGAGCACATCCTTTTAGGGGGATTGGTTTTGCCCTTAATCTGTCGGTTTATTTATTTGTGAACACTCTGCCTGAAGGAGCTTATTAAATAATGACAATAATAATGGGATACAACCCTGAAACAGCTGGCATGGTGTGGTCTCAAAAACCTGAGAGCATCACCACACTGCTGGGTATTCAACATTGTAATGGATTGAAAAAAAACCCAAAAACAAAACCAGAAACAAATCACCAGGTGTGCTTTTAGATGGGATTTATTCCCAGTTTGGTGGGTTTCACTTTCTCCTTCACAATTTTGCCCCTGATCTTGCTCAGCATGGCAGACCTGAGCTGTTTGGTTGCTGCACAAAGGAATTAACACTGGATTTCTGCAGCCTCCCTAAACAGCCAGAGAGAAGGTGAAGGGGCTCTGAGGGACCATGTGTGAGGGGAAGAGAAGTTGCAGCATGAGAAGCATCCATGAGCACAGAGATCTGTCCCTCCCCTGGCTGAGGGACTTGTGCAGCTTCACCCTGCACCAACTCACTGCTGCTGCTGCTGCTTCCAGAGTTATCCAGAGGGTTGGCATTGCCTTGGTAACTCCCCAAGGGTCTTCTCCTTGGAAAAAATTACCATGGTTATTTTTGTTTTCAAACTATGGGAGCAATTCGGGTGCCCAAACGAAGTGCTTGTGCTGTTTCAGCCCTTCCAGGCTGCCTCTGCTGCCACCTGAGCTGTCCCCCTGCCCCTCCACAGCCCCAAAGGAGGTCTCAGTCACCCTCAGGGGTGAGAATGGCACTAGATGCTTATATTTGAGTCACTAAATATCATCTGGAAGCCCTGTTTGCACATAAAACCAGCTGGAATTGAGTGAAAGCTTGAGAGAAAAATAAGCTAAGCAACACTGAGCCTTTCTTAGGATAGGCATGGAAGTCACCTTTCATCAATTTACCGGGGTGTCCCCTGCAATTAGGAGGCTCTTTCCCTTGCTCTGGAGCTCTGGCAGGCAGCTGAGATGAGAGATCCTCTGGTGTGAGGGATCTCCTGATGATTATGGCTTTTCCCCTGTGCTTTGTACGACAGCTCAGGCCTCCAAGTACTTTCCCTTAACACTCCTAGTGATAACTACAGTTTTCCCCAACTCGAACAGAGGTGAGGGAGAATCAAAGCAAGGGGATGCTGCCTTCACCATTAAAGCCCTTTGCTTTCCCCGAACCTCTCGCTGCCTCTTTCAGGGGCTGGATTATAACCCCTGTGCTCAGATAACACGCTGTCCCTTCCCATCCCAAAGTGGTCTCTAGAGGCAGCAAGTGAAGCTCTTGGTTGCCTCTGGCATTTTCTCAGCAGCTTCTCCAGAGCAGCTCCTGCACGGCTCAGAGCTGTCACAGCTCCCACTGCAACAGGACCAACCCCAAATCACACACCTTGCAAGTGTAAAAGATCCGTCATCGCTCTCTTTGCCGAGGCTGGGATTTTTATTGGAGCTGCAGCAGAATCAGATGTCCTAAATCCGCTGCATTTCAGCAGGATTTGTGTGTCTGATTCCCAGCAGCTCCTCTGACAGACTTCCCCTCTGTTCCTGCTGCAGCCAGCTCTAAGCCTTTCATCTATTTTGGCAATTACCACACTATTAGCATCATTTCCCATTAAATCTCATCCTGCATCAAGCTCCTGACACATAACAGTGTTATAATACTTCCTAACTTCACGTTTACCTTATAACACTTGCAAGCGAGATAAAATGATTCACTCTTTTGGCAATCTCTCCCTTTTTGTGGCACGTAAATTATTATAGAAGTCTTTAAAATTGGAGTGTGTCTGTTTAAAATATGTTTCTAAGTGAGGAGGATGTATGAACAAAATAAGCTTTGTGCAGAAATTTCTAACCTAGTGGATTTAAAGCAGCTTTGCTCAGAGGTTACTAATACACCTCTCAGAATATCTCCCACATCACCTCAGCTGGCTGCTTGCAGGGTGATTTTGCCAGAACCCTTGCAGAGAATGATCAGATTTTAGGGTTCATGCCTCATCATGCCCTTCCTTTGGCCCTAGGCTGATTCACTGCACTTGGCTCAGGTTTGGGTTTGGGTTTGGGTTTAGGTTTGGGTTTGGGTTTGGGTTTAGAGAGCAGATCCCCCTCCTGCTGTTGTGTCACCTGAGCACAGGGGTTGTGCTCTCACGTAGCCATCACGGGACAATCAGATCACAGCACACAGCTGGAGTTGTTTTCGTGGCTCTTGCTGGGATATTATCTGGATTTCATAATCAAACAAGCCTGACATAGTTGATCTTGCACACTGAAGTCTGTGGCTTGCCACAAATATGAGCAGCAAATCATGGCCTACTTCTTTTTTTCCCTGTACATATTCTTAAGGACCAAGGACAACAAGTGAGGGCTTTGTGAGCCACCTCTGTGTTCTGAGGCCAAAAAAGGCTTTTCCATCCTTTGTGTGATCTGGATGAGCCTGGCACAGAACCTCACAGAATCAGATCCTACCATGGAATCACAGAGTGGTTTGTGTTGGAAAGGACCTTAAGGATCACCCAGTCCCCGCCCCCTGCCATGGGCAGGGACAACTTTCCATTAGATTTCTCTGGTTTTGTGCTCTCTTTCCACAGCTGAGTCTGTAACACAAGAGCATGGAGCTGATAAACACCAAGTGGGATGAGTTTGGGAGGGGACAAATGCCTGGTCAAAGCAAACAGTACCCACCCAATATCTCTGTAGGCTTCTCATTTCAGCTGGTGGGACTGACACATCTGCCCTCAGTCCTCTGCAGAGCTGGAGGCCAGGTTTGCCCCAGCAAGGGTTCTGGGGACTGGGCTGGGCCTCACCCAGGGTCAGACAGGGAGACATCCAACACCTCCCACCCACCCTGATCAAAGGCTCCGTGTTTGCAGAGCCGGCAGAAGAACCTTTAGCAAATCTTCAAAAGATGGTGCAAGTGAAATGGACTGGGAGGTTCACTCACAGCCCTGCTCTCATTAGCAATTAACACTCCTCCCTCCTGGAGAAGAGTTAAGGATTCCTTCACAGGGGTTGACATTTTCAGATCTCCATAAGTTGCTCCCTGTAGGCAGAATGCCAGGAACTGTTACAATTCCTCCCTAAAGTGACTTGTCACTGAGAGAGCAACCAGGGAAACAGGCAGCCCAGAGATTCACCACTCGCAATTACCACATCTCCCCTCCTGTTTCTATATCCAAATCCATCTGGATCAATCCTGATCTCTCTGGATTGCTCTATCCCCAGTTGTCCCATGACAGCCACCCCTACTGCACTGCACGTGTCTTCAGCCAAAAGTAGCAACTCATAAATAAAAAAGGGATTTCTTCCCACTGCATCCTATATTCATACTGCATACACAGGACTTATTTTGCTTTTATGGAGTGATCCTATTTGATGGCCCACAATACCTGTCCTGTGCTACAGGAGCTGAGTGGAGCACAGTGCTTTCCTAAAACCTTCCCACTTCTTGGAAATCACCTGCAGGCAGCTCCAAAGATGCTGACCTCAAGACAGTATCACACACATGCTTTAAAAGTGACATGGTCAGAGTTTTCCATGTTTTTCACTGTGGTAACAGGTCAAAAATAGGCCTTTGCTCTTCTGAGAGTGCAGCGATGCCAGAGGATCCAGGGGAATCAGAGAGTCATGGGATATCCAGGGTTGGAAGGAACCCACAAGGATCATCAATTCCAGCTCCTGGCCCTACACAGGACACCCCAAGACTCCCACTGTGCTCCCTGCCGTGGGAAAGAAGAGAAGCAGCAGCAATCCTCTCCCATGGGCAGCAAACCCAGTGCCTCCAGAGAGCAGCTAATATTTCTTCAATGCCTGCTGCTTGCTGCCCAAATTGTTACCACCTGGAAATCCCAGCACCTCCCCAGGAGAGGGAGGAAGAGCCCAACAGCAGCGATTTCTGGAGTCTGACACCTTCCTTTGGATCCATTCCCTCCTGGGCATCACTGTTGCTCAGGGTGGCAGCAAAACCCCCCCCGACTCTGTGATTAATCAGTGACGTCTGTGCCTGGTGGTTGGTGCACTGCTGGAGCACATCTCTTCATCTTTTCCAGGGAATCCTGGAATTTGGAATTCTTCTGAATTCGTGTTCTGAGAAAATTCTGGTTTTACTGGGAAATGCTGCATTCCTGGAGACTTTGAGAAATGTCACATTTGTGGCTTATTTAATCTGCATATTTCTATTTGGAATAATATTACATTAGGTCAACTGTTATTGTCATTCCAGATATACACTTATTTTCGTATTTTTACCCAGCTGCTGTGTCCCACTTGATGTTATACCAGGAACTTTTCCTTCTCATTTTTAATCTTTTTTTTTTCTTCCTTAGAACATTTTAAGGGACTGTAAAACCCCCATAATATGGAAGATATGGTAGTTTTCACATATAGCAGCCTAAAGGAAGGAAACTCTATCTTTCACTTATTTTTATTTAAATTCATTTCATAACCAGGAAGCAAGAGGTTATTGCTCTTTAGAACACGATGCTGAATTTGTCTGGATTTCTTGGTATAGACACTCATCCAGTTACATTTATTTAATGTGCTAAATGACCTTTTTAAAGTGCTTTTCGATGTCATGTAGAATATCAGCAACACATTTTAGAGTAGCAACAATGCAAGTTCTTTTTCTTTCTTACTTTTGCTGTAAATCAAAAAACGAAACATGCTTGCAGTATTTTTTCTAACAGTCCTTTGGATCAGCTACAATATCTGTTCTTTAAAAAAAGAAGATATAACAACCTTCAGTCCTTCCAGCCCATCTCAGGTGTTAGAAGAAATAAGGGACTGGATGAGAATTAATCTGTAATTTCACCTATTTGCCTAAAATTTTCATGTTCATAGCTGAAGGGACCTATTAGTCCTATTCTTCCACAATTTGCTTCTAGAGCTGAAAAATATCTGGAGAGTATGGACAGAACACCAAACCCCAGGAGTGTTTCAGATGAGTTGTACTGGATGGAAAAGCTTTAACAGAATAATCTTTCAGAATACTAATTGGTTGGTAACACTGACAATTAGTTGCTTCAACTCTGTTTTATTTCCTTCAATTTAGACAGTTAAATATAGACGCAAAGTTTGATAATTACATTCCAATTGGGAGATGTACCATAAACAAATAAGATACAGTGTCTAAATTGATTAGCGAATCTGCATAAAGCTTTCTTTAAATGCAAGATGTATTTTTCATTACTGTGTAATTATTCATTAAACACCAGCTGTTAAAAGTCAAGTTAATGAAATATGAAAAAGTGTAGGATAACAACCAAAGTCAACTTGTTTCAAAAGACTTTTCTTGAAAGGATTCTCTGGAAATAAACACATTTGATTTAAGCCAGTGAAACATGTCACACAAATCTGAGGAGGAGAGGATAATGTTTGCTGAGGATTTCATTGTGAAAACAAAAACATTCCCATTTCCAAATACCATTTTCACGTTGGTTTTTGAGAATCAAACATAGCATTTTGCCCAAAGTCTCCTAGAGCACAGTGATATTTAAGTTCTTAGGAAGTTTGTGGGAAAGCAAAAGTCACTACTTTTCTGTCTGAAGTATTTCCCACATTTTCACTGTCAATTACTTCTCATTCTAGTTTTAAACATGAACTTAATTGCATTCAACACATTTGACTGCTTCCATATGGAATAAGACCACAGTGATGTTTGACAGACCACAGAGGTGCTGCCATTTGAAATCCTGTCATGAACTGAAGAGGCAGGATAATGCAATGGCACAGAGGAATTCTTCTGTGTACAGTTGAACACTCCTTAAATAGCAGAAGCCTTTACATAAGGACATGTGTGCTCATCAGCTGTTGTGGGGGAGCTGCAGCTGGGGCATGGAAAGCTCCTGCTTCTGGTTATTCAGCAGAATTGTAGCAGGATTGGGAAAGATTTGGGTCCCCTGCTCCTCAGTCACCTCCCTGCTGCTGATCCAGCATCTGTGTCAACCAGTGCCACTTTATTCAGGAAAAGCAGGAGTTTGGGACACGGAGAATGAAAGAATTATAGAAGGGTTTGGGTCGGAAGGGACATTAAAGATCACCTCATTCCATCCCCTGCCATGGGCAGGGACACCTTCCACTGTCCCAGGCTGCTCCAAGCCCCGTCCAACCTGGCCTTGGACACTGCCAGGGATCCAGGGGCAGCGACAGCTTCTCTGGGCACCCTGTGCCAGGGCCTCCCCCCCCTCACTGTAAAAAACATCTTCCTTAAATCTGATCTAAACTGTTCTTCCTTCAGTTTAAAACCATCACCCCTTGTCCCCTCGCAGCAGGACCTGCTAAAATGTTTGTCCCTGGTTTGTCAAACTGAAAAGTCTGACACAGCTCATCCAGCTGCATTTTTCAGCCTCTCTGCCAGTTAAGCAGCAAGGGTTGTCATACATAAACATTTTTTTTCAGAAATCTGATATTATTCCCTGCTGCCAATTAGGTTTAGCATAAGCAATTTTTTTCCCCAGCTCTTTTTCCACTCGGTGGAAAAGCCTGATGTTTTTCTGCCTAAGTCCAGCTGAGAAGTCAGCAAGCTGAGTGATTTGCAGAATGGAAAGTTGAAGGCAGCATGGATACAGCAAAACATTTGGTTTTAAATTTTTAGATGGAAGCGAAAGGTTTGGATGGGCCCAAATCAAAGTGTGTAATTTGAATTTGTTAAACTAAATCAAAACTCTGGATTACAGACTCATCTGACACGAGATGCCCACAACATCTGAATGTTGTTTCCCTGGATTCATGATGGTTCATGGACACCAAGCTGATTTCACTGTGGTTCTTCAAGTCTAGGAGATAAATCACATTGAAAATCAGTTTTCTAATGTTATGGCAGCCACAGTGAAAGGGTGGAGGCACAGGAAGGAGGAGAATGTCTTTGGGCTGTCGATAAGAGAAGAGAGAGTGGTTTCTAAACCAGTCTGCTGGCTAAGCCTGTATTACACCAGAGATGATGTTTGGGACTTCTACCCTATTTTGGATCATTTGTCATGGCTTCCTGATCCTGTTTTACTCCTCAGAGCTGGAAAATTTCCCTAGCATGTCTGTGTTGCACAAACCACTTGGGTGTGTATCAGCCCTTATCCAAAACGCTCTTTGAAATTCCACTGTCATTGAATTCTAGTGGCAGGAGATGCCTACACAGTTTATGAAATATTGAATGATTACCTTGGCTACAGAGTATTTATTTCCAGGCTGATAATTTTCTGATAAGAAGCTGAACATTTATAATCAACTAACTAAATTAGCTCTAAAGATTGTAACATGTCTTACCTACCAGAGTCTTGTTGCACTTGAAGTCACAGCTAGAACAAAGGCCATGCAAATGTAAAAGTCTATCTGTTAAAGAAATAGGGGCTGTTTAGGAAGTTTGTTCTTGTTTATGAGCAGAAACTAACTAATTTTTTAAGAATTAGAGTGCCAAGAAATCCATGACTGTATATAATTCTGGCTGTTGGGGCAATAAATAAACTGGAAGTACAAGAACAAAACTACTCCCAAAACTACTCAGTGTGCCTTCCTTCAGGCATTTCTTAGGAATAAGAGGTCAAACTATTTAAAGGGGTCCCAGCCTGGCCTTCAAATTTGGATTGGTCTTACTTGCCTGTTCCTGAATGCATTTACTCAGCTAAGACATAGAGCATCTTACTGAATCCCATTTTCCATGGTGAATTCCATTTTCCGAGGTGAATTCCATGGTGATCAGGGTGCTTTATTACACCTTGTACAGGGTTGACCATGATCACAGGACACTCCTTGGAGCAGATGTGACACACACAAGGACCCAGCCTGAGACACGTACTCATCGTTTTCCCCTGAAAAACCAAAAGATCGAGAGAACTTCCCAGACACTTGTGAAGATTTTAAATTATCAACAACTAACGTAAAAATTGATTGGAGAAAACTCTTTAGGCTGGCAGACACTTCGCTGAGAAAGATGTGTTGGGGATGGTGAAGGCTTTAAATCAGGCACTTACAGAGCTTGGTTTTCACTCATCTTTCAATCCCATCCAGAGAAAATAGTGGCTTACCCCATGTGCTGGTTTATCTACTTTAGGGTGGCTGAGATTTTACAAAACTCAATGTCCTGAATGATTGACTGCAAATTTACTGTTGGGTTTACTCTTTTCACTTTATTTGGTATAAATATATTAAATATTTGAGTTTCATAACTTGATTCTTGGTCTGCCACTTTGGGAAGTACTCACTCTTTCCCAATTAATGCAGGAAGGCAACTAAAGCCAATTATTTTTGCCCGTTTGGGGAGTTTTCCCTGTTTGTTGAAAAGCTTAACAAGGGTTGATTAAAAGCCCTCAAAGCCCTCTTTCCATCGGTCTTTACCTAAGCCTTTCTACTCCAGCAAGCTCAGGGTCAGCCTTAAATACTGTGTGTTATAGGGATGGATGTCTAAAGCAAATAATGAACATGGGATTGAAGTGACGTGAATGAGAAATAATCCTGATTCCAGCATAAAAAATGACCTAAAATATTGAAATGCAGTAGACTTGTGTCTTGACAACTCCTGCCCATGCTGCAAATAACAGCAAGACACATAAGTAATAGCCTTTTCTATTTAATCTTGCCAGAATTGCTCAAGAAATATCTTTTGGGGGATTAAGTGTTCCTGAACACTTTCTTCAGTGTATCAGCTCAGAAAGCCTTTTTCTTTGTCATGTCTTTCTTACCTATGAGATTTTTTCTTTAGACAAAAAGCAACCTTAACCCAGAAAGTGCAGCTTTTCAGATCCTATTAGAAAAGACCACATTTTGCTTGTGCCTTTTATGCTGCTGTATTGAGGAAAGAAGCAACGCTGCCACACTCATCTGGGAACAAAATGCTCAGGGCTAACAGAGGCAGCCAGCTCAGGAGGAGCAGTTTTAGAGAAAACAGAACAAGGATATTGTTCTTTTTGAAAAAATTCCTATCAAGCCCTTTCCATATAAATTCAGTAAATCACCAAAGCAGAATTCAGTAATATTTTAAAGCCGTTTTCTCTGGTAGAGACAGCAGCAGATAAACAGGGTGACTGCAGTCAGGAGAGATCCCAAGTGATCCAAGGATATAGTTAGAACACATTTTGCTAGGATGGCTGGAAGTCTGAGCAGGGCATTGTTTTTGTAAGGTGTGTCACTATTCCCAGATGCTCACACAAAGCCGGTCCTTATTAGAATCCATGCTCCTTTCATACCCATACAGGCAAAATCCTTCCCTTAATCTGTCTTGGAGCTAATATGATACTCCTGACCCAGGAGCTGGGTAATGAAAATATATATTGCACGTTATTCTGAAAACCAGATTATCAGAAAACACCTCCTTGGCCAACACTCTCCATGCCAAGTAGAGAATCTTACAGTGGCACAATTAAAAAATTAAGGAAATGAGACAAACCACTTTGGTACCAGAATCCCTTAAAATATATAAAGTTCTGTTTGGGTAATGTATTGCCTCTTGGAATTTTTATTGCAGATCCTGTGCGGTTTTTCACCCACATTATAATACAGCTTTCTCTGGTGAGAGTCATCCAACACAGTGCTTAATAAAGTTGCATAGCAACTGAACCTGTCCTTTGGTGGATAAAGGTAATATCCTGGAATATTCATGGATTTATCTGCATTTCTGTCTGTATCTCTGTCTATCTCTAGTAATTTACCAAGAACAATTACAGCAGCCAGGGTTATTCTCATGCTCAAGAAAGAGAGAGGTGTAAAAAGAAGGAACAAGATTACAAGTCCAATTTTCCTGTTCTCAGCTCAGGGATGGAGGAGAGAGGGATTTTTTTACCTCCTTCCTCATTGTGGGATCTCTGTGGATAACTGGGAGAAAGTTAAGGCTGTAAAGAGCCTCCAGTCCCATCTGGGATGGGAACAGGATTTCACCAATTACAGCCCCTACACCTCATAGGATCTGAGCAAACAAAGGCAGTAAATACTTGCTGCTACATCCAAGATCACCGTCCACACCAGGGATTTTACACACTGCTCATCCCCTGTGCCACCACAGCTCAGAATATTTTATAAAGTGCTGGAAAATCACACAATTTGGCTCAATTTTTTTGCGGGTTGAGCCCTCGTGGGGTGTCACGGAGGCAAAATGGCTTTTGAGGAACGTCCATGTGGAACATAGAGCATTTCTCTAAGCCACTGTCAGTGCAGGTTTGTGTTCACAGTGCCATAAACCTGTGCCATCACTTCCATTACAGACAAATATTCTCAGTGATGCATGTCTTGTCAGAAAAAATCATCTACAAGCTGGGCTTTGGCAGTGCAGGCCTCATCCTATGAGGTTTAGAAAGAAAAAAAAAATTCCCAATGCATATTTTAAAATAATAATATTGATTTTAGCTGATTCCTGACTCGGTGGATAATTATGAGCTTTTATCCTGCTTTGGGAAGCCTGGGAATACAGAGTTTGGGTGTCCCTGCTGCTGAGGGAGATCGGCTGTCTCTGGAATTACACTTTATTAGACCAAGCAAGCTGTTGGTTGATAAAGCCCCCAAGTTTGTTTCAACATTGTTTTTTCATCTCCTCCAGTTGCAACAGTCCAACAAATCTTTTTAAGGCAGGTTTTCACTTATCCCTAAAATGGGCAAATTCTTATGAGATTTCCTTCTGGAAATCGTTCCAAAGACTACATGAAAATCATGGATAGAAATTGTCCACGTTTTTGAAATCAAAAGATTAGGATTTTCTGCCTTTTCAATCCCGTGGCCACCTCTGAGTAACACATAGGGAAGGAGATGACCTTTAAAAGTCCCTTCCAACCCAGACCATTCTGTGATCCCACGATCTGAAAGGATTCACTGGCACTGGGATCACTGCCCTGCCAGGGTGTGTTGGAGGATTTCCTGAGGGGCAGACTTGCAGTTTATACTAATCGGGTTGAACTTTTTGTTCTCTCTGTGTGTGTGTGTGTGCTCTCCAGTATCACTCATTGCAATGCCCTTCCCTTCCCTCGAGTTACCACCAAAAGACAGACTGTCAGATGTTAATGAGGTCTGATGAGGGGAAAAAAATGAAGGAAAGTAGCAGAGATTTGAGTTTTGGTTGCTTCCCTCCACTAACAGGGAAGAAATGTCAGAAGGTTTGCAAGAAAGTTTAGAAGAAAATAAATTCAAAATCCACTGTGACCTTACAGAGGTGGAATCAAAGAGGGGGAGAAGCCAATGTCCAGAGGGGAGGAATGATGGTAGCTGGAAATCCAAGGCAACAGCACTGTTTGCAAATGAGGAAATATTGCAGAGGATTTGCATTAAAACAAACTCAATTTCTTTTCACTTGAAGCCATTTTTGAAGAAATTGTTTCCATTTAAAAAGTGTACGTGGAAGAAAAGAGAAGCTCCAGCATCATCTGGCTGTGGCTCTGAGGGACATTTCCTGTGTCTCAAGTGTGGAGATGCTCCTCCTGCACTGCTTCCTCACCTCCCAGGCCCAGAGGATGAGGAGGAACAACTCCTTTCAGCTAATTAAATTATACTGATTTCAAATGGAAATTTTATAAACCCATTTTGTTAGTGATAATTAACATTTTTCTTTCACTTGAGAGAAAAAAATCCGCATTTTGTAAGGAACACAAATCCCCATTTCTAGCTTTCTGTCCAAATCTTTAGGGGGTTTGGCTTTCACACAAATAACAAAAGTGGGGGCTTAATTTAATAAAGCTAAAACTTTTGATGAAGAGCAGGAGATCCACAACTCCGGGAAAAGAAATCAGTCAGCAGCTCCGTTAATTTTTCTCTCCTTACAGCTACCAGATCAATGAGGCACTCAGGACTGCAGAGGAAATTCTTAACATGAACACTGTTAAAACATTTTCATCTCCAGAGCTTGCCAAGAAAATGCAGGTGTTCCTGGAGCCCCGAGTAATAAAAAGCCAGGGCTCCTGGGTCTGGCTGACAGGTATTCCTGACAAAAGGAAGTCATCTTTCTGCGTGGGAGATAATTGCAGGTGATGTTTGTTATGCCTTGGCTTGATAAAAATCAGAGAGTGATTAAGGACATAGACGAAACTTCATCACTTTCTTCTTTTCTGCCTTACAATTAGATTTTGTGGGTAGAATCTCAGCTATCAGGTGAAATTTAATATAAGAAAAGTTTAAAAAGTGTTCTAGAATATTATGATATAAAGGATATAACAGCTCACTTCAAAGTCTCTGTCCTCACTTGCTCCTTCCACAAATCTTGTATCTTCCTGTGTTGTTTTCTTTCTTTCTTTTCTCATGATTTCTCTTAATCTTTATCAGAGGAGTGTTTTAAAAAGAGAAATGGATTAACCAGTAGACATGGAAATAGTCTACATGAATGTGGATTCAATTAACTTTTTCCATGGCAAGAACTCACTCAAGAACAGGTCAGGAGTCACTGGTAAAAATAAACTGAAGGTATCCCTGTTCATTTGCAGCTAATAAATGCACAGCACTGCTGTGGACTGGGGAGTTTTCCAATTTTTTTCCATCAGGAGCTTGCTGAGCTTGGACACCAGTCTGGCTCCATGTGTCTGTCTGAGTTTTCTTTCTTTCCAGGTAACCACCATGGACTGAGAGGAACAGCAGAAAGTGGCCAATGTTTCCTATTTCATTGTTTGGGTTATTTTAAACATTTACTGCATTGGAAGAGAATTAAAGGAGATGACAAGGCAGAGTTACAGTTGACTGCAAGGCTGTGAATTTTTTGGAGGAGTTTTATCCCCGTGTTCCACACTAGAGGAGAGATGATGGACATTGCTGAGCTCTTGAACACAGATTGCTGTGGCAGCTGAATCTTGGCAAAGTATAAAACTCCTGAAACCAGACCTCAGCACTCTTTGGGCCGAGGTAGTAAATGAGGAAAAAGATTAACTCTTGTGGAATTTAGCACAACTCACCAATTTTGCCATTTGTGTTTTTTAATGGAACGTGCTCTGCTCCAGGCCCAAGGAAAGACATCACACATGACCTGCCACAAAACGAATGTTGTGGCTGCTCCCAGCTGTAGAAAGCAACTGGTAGAGCTACAAATATGAAATCTCAGCGCTAAAGTCGTGTTTGGTGTCAATAAAGGATCTCAGGATTTGCTCTTCCAGTTTACTGTGATCTTAATTATTTGATACAAGAAGACAAGATTTTTTCCAAGGGCAGCCAGTGATCCATCTTTCTGGATTACAAGGAAATACCAGTACAGCTGCATTTGTGATTTCCAGTGCCAATCTCAGACCCTGCTGGCTGTGGTCGATGGCCATGTGATTGCTTTGCATTCACAGAAACCAAATGTGGTGAGTATTCTCCTCTTTTTGCCCTCCATTTACCCAGAGAAGCTGTGGCTGCCCCTGGATCCCTGGCAGTGCCCAAGGCCAGGTTGGACGGGGCTTGGAGCAACCTGGGATAGTGGAAGGTGTCCCTGCCATGGCAGGGGGTGGGATGAGATGATCTTTAACCAAAACCATTCTATGATTCTATTTTGCTTGTAAAATATTGACTTAGATTTACAGGGTCTAACCAAAACCCTTTTAAACTAATAACATTTTAAAATGAAACAGCTAAACTGATGGCAAGGGCAGGCCACACCTCATTAACAGTGCTTCCCAAACTATGGCCTGGAAATAACTTATGTATATTTAAAAGGCTGCTGGGTTTATTGAAGGGATTGCATAATTCCTTCATTACCACGGTAAGCCAGTTAAATCAATAATTTAAATTAGAATTTCAAAGTCCTTAAACCTACTGGACCTGTAGAAATCTGCCAGTGAAAAAAGCCTTATAAAACCTTGTCAATATATCACAGATCCAAGGGAATCACAAACCCAAAAGAGCTGTTACAGGGACATAACTTAAGCCTTTAATAGACTGCTTTGCAGTGAGTCTTTTAGTCTTTCAGAGAATGAATTGGATGTCTCCTTCCCCGAGCTGGAATGGCATTACTAAGCTTTCCAGTATATTTAAATTAGTTAAGCAATCAGGCACAGAATTTGCAGGTGACAAAAAAGGGGCTGAGCCCTGAAGTCCAAAATCCCAGCAGAGGAAGGGAGGCAAAGCAAAACCAAGCTCTGCAAAAAATACTTATGCTCATGGAAATTAAATGTATTTTTGAACCCAAACTCTTCTGCCCAGCCTGCGGCAAAGATCCAAATATCCTTCGTTAATAAAACAGACATACTTGGTTAGATCATCCCCATATGTATCATAACCTCCTCCCCTGCAGAACTTATTAGAAAGAGCAGAAATGCTATTCTGTTCAGTTAAAAAAAACCCTGAACAAACCAAACCCCAAACCAACCAAGATGCAAAAATCAAGTATCTTGACCACAAGATAACAAGATTAATGATGGACATGTCATGCAGAGAAGTGGATAGGTATGAATATTGCTATAGTAGAAGAAATTGTGAAAAATAAAATACTTAGCTAATTGCTAAATGGAAGTTTACAAGGGTGCATGCTCATGTATGACTTTTTATATAGAAGCAGGCACTGACATCTCCGTATCATTTTGAAAGCCTTCTGTTCGAGCCTCTATTTTCATCTTTGCTGAGTGAGAAGGAGCCAGCCCAGTTTAAAACAAGAGGAAATTGAAATACCACACATCTAAAAAGAGCAAGTGTGACAAAAGTGATTTCTGCTCTGACATTTTGAAGGAGTGCAGGTTAAAGAGAACAAGTTCTATCTAGAGCAGTGTACATGTGACAGGTGTCGCTTGTATCACTTATATCAATTATAGGACCAATATAAAATGTAACATCTAGCAAATTCAGTCCTGCCCTTCCTCCAAAAAAATTGGGAATTAATTTTATTTACCTGCCTTCTGACAATCAGGAATATTTGGGGTCTTTAAATTAGTGGCTATCTTCCTTCTTCCTCTGCATTTCAAATATGCAGGACAGTTTAAATCCCAGAGTGACAGCACATCATAGGTGGCACTATGAGAGGTCACCCCGAGCTTAATTCCTTTCCCTGAATAAAAGCCTTCCAGTTCCAGCACCTTCCCACTCGGATACAGGCTCCTAAACCTCTTCAAGCCCTTTCCAGGTCCCCTGAACAATTACAAACTTCCCAAGGCAAAGCAAAGCTCAGGTTGCCACATAATTCACAGGGCAGCTCTGATTGCAAAGACAATTCTCTTTCAGCTGCTGCAAAAAGCATCCTGGAGAGAAAGGGCAATGGGATAATGGCACAGATTTCCCAGAGAAGCTGTGGCTGTCCCTGGATCCCTGGAAGTGTCCAAGGCTGGGCTGGACAGGGCTTGGAGCAGCCTGGGCTAGTGGAAGGTGTCCCTGCCATGGCAGGGGTGGGACTGGATGGGCTTTAAGGTTCCTTCCCACCCAAACCATCTTGTGATTCTATAAAAATGCTTCAACAGTTCATGGAGGCTGGAAATGATCCTTTCTAGAAAGGTTTTAAACAGAAAGGGTGTTGGTGTGTGCTGAATAATTCTAACCTAAAGTAATGGTATTATTCTACAGGGTGCAATATTATGGATATACTAATTTAATTCCAATTTAAATGTGATGGAATTTTGTTTGTTTAGTTGGAGTTTTTCAACATCCCTCGAAGATGTTAATTTTCCCATTAGTTACTCTTTTATTCATTAGCATTAAGCAAGAGGCGAGGAGTAAAAATAGGTTGAGAACAAAAAAAAAATCAGGAAACCAAACTAGAAGTCTCTTACATCTTTAAAGGCATTGAAATGTAGCTAATTATTTTTTGTTAATAAATATTTCCTGGGGTGAGAAATGGCAGTGCAATTAAAATCTAATGACCAAGCTCTATTTCGAGCCCCCCTTTTTGTCTTTGAGGCAAACCAAATAAAGCAGGTACATCCACGCACTCTCTCCTTTAGAAGAATGCTGTTCTAACAGCTCCATATGAAGATGAAGTGTGACTCAATATCTGCATCACTGATGGTGCTGATAGGGAGTGATTCTAAAATATGAATTGTGAACCAGACCCCATGCTGGAATATGTCATTTAACCTCTTGAATTTGCCAGAATAAGACAAAGGGACCAAGTCACTGAGCTTGCTCCTCCCCTAATTGGTCCCCAGGAAGGAAGCTCTCACCTGGCTCCAAAGAGGCTCGGGGAAAGGGAGGGTTCTGCCGTCCACCTACACACACATCCACTCACAAACCTCCCTGACTCAAAGCTTCCCATGGCTTTCTGCTCTTCCTGGCTCTATTTGATTTCCTCAGCTGCCCTAAGAGTCCTTAAAAACCCATCCAGCAGGCAGAAGTGCCAGGAGCACCAGCCATGCGCCTCTGGACCTGATGTTTCTTTAATTCCATGAAGCAAAGCAGCAGTGACAGCTCGAGCGTGAATAATTCACCAGGAGGGCTCTGGGGAGCAGCTGTGGAGCTGTCCTGGCACTCTCAGCTCAAGGGCTGGGAGGTGGAGCAGTGGAGAGCTTCTCTCCCCACATCCCCAGAGTGGTGAGGAACCATCTGGCTGGCCAGGAACTCCCAGTTAGCCCCAGTGTGCCACACATGGAACCTGCTGGAGAGGAAGGAGCCAGGCAAGGATCCACTGAGTGATGATCGTCATCTGGAGCTAGGGGCTGAAGGAAATCAGTTTTTGGTCAGTGAAGGTGACAGGGAAGGTGTAAAGGTCACCTCTGACACCCCCAAGAGGGACAGACCTGTGGCTTCTGTCTCCATCAAGCAACCCTGCCAAGGGTTTGCAGGATTCTGGCTGAGCAGAGAGCAAAGTCAACTCACACAAGTGCCTGAAGAGCTTCCTTGTCTTCCTTGGACTCAGTGGTCTCAGAGCCAGTTCTAAGTTAATGCCTCTGTGATTCTCTCCCAGGATTCCAACCCAGGATTGCATCCCCTGGGGAAGGGGCAGTGCCTGTGCAGTGCTCAGCTGCCAGCTGGGGTTAACCCTCGACAGATGCCCAGCAGATTCTTCCCTCCTGATTTATATAAAACGAAGCCATTCGATGGGTCCATCGTGCTCCCTTGGGTACACATGGTAAATAAACCCAGAGGTGTTCAGCAAACCTCCTCTGCTGCAGGGATTAGCAACAGGGGAATTAGTTATGTAAATCATTCGGGCCTTCAGAATACAAAATACACACCGAGACTCAAGTCCCTCACTGAGAGAAAACTTCAGCTTCCTCCTGAAATCTAGAAAGGTTTTCCCCTTGATTGTAGATTTCCCCCCAAATCTGACCTTCTGTATTCCATCAGAGCTTCACTGAACTCTCTTGTTCTGCCTCCCATTATTTCACATCTATCACTTCAGGAGAATCCTCTTTTCCTGTCATCCCTAATCCTTTTTCCCCAGGCATAAATTTCCTTCCCAACTGTTCACCCAAACTTGACACTGATGCCAGACCCCCGTCACAGCAGGGAATTACTCAGGAGAGGAGCTTTTCAATCCTGGAGGCACCACAGCTCACTGAAGGGATAACAGCATGCTGTGTCAGGAAACCACCCTGATAAACCCACGGCCTCGTGCATTGAAGGCAGGGAAAAAGCCTGAATTCCCCAGTCCTTGTGCAGCTGGGGGTCTTGCAGGGTTCATTTGAGCCCAGGAGGAGGATCAGTGTGGGAAGAAGACTCAGGAATCACCTTGATGCCACATTGGGATGAGATCTCCCTTTACCACTGTCACAGAATACCCACCTCTCATACATCACCAGGTTTTCCCATTTTTTTTTACCCTGTTCTTCCTAGTCTCCCAGCAAGTTTTCCCACATTTTTCTTCACAGTGACTCCCAGCTCACACAGCACCTTCCTGTGGTCCTGTAGCTGCCTTTGCCTGCTGAGATTTAAGCTGTCCATGACTGTCCCATGGGCACCCTGCTCAGGCTGTTGATGCCAGGAGACCCCTCTCAGCAGGGCCATTGCTTCCTGCCCAAGGAGGAAACTTGCTGACGTTCTGGTGCCATGAAGCAGCAGCAAAACCTTCATCTTCTCCCTCATTTCCTTAGTCCACCTCTTCTAAGAGGGCAAAACCCCCTCTAATTTAAAGAAGGGGTCACCTTTAGGCTTTTCTCATAGAATCACTAAGGTTGGAAAATCCCTCTAAGATCCTCAAGTCCAGCCATGAAGCCAACACCACCACATTCACCACTAAAGCCACGTCCTCAAATGCCACACCCACACATTTTTTAAACGCTTCCAGGGATGGTGACTCCACCACTTCACTGACTCTGGAAAAGAGGCAGACACTGTAGTCCTCTCCTCATCCCCTCAGCATGAGGAGTCGTGTTCTGGAGACAGGGAGCTCTCAGGCAGACCTGGTCTCTGCACCCTGAGCAGAGACCTCCATGGTCTTTGGTGACTCTATCAGCCCTTTAAAGCCTGGCTTTTGAAAACAAAACAAACCAAAACTGAAGGGAAAGAGGCTTTTCCACAACATGCCAAGCTCTGGCAGCTTACAGGGTGCCAGCTCTGCTCCCGAGCTGCAGTGAGCAGCTGCTGTTCGTGGAGATGCACAGCTCTGGAGGGCTCAGAGGGAAAACTGCCTGAGCATCGAGCTCTCCTACACGTGCAGAGGCACTAAACCCCAATAACTGTGCTGCAGGGTATCTTTTGGCTTCTTTTTGTGCAGGGATTAAAGCTTGGCTGCCTTGATCAGAAAGCTGTCCTGATTGCTCACAAACTCTCAGCCTCCCCAGTTAAAACTGATTTAAAGAGACAGGAAAAGCAGTGAGAAAACAGCTCCCGCTCCGTCCTTTAAAACAAACTTAATTTTGACACCTAATTATGTGCAAGTCAGACTCATTCCTATTTCCTTTGCCAAGATGCTTTTTAGTTTTGATCTCACAGGGTGCTCACCCTCACAGGGAGGGAGGCTTTGATTAGCAGGAAGCAAAAACTCTCATAGAGGAGAAAGGCAGAGTGAACAGAGGTACCTGCAGCACGATGCTGCCTCTGCCCCTCACCTGCTCTGTGACCCTGGGCATGTGGCACTGGCATCTGGGCTTTGATTTCCCTGCTTTTAAAGAAGGAGGGAAAGCAATCAGTTTCCTCCTCCGCATCGTATTTGGAGACAACGAACTGCAAAGTGCTGAACCAGAGCAGTAAAATCACTCCCGGAGCCTAATGACAGCTCCAGAGAAGTAGCAGGTTATATCAATTTCCCCCCATCTCTTTAAGCACAGCTAATGACGAGAAAAGAAAGCCCCTGCCCTGGCTGAGAGCAAGCAGCAACACTGCAAGTGATGCAACGAAATGTAGGGAGCACGCTGGAGTGCAGGAATTGGGTTACAAGGCTGTTTGCAAATTAATGGCTAAATCAATTAAATGAAAGCATGGGATTTCTCTTGAGGAAAGTCTAGTCACAGTCGCAAGGAGAAGGGGAGGGGTTGTGGAGAAGGGATGACATAATCACGTTTGCGAATCACCAGCAGTGTGCATGCTTTAATCCATTAATGGGGTTTTTATCTGTGATCATAAAAAGCAGGTTACATTCAGCCTGGAAGGGAGTGAGGGTTGGAGGAGAGGGGAGGGGAGAGAAAGACAGAGAGGGAGAGAGAGGCAGAAAGCAAGGGAGAAAGAGAGCACAATCCACTCGGTGGATTGCTTGCAAGCTTGGGGCTGATAATTAGGGATCTCAGGAGAGCAGTTTCTCAGAATAACGCGCTCTCCTCAAAATGGACCGGCTGGAGACAGTGGTTCAGTCCTGCTGATATTTTTTAAGCCCTCCTTGCAGTTTGATGGGCATTCCCAGTGCTTTTGTGCACGTCTCGGGAAGCGTTGACGTGGAAAGGAGCAGCGAGGAGGGGGAGGTTGGAGGAGAAAACTGCAGCTCCTCTAAAAATACGGAGGGCATGCACGGGAGCGAGCAGGCTGGGGAGGAGGGCGAGGTGGGGGCACCTCGCACCATGGTCCCCCGGTGCCGGCGCGGCGCAGTTTCGGAGATGTCCCTCCTGTGACTGGACGCACCATGAGCATCTGGGAGCTGCTGCTGGCTTTCGTGGTGGTGGTGCTGATGCTCGTGGCCCTGCTGGCCAACGTGCTGGTGCTGATGTGCTTCCTGTACAGCGCCGACATCCGCAAGCAGGTCCCGGGATTGTTCATCCTCAACCTCACCTTCTGCAACCTGTTGATGGCTGTCTCGAGCATGCCCCTGACCTTGGCTGGGATCATTTACAAGAGTCAGCCGGCAGGAGATCAGGTCTGCCACGTTGTGGGCTTCCTGGAGACTTTCCTCACCACGAACTCCATGCTGAGCATGGCGGCGTTGAGCATGGACAGGTGGATTGCTGTGGTCTTCCCTCTAAGTTATCACTCCAAAATGAGGTACCGAGATGCTGCTCTCATACTGAGCTACACGTGGTTGCACTCGGCGTCGTTCCCCATAGTGGCAGCTTCTCTCTCCTGGGTGGGTTTTCATCACCTCTATGCCTCCTGCACGCTCTACAACAAGAGATCGGAGGATAGGACACAGTTTGTGATTTTCACCGGGGTCTTTCACGCCCTCAGCTTCCTCCTCTCTCTTGTAGTCCTGTGTTTCACATATCTCAAAGTGCTGAAGGTGGCACGGTTCCACTGTAAGAGGATCGATGTGATCACTATGCAGACCCTGGTGCTGCTCGTGGACATCCATCCCAGGTAAGGTTCCTGTGTGTTCGGCAACTGCTCGTGGCAGAAGAAGTGAGGAGGGGGCTCAGTGTGATGCTAAACACAGACTAATCTGTCTCACAGCAGGGGATGGGGAGGGGGAGAAAACAAGCATCCTCCCGGCCGGTTTCTATTCTGCATGTTTCTTTTCACTTCTGTTTAATTCTCTGATTGCAGAACTCATTTTTTGTTAGGCTTGAGGACTTGTTTTGGGAGGGAGAGCAAAGAAACAGGCAGTTTTGGCTAAGCACGCACTTCCCTTTGAGACAGTGATCAGATCCCTGCCCTTTGTCTCCGAAGGGGGATTTAGTAGTCCGTAGCTTTGCATTTTCTGGGCACTGTCAGCCCAAAACGTTGCTGGATCCCTGAGAGGGAGGAGGCTGCACATGTCCCTTGGAGTTTGGAAGGGAGGCTGAGCACTGCCTGCTGCTCCTTTTCCCAGCAGTTTCCCTGTTGCTGTGCTCTCTGTAACTTTATCATTCCTGAAGGCAGGATCCTAAGGGAATTGCATCTGCAAAATTCATGCGCTCGAATGCCTATACTTAAACCTTAAGTGAGGGAGCATTCAGTAGCAATGTTAACGTGACAAACAAGGGATGTATAAAACTCATTTCAAATGAGAGATTTTAGGCAAGTCCCTTGTGCCTCGAGACAGGAGGAGAAAAGTCCCCAGGGACAGGAAGGATAATGGGCTGGAAGGCAAGCACCAAACAGGGAGAGGAATGTGTGCAAAAGTCACGCCAGGGATTTATGCACAGGCTGTAAATGTTGCATGAATAATCAATGTATAGATCTGGAAGGGATGCAGGCTCGGTGTGTGATACGGGGAAGAAATCTGCCTGGAAGAGAGGAAAGCAGGGAGCGGTCAGAGAGGGCAGTCCCACGCCGCTCATCCCATCTGACCATCCCTGCTCCCCTTCACTCCACGAGCTGGAGGCGAGCACCATCCTCTCCATTTGCAGCCAGCCAGGAGCAGAGCTGCAGGGCTCAGAGCACATGTGGCTGTCCTCAAAAGCAGGTCATGTTTTGGGGATGCCTGAAGCTAAGACAAATAAGTCTGGAAGGATCAGGGCAGGACAGCACATTTTAGAGGAACAGAAACATTTGCTCAGAATTCTCCTGTTAAGCTGTTTGAGCTGTCTCTTGACCAAGAATGCAGAGCAGAACTTTGGGCGAGTCTTGTTGCCGTTCTTGAGAAATACAGGTATAAATCTTCCCTTATTCACACTGAGGAAAAAACACCCCCTGCCCTATGTGCTGTCTGGTTGATGAATGTGCCTCGACTGCTTTAGTTCCTGCAGCATGAGGAGATTTGGTGCTCACTCCCAGGAAAGTGCCACAAACCCACCAGGGCTGTTTGAAACTGCATTCGTTTTGCCTAATGCTAAAAGTATGCCTGGACTGCGCAGCAAAGTTTAGTAAAAGGGCAAAAATCTCAGTGTTATTCTTCCTCCTCTGCATTTTTTCTGGCTGAGGTTGATTTGAGGGTGTTTGTGCATTTTGTGATCCTCTCACCGCGGGATGGATTCAGCGGGGCTGTGGGAATGGTGCTTCCTTTCTTCGGGGCAGACAGAGTTGTACTTTGTTGTGAGTAACCTGCACCACTGACTCTTACCTCTGGCATCAGAATAACCTGGTGTCTCTCTCTAAGCAAGGAGAGTTTTAGCTCCTTTTCTACACTACAGAACTAGAGGCTGATTTGATCTGTGCAGGGGATGCTTTAACCAGAGACAGCTCCTGCTGCTGAAAGGGGCAGATCTCAGGTCACCTTCCCTCCTGTGAGAGCTGCACAGGGGCTGCAGCTCTGCTGGAGGAGTCAGCGATGCTCAGAAATGTCTGACATAACAAAGGCACCACTTGCATTATGTAACAGGAGATTTCAGGGTGCACTGTAGGTCTTGACAGCACAGCTGTGGAAGCTGGGAGAGTCCACCTGAGAGAGCAAAGTTTTCAATCCCACCTTAGACTTCCCTGACTCCTCTGGCTCTTTGCAGGGTCCGGTTTCAACACTAGAAAATGAGTACAGACAATTTTCTGCTTGCTATGACTCAGAACCCACCCGCAGGGGGGTCTAGTGACAGGCGTTGTGACAGATGGCTTTATTACCTGTGACTTAGAGAGACACGAGTGCTCTCCTGAAGATCATTCGAGACGAGCACAAAGGAAACCTCCAAATACCCTACAAATTTGTGTGAATGTTTAGGGCACATGTCCTTTCAAGTTAGCTGAGGCTTTTATAGTGGATCCTGCTTTTTCTTTGTTCTTAAGTCCAAAATATCTTGGGTATTGTGGGAGATTTGGGCAAAACTTCACTTAAGTGCTTAACCCATGTATTTCTTCACTCAAATTATCTATATTATCTTTTTGGTGTATCCAGCTCTACACATCTTAAGGTCTAGTATCTCATAAACTTTGTTTAAAATACCAAACCTTCAAAGGGATATATCTCAGATTTCCCTGGATATTAAAATCTTTAAATGAAAGCTTAGTCAATAATCCTGTTCTGTTACTGATGTCACTACTGTAACTCACGTGTGTCTTATCTTAGTGCATGAAAGTGTGTGCAAAAGCAAAATATTCATCTGTGTACACTGTCCACAGGAAGGAGTGAGATAAAATACCTTCCTCTGTGATGTGGTATTTATTGGATACATCTGGAAAGGCTGAACAAAAGAAATGGGTTTAAGTCTGCCAGGACAGTCGTGGGTGAGCTCTGGGAGTGAGAGACAGCTCTGCCTGTGCCAGTAAGGAAAAGATGTAAATGGGGAAACAGAGACAAAAAATACACCACCTTCTCCTCCCTAACAACACCTTTATTGAACCTGCTTTGGAGATTCACTTTCCTGTAGTGCCATGGGCTTGGGATATTATGAATTTAAGAACACAGGTCTTAAACAAAGCTCATGAAAATCTAAGAACATTTTTCTGCTCATAAAAGTACTCCAGGTTCCCCGGCTCTTGCAGAACTGAGAGCACATAGGTTCCCTTCAAAAGGTGGATTTTTTTCCCTTCTCAGCTGTCATTTTTAGCCGCAAATAACTCACATATAGAACATGTAGCACCTTTAAATGTGTCATATTCTTTAAGAGAAAGACAATTCATTACGAGAACAAACTTTTCCTCCAGTATTTATTTCATCACATCATGATAGCTGCTGTGGGGACCGGCAGTGTAAGACCAAATTTAGAATGAACAAAAGAAGCACTTTAACACAGCCAAAGGAACTCGTTGCCACAGAGATCACTGAAACACACTGAGATCCTCAGGACACAACATGTGTTTGGATGTTGATAAAACATTTACAGATGAAGTAAATAATGTAAGGGTATGGCCATGAGCCTTAGAGCTGCGAGAGAGTGGAGCTTGAGAGTGAGTCATCAATTAAAAATTTACAACAGAAATGGAAAGGCCAATGCCAAACAGTTGGAGTTTTTAAAAAAAAATATATATATAAATGCAGGACATGGGCCAAGCCATTCAGTTTGCCTGAGAAGTGACTGTGTCACTGTGAGATCTGTGCAAGAAGTCAGCACGTGGCAGCACTGCCATGAGCATAGAGAGGGGTTCAGGATGGCAGTCTGGCTTTGGCTGTGCCCTTTGCAAAGGGATTTACTGAGGTACAGGCAGTCCTGGCACTGTGGGAGATACCAGTGCTGCCCAATCCACCTGCCTGGAGTAGACAGGAACTCATCCACGTCCCTCAGAAATCATAGGGAGCACAGGAGTCACTCAAGAAGATAGAGGAAGAGGATGAGCTTTCACATTAATCACTGTTTTCACGAGCAAATGTGCTGATTTCAGAGATTTTTGGCAGGTCTCAGCCCTGTGTGGCAGGCACACTGAGGGAATTCAGAGCTCTCTGGTGGCCTGCTGAGACCACCAACAGGAAACTCCAAGGAAAAGCTCTTGTCCTAAAATGCCATGGGTAGGAAAAAACCCATTGTAAAACCCTGATTTGTACAGGTTTAGTTGGCAATGGGGCTGGTTGGAGTTGAGGGATGAGGATATCCCAGCACTGTGGATTTATTAAACAATTCCAGCTTTGAGCCCTGCGGATCTGCACAGGCTGGTGGAATATTTATGGCCACACAGCTCACAGCTATGGGATACAGTGATTGCTCCCATGTTGGGCTGAAGGTTCAGAGTGTTCTTTTTCTCATTATGGTTTTGTTGTTTTCTTGCTTGTCTTGCTGGGAAGTTTCTCCTCTCCGAGGCAGTGGTGTTGGAATTGCTGTTTCTAGGGAAGTAGCGCGCTGCCTATCCCACACTGGATATTTTCCAAATCTCTGAGTATCATCTTGCCTGCAAACACAGCTTACAGTGGTTCAAAAAGGAGCTGCATACTGAATTCAAGGACAAATTCCACCAATTTTATTATAGGTTAATTGATACAATGGAGAGGTGTGCACATAAATACACAATCATGTGTTTGCCAGTAACTTTCTGGAGGGTAAGATGATCAGAAAATGCATTAATATTTGGTATTGTCCCACATAAATGCAGCGCACCTGCTATCGGCTTATGCAATTAAAACACATTGTTCTCCATCGTTCCACAGTGAAGTCATTAAAAATTGTTACCTGGTGTTATGATTGATGCTCTTGTTTGCGTTCAATGTCACACAGCGTGCGAGAGCGTTGTCTCGAAGAGCAGAGGAGACGGAGGCAGCGAGCAACAAAGAAAATAAGTACCTTTATTGGTACCTTCATACTTTGCTTTGCACCTTATGTAATTACAAGGTAAGTGTGAGCCTACATCCTGGAAAAGGCTGCTGAGATGCACTCCTAACTCAGGGGAGCAGGGCACTCTGAGCCAGAACAGGATTGCAGCATCCTGTGAAAATTTGATGTGCCTTTTCCTCTCCTGTAACAGAGGTTGCATTACTGAGCTAACAAATGATGTAAAAATGCCACGGTGCTGCTCCTCTCAGTCCTGATGCAGTCTGAGGGTCAGACTCTGCTCACTCAGCCCCGTCAGTGTGCTGCTGGTTTGTCAGTCCATAAGGTTTTGCAGACTTTTTTCAGTTGACACATACTGCTCCTACTGCCTCCCCAGCCCAGGGGTTGATCTCCAGGGAAACACTCGCCTGAGTAGCTCAGACTGTAAAAATTTGGTCTGCAAGATCCAGCTCAGGTGAGAACATGGTCCACAGACTTAAACTACAGTTTTGTTTGATTGGGCAGAGTTTATTAGTTATAAATATCAAATATCAAAGCTGTGCTGGCTCATAACTAAAAAAAACTTCTTGTGATTTATGGTCAGATGCTATCCACCGGCTTATCTCTGGAAATGGCTCCTGTGGGAAACACTAAATTATTCCTATGAAAAATAAAGTATTAGAAAGTGAGTATATCCAGAAAAAAAGTTATCTAGCTGCTGAAGGAAATTTACAGCTTGCATTCTTTATTAAAAGACTCTGGAAAAACTGAGATGCTGCTGTGCAAAACAAAGAAAAAATTATTTTAAAAGTATCTCTTATTCCAATACTGTTAAGTAGAAATTAGTGGGGCTGACTTCAGCCAAACTCAGATCCACCTTAAAAGAATCATTGAAAAAGCTGGATTAAGAGTCAGTATAATTGAACATGTAGCCCACCCTGAGCTTTTCCTATTCAGTGCAATATCCTGAATTTCCAGAATTAGAAAACAAAAGTAATTGACTAGAATTACCTTCGCTTTCATTTAGTGGCCACAAGACACCACTGCAATCTGTGCACTTAAATGGTATGAAAGGATTTGTAATTAAGGACATTTGGCCTTAATTCTCAAGCTGTAAGATGTTAAAGTATTTGTCTTTTTGCAAATGGTTAATTTTCATTTCATGTTGGGTCTCTGAACCTAATGAAAATCCTCCCAGTCACAGAATAACTGGCAGCTCATCCTGAGTGACAACGAGTGCTCTAACCAGAGCTGTCAGGAATATTTTTGTGCTCCTCCAAAGGCATCTCAGCACTCAGGCACCACCTCCCCACCTCCTCTTCACTCTGTGGTGTCCCAGTTTGTGTCCCAGTAGCCTTAAGATACAGAAGAGGGGTTGGAAAAATCCTGAGCCTCCTCCCTTTAATCTGTACAGGGACCATTTAAATGTTTCCCTGCTGAGGAACAGCTTCTCCACAGAGTGTGATGACGATGAGAGGTGAAATGCAGGGTCCTGGATGCATGAGGATGTTTTGGGGTAAGGTGGGAGCTGGCCAGACATGTCAGGAGGGTCGAAATTTCCCACATTCCTGGCCTTTTCAGTTCTGATGTGTAGGAGGATCCCTGCACAGCAGGCTAAGGGGGATTCCCTCTTGAGCTCCCTGGGAGTCCTTGCAGGACATTTGCAGTGCCAGGACACCCATCCCTTCCTTCCCTGTGCCTCACACACCGGGCTGAGGGTGTGGACACCGAGGGGATGGGGAGAATTTGATTTCAGTTGTGTGAGCAAGAAGTAATTTCTGGACTCTGTCCAGTGCTTTGCATCCTCAAGAGAGGCACAATCAATCACAGTTCGAGCAGTGGACAGAAGTCAGGAGAGGGAGTGCCTCTGTCAGCTCTAATCAGCAATACACTCCAATTAAACATGCTTTTAAGTACTCCCTGGATTGGGGGATAACAGCAGCAAATCACAAGGTTTTACTATAACCTTGTTATCTTCCTGTTTCCACGCTAAAAATAAACACCTGTCTCTAGGAGGTCCATGAACCAGTGAAGGAGTTGTGATTACAGCCCCAGAGAGATAAATGCTCCTCCAGATAAACCAGAGTTTTTCAGATCACATCAAGGTAAAAATCAAATTAGGCACTTCTTTTATCAAGAAAACACCCTTCTAATCAGTTCAGTGGATGACCTTAAGTGGTGTATCAGAATCTGCTTGTCTTTGATCCAGTGTTTCCACATCACCAGCATGACAGGTGTATTCCCCAACATTATATATTTCTGGGCATAGCTTGTTTCTTGCTTTGTAAAATAACCTTTTGGTACACATCTCTTCCTTTGCTGTATTTCTGATTATGGGATTAAATATACTTGTTCCAAACCTCTTTTCTCCAAGGATCTTTTCCATAAGAAAAATGAAGATAAGTCATAGCAGTTTCTAATATTCATTTCCAACTCCAGGCATTTCATACCGAAATACAGAACTTTGCTCATGCAAGTTAATAAGTGCAGTCAATGGGTGAGGAAATTGGCTCTAAATTAAAAATCCTGAAGTAATAGCAGGCAGAAGTTCATAGTCCCAAGCCCTCAGGTTATGGAGGAGGATGGTGGAACAGGCAGAAGATGATTAAAATTCTGTTGTATCATCTCTGGAGGACAGGGGGTAAGCAAATCCTGTTTTTAAGCTGTTGTTTGCCCTCTGCATATGCAGATCCTGCTTGGGCCCACAAGAAGCTCAGAATTCTTCTGCAATTTGTGTTCTTCAGCCTCCCAGCTGGGTGGGCACACTTTCAGTACAATATTTTAGTGCAGTGATTAACTGCACACGTAAATAAAGTATTTCCAGTGTGCATTATGTGTGCAGAGATCAAGGTCATACTCTTCAACGTGACATTTTCGTTTGTTTACTGAAGGGGAAATAAAATAATTGGATAACCACGTGAAATGACACAGTCTACAGAGTTAAAAGTTTCTAAAATATGAATAATATATCACAGAAAAAGAGCTTACAGCTTTGAAATAAAAAGGGGTTTGAAGACCAGACAGTAGAGAAGAGGCTTATGAAAGCAAGCCAGGGAATTATGTAGTTGATACCGTAAAATTTAATTTACAGGTAACACTGAAATATTAATGTTCCTTCACTGAAAATGTCTTCTTTTAGGCTGAAACGTTTCATGAAAATGGAAGCTATGCATATAATTTCCCTCACAAATGAGAAACAAAACCTTTCAAAGGCAATAAATTCTGTGATATGCCTTGAAAGGCTGACATTTAATTGTTTGTACATGAAATGGAAATGCATAGCTCAGGGTTTGGCTGCATTTCTGTGTTTGCTGCTTGATAACTGCAAATGTAATTTACTATAAAAAAATAATACGTGAGAATTGAAAAATGTGTAAATGTCAAGGAAGCTTATGGAACGCAAGGAAAATATTTAAGATTTTGTTAATAAAAGTGTAGGCTTTTCATTTGATCAGTCAATGAGGGTAAAATTAGCAAGTCTAGGCTTGCAACCCCGAAGTGTCTGTTTGATGTGCTTTAAATGGAGATTGTTAATGTCTCATAGAACTGACTGACAGAGCCTCAGACACAAATTTGTCATATTTTCGTTATTCAAGGCATCTGCTGAATTTAGTTAAACATAATCAAATTCACATCTGTAAAGCACTCAGTAAAAATAAATCATCCAAATGAAATTCAGCTTGATGAAATTCAAAACGTGAAGTAGGCATCAAATAAATGAAGTGGAGAACAACAAGGATGGCTCATGGTAGATTACAAAGTAAATATGATTCAGTAGATGATTAATTTCCAAATTGTCAATTCTCATTTTAGAACACATTAACGTGGATGTCAAGTTGCATTTTATTAAAGAAGAGAGAACACACCAGATGAGACCACCTGGAAACTTTAGTAGATGATAATTATGTCTCAGTTCTGATCTTACTTTACGGGAAGGATAACGACCATGAGTTACAAGGAGAGGTTGAAAGAACATTTGTTTAGTTGAGATGAAAGGAGAGAGAAATGGGACAGATGGGGGTTCGTTGGGACCTCAGAATTGCTGAGCCAAGCAGCACCAGTGGAGTGGCACAAGCGATTTCCCAAGTATTTTCACGTGACATTCCCTGGTCACCTGAAATGTCCCTCACATCGACTGGGCTGTGTCGTTTGCCAGCATTATTTTAAACAAAATGTTGCAGTGAAAGGTCATGGAACGGGAATAAAATGACTGAGGAAAAAAATCCTCGTCTTTAAACTGCTTGAAGTACCAACATTATTGTGATTGCTGCTGCAGGAGCCACCCTTCAGAATGCTCCTTGGGAGTGCTGCTTTGTCTGGAGAAACGTGAGCAACTGAAGTATTTCCCAGGCAGATTTAAGAACATCTGCTGCTGCAGACAGGTTCAGCAAAGATCTGATTTGCCATGTGGGGCTCTGTAACAGCACGTGGCTGTTTGACCTCTGTAAAAATCAATAGTTTCTAACAGCTATAGGGGCATATTGAACAGGGCCGCCCTTTGGCATTGCTCAAAGACATGGGGAGTTATCAATATTTCACCGTCAAAAATGCTCTCTCTCCTTACAGAGTGAACTCTCTGAGCTAGTGTAGGTATGAGGAGTATATGAAGCTCTTCCCTCTCCCCCTCCCTGAATGTTTTAAAAGCTTTGCCTCGCTAAATTTGTCGCAAATGTGAATCCTTGCCCTTGAACTGGCCAGTTTTTAAATTCAAGGTGTGATACGCCATCTCTCAGCGACGAATTTTCTTTGTATGTTTCTATGACTCAGACAAACTGTTTAAAGGCATCGAATCCTCTCTAGAGTTGGACTGGCCAAGAGAGCTGGGTAGCCCTGGTGAGGTGATTCGGATGCTCTGGAGGGGACCTAGAACCATGAGTTCAGACTGATGCTGGGTTTTAGATTGCTAATGGTAGAGGAATGGGACTCCCATGAGACCAAGCAAGGGCACTTTAGCAAACAGACCTCAAGTTTACATCAGCAGTCTTTAAAATTTGTGAGAGGAGGACAACATGCACATTTTCATGAGTATGGCTTTCCTTTCTTTAGTTTTGTTGCAATTGCCCAGGAACAATTTGAGGGTTTGGGGTGGGTTAATGTCATTTTTAATGTTCACCCTTTCACCCTTCCTCTTTCCCCAGACTTGTCGAATTATCCTCTGTGGTCCACATCAACGCCCACTGGGGGATCATTTCCAAGTGCTTAGCTTACAGCAAAGCTGTTTCAGACCCTTTTGTGTACTCTTTGCTACGGCACCAGTACAAGAAGACGTGGAAGGACATCATAAACAAGATCCTCAAGAGAAGCTCCATCAACTCCTCGGCGCTGGCGGGCGAATCGCACAACCGGAACCTTCCGCAGCTGAACGAGTGAGGAGCCTGGTATGGGACGTATAAAGTGATAGTTGTGAAACAACAGGAAATGGCCCATCCCTTGTAGCTCTCCTCAGCTGCCCAGGTTTTGGGAGGCAGCTGTGGACAGGGTGAAGCCCAGCCCACGTCCCTCCAGTAGCCCATGTAACATCCAAGGGAGACGGGCTGCTCTGGACCTCCTGCCTCCGACTGGAAGAGTGCTATTGATCCGTGGTCCTGCAGGCTCCACAAATACAAATCTCCCATTGATTTCCATCAGCAGCTGCATCTATAGATGAAAAACTAGTCCTCGGCAGAGGGACTCATGAAAGTAATGGGAGCAAACCGGTGGCATCGTAAGATTATTCTAAAAAACTGCGCTGGGATATTTGTGCTGTGTTTGTCACTGGCTGCAGGCAAAGCTCCCTCTGATGTAGCTGCCAACGTGGCTTTACAAAAACCACCCCACCCTAGTGGCTTGAGAAGGTTTTGTGTAGAAAATATCGTAACGGGAAAAGCTTAAAAAAAAAAAATCTAAATATTCATCCAGCGCCCAACACAGTTCAGCCTTTTCTGATATATATTTTTGGAAGAATCCTGTAGAATTGAAGGAAGAGAAAAAACAATTTGGAGTATGCTCAGCCATGTCTTCTCTAAATTTTTAAAGTTATTTACACAGAATCCCACTAATATTTTCCCCATTAAATTTCAGGAAAATACAAATGGTAGACAGGGTGGAAAGGTCAGGATGCCTCCTGCCTACCTTCCATATATCTGAGCTCTGAAGAGCTGGATTTTGCCCAAAGCTGCAGATCTGGGCCCTGTGCCCAGGAGGAAAAATAACAAATCTCTTTTTCTGAGGAGTTATTAATCATTTGGGTTTTTTCCTACTTAAAGGAAAGATGGGCTTAAATGTGAGTTTCAAGTATAATTTCCAAAGCAAGTGGAGCACAAATAATAGGCCCCCTCTCCACCATGAGAGTGGAGCCAATATTCTGAACCCACATCTGAACGTGCAAATCTCTGGAGGTTTCAGTACAAATCTTTATAGCTCTGGATTGCAGTTCTGCATAGGAACATTATTAACAGTTACCATGCGCTCAGATGCATGCCCAGATTTTAAAATAAGCTTGGTTAATTAGGCTTCATGAATGCAGTGGCAGCTTAAATAACAGCTGACACAACTGGCTGTACTTCCATCTATCCTTGCTCATATTCCAACTGTCAGTGCCACACTGAGAAAATAAGGCCTCAAGTAGTAAAAAAACCGCAGGATTACTTTCAGTTGCCACCTTCTGTCATGCAAGAAAAGGGCTTGGTAGGTTGCAAAAAATGTCCACTGTTGAATTTTCTGGCCTCTGATTCAAAGCCCAGACTGGGAACTCAGTGAGAGGCCTCAACCCAAAGTCAGTGAATGTGGGGTAGCACCTCAGTTATTGTCTGAAGATTATCAGCTATTGTGTAAATAAAAATTTTCAGCTTATTTATTAATTTCAGTCGTAAAAAAAATACCATAATTACAATAAAATCCACACATAATTATAGCCACAGAATTTAAGTAAGCCTTTACAACACTGCATTCAAATGAGCCCTTGGCCAGATTAAATAGTCTACCTCATTTTAATCATTTTGCTTCTTAGGCTTAACATAATTTTCTCAGGTGCAACAGATAAAAACACCCAGCTCAATACCTGTTGTTTCTTAAGAAATTCAAGACATATTGATTATTGGGTTGTATTAGAATACAGGATGTTAGAAAATTGATTATTACTCAGTTTAAAAAGATAAAAAGCTCTATATTGAGCATGTTTGACTAAGACCACTTTTACTAAATTGCACCAGGAAAGTCCACAGCTGTTGTTAACTTCCACATGGAGTTGATGCCAAAGTCAATGGGAGGTTTGTACGTCAATGAGGGCAGCTCCAGAAACATTTAAACCTTCAAATTCAAAGACAGTAAGCGAGTTTCCCAGGAAAAAATCCAAAACATAATACATTTAGGATGTCTAGTAAAAGATGGAGAATACAGCACTGGACTTGTCTCATTATTCTTGTGTATCACAGTCAGTCACTGGATGATTTATATCCCACCATGAGCAATAAATCTCTCCCCTTGTATATGTTTAAAAATTTGTCTCTCTTTCATGGTGCCTTTCTTCTGTAATTAATCTTATAACAGAGAATAGATATAATTTCCCTTTCCTTGCATCAGCTCTCTGTCATATTTTGACCATCTGAAGCAAGCAGGAGTTGTAAATGCTGGTGCTTGACAAACTGCCTCAGCACACGAAATAAAAATAACACCCCAACATTTCCTGATGACATTTTATAGGATACTCAAAATATGATACTCTGGCTTGTTAAGTGCTAGATATTCAGCTAAATTCTTATAGGCAACTGGCAAAATTTTCTAAAGTGTGTGTCTCAGTGATGAATGTAGATATGAGTAACTATCTGTCTGCTGAGTATTATGTGTACTATACAACACTCTGACTCGAGTGAGTTAAAATAATGATGGTAAATGTAATGCACAATATTTATTATCTCTGCTCGTGAAGCAGAACTGTTCTCTTGTCTAACACGTGTGTGTGCAAGGCGGGGGGGGGGGATTTCCATTTGTAACTTAAATATTTTTGAAAAAGTTCTTAAAAGTTTGGCTGCAACCTGTGCCCAAAATCTGGAGCTGCATGTGCAAAATCTGGGCAGCTGCTTAGGCAATATGCAGCTTTCTGTTTGTTGGTATCTGTGACCCATATGCAATATCTACTCCTCACACGCATGTTCAATTACCATTTCCTTCATGTCTTGTAAATTTGGCAGGCAGAGCACTGGCAGATGATTAAGAGAATGTAGTCCACTGGGTCGTTTTGTGGATTCTGAGCTTTTTCCTTTGTTCATTTGAACAGTTTTTATATAATTTCAGAGCCCTAACTCTGTACTGTGATCCTGGTTTATGTTATGTTCTTGAGCCAATTTGAATGTGAAGATCTGGGTAATTGCATTTGGCAAAACCTGTGAGAGACTGATAAGGGTTTGTTGAACAATTATTAAGTACCAGGCCCTCTCCTGACATAAATCAAAATAATGGTTGTTTCACCTGAGGATTGGGTCCATCAGATGACTTTATCCAGGTTTTATAGATGTCTTCTCAATGTGTAGGGCCCTGTTTTTTATGGTATTTACAAATGGAAGGATGGAAACAGGATTTAGGGAGTTCCTCTGGTGTGCAAGTTCTCACTTCCAACGTCAGGCAACCACATAACTCATAAAGTTCTATCCCTCTTCTTCCTCTTTGAGCAGATCACCCCAACAACCTCTTTTCAGTAACCCTTAATCAGACCCTTTAGAACTTCCTTTATGTCTGAAAAAAAGCTAGAGATTAAAAATGCTCCAGACAAATCCTTATGAAGCCTGATGACTGCTGCAGCAGTAGCCACACATATCACAGCATCCCAGACCAGCTGAGGTTGGAAGGAACCTCAAAAGGCCCCCAAAAGCCACATCCCTGCCTCCAGCAATGATTTACCCTCTCAATTTTTCCAGTGCATCTAGGAAATGATCTTGGTCTGCTTCAGATCAACAGTCAAATCTTCTGGCAAGGATATTGTTTTAAAAAAATAACTTTGAGAAGACATTTTAGACTTAACTTGAAGAAAAAGCTGTATCAGAACATCTTCAAGAGGTTCCAAAAGTGAGGCAGGAATAGATGTGAATGGGAGGCTGGGGGTCAGGGAGGTTGGGAAGTACAAACTGGCTTTGCTGCAATGATATGGGATTCCTTGGCTGCAGTGGGATTTTCCCAGTGCACTGTTTCCACCCTGAGATCTCTCCAAGTCTCTCAGACATTCACTCATTCCAAAGGAAAAGGTGAAAATCCTGCCAAAGCCCTGTAGCTGTGCCACAGGTTGGGCTGAGGCTGCAAGAGCAGCACAGCTGCCATAGGAGGATCCTTGTGGGTTTGAGAAGACTCTAGTGGATTTCAGATGGTTTATAGGGAAACTACTCACGTTTTTCGAATGACCAGAGAGTTTAATTCTTAAAGTCCAGGAGGTTTAGATCACTTGCAGAATGTGAATTTTTCTGGACCTACATGCCTAAGGTTTCATAGCTCCTTTAGCTCTCTTAATCCTAAATGAAGAAGGCTCTGAATGCCTTGTCCCATGTATCTTCAAATGTACAGGGAATATCTCTGGAACAACCCTTTAGAAATTGATTTTCACTGCTGTTAGATCTGTCTTCTCCCCACACTCAATATTCTTAGGATTAAACAAAGCTTCAAAGCAAAGACAGAGACTTCACACCTCTGTCAGCTCATTGTTACTCGACTCTAAAAATCACTGATCAGCACGGAAAGCTCACTTAGGTCCTGATCCCACAGTCAGTATGTGTTTGCTTTGCTGGATTGTGAGGGCTGAGCACAGGCTTATGCATCTGCAGAATCAGGGATTATGTCTTTGTAACCTCCCCACACTCGAATAAGTGAGAACAGTGACATTGTAGCCTTAAATCTATTTATTTTTAATTTGCTTTTCATCCTTTCAGCACTCAATATAGTGAAAATTTTCGATGGGTGAAGTTTTTTTAGGAAAACCATCCTGCTCCAAAAGGCAGCTGTCCCTGTTGGTGAGGGGTGTAAAGTTTACATGGAGAAAAGAGCTGCTGAGTCTTTGTAAAATGTCAGCTTCTTACCTTTACTCCTGGTGTGTGTGGTGTAAATATGTATTTAGGATCGTTGGTTTTTAAGTGAATACTGCTTATCTAATGAACTGGAGATATTGCTATAGTTTATTGTATAGGTCTATATTTCTAAGGAGGAGGATTAGCCCTACAGACTGTAAGTGCCCTTCAGAAATGTGTGTGCCAAGGAGCAAAAGCATCAGGGATGTGACAGCAGGGATGGCAACAGTGGAGTAAACCAACATTTTTTCGTTGAAGAAATGCTATTTCACAGGGTTTCGATGTACCCAAATGCACGAGTCCATATGGCTGATTATTTATCCACAAAGTTGTGTTAGGAAAAGGATTTCCATTTGGAATTATTACTGAGTTATAGAGTCATGGAGTGGTTTGGGTTGGAAGGGGACTTAAAGATCATCCAGTTCCAACCCCCAGGCTGCTCCAAGCCCCATCCAACCTGGCCTTGGACACTTCCAGGGATCCAGGGGCAGCCACAGCTTCTCTGGGCACCCTGTGCCAGGGCCTCCCCCCCCTCACAGGGAAGAATTTCTCCCTAATATCCAATCTAAACCTTCTCTCCATCAGTTTGAATCCATTTCCCCTTGTCCTGCCACCTCCTGCTCTTGTCCAAAGTCCCTCTCCATCTTTCTGGCATTAGAAAACTGTTTCCTAGTCACTGTAGTTGTACAATTAGAGCTTTAAAACAAACTTTTTAAAAAAGTCATGCAAAGAGCAAAAAATCAAAAGTCCCCATTGCCTTGGGGTTCAGATCCAGTGCTTTTGAATAAAATACCAGGGCACCCCAGTGAGATATTAGTGGGAATGCAGCAGGTCCATGGTGCAGAGCTGGCTGCAGCCTTCCCCTTGCTGCCCATCCCAGTGTCCTGCTCTGTTGTATTTCACTTGTGTTACACTGAGCTCTCAAACAAAACTTTTAAAAACCCTGTCAGATACCAAAGTGTTTTAATTTACCTCCTGACCACTAAATCCTTGTGCACAGACAGGTAAATTCTCCTCCTGTTTTGCTAATGGTATCAATGAGTAACAGAGGAAAAAAAATACAGAGGAAGAAATCTCATTAATTTAATGACTTTTGTGAGGAAAAAGTCAGTAAAATGCTCGGTGCCCTCAGGGTCACACAGTGAATGAGTGTCAAGGTTGGGGACAAGTTCTCTGTGCCCTGTGCCCAGCCACATTAAAGTAAAAATAAAGCTACCTGCATCAGCCAGACTAAAGAATGGGTCTTTTTATAGAAGAAACCATAGGGCTTCCCAGATAAGACATTTGAAAACTATTATCACATATTGCCTTGGAAAATAGAAATAGGTAACTAAGAGGTGCCTTGATTAACTTTATTTATACACAGGGCATTTTTCTAATCCTTAGGATTTTTTTCACAGCATTTTTGTTTTTGAAGATTATTTTAGGATTAAAATTTCCATCTATTTGGCAATCACTAATCATTCCCTTCTGAATTCTTGCAGGAATGTAAGCTATTACCAATCCTTCCAGATACAGTTAGATGTAAACATTTGCCCCTAGATTAGACTATTAGAAGACTATTTGATTTTTAAAAAGTTGTTAGGAGCTGGTTTTACAACTCCTTGCTGCAAGGACAGTGGGGTTGCTTGGGTGAGTAAGGACCATCCATATCATGAGAGGTATAAAAAGTTCAGTCTGTGTGTTTGAAGTATTTTGTTTTGTTTTGCAAATATTGAAAATAGATGGTTTCCTATTTCTAAAAGCACCTAGAGCCAGTCTGAAGGAAGATAGTTATGAAAAAACATTAATAATAGCTGCTGTAGATAGGGCATGTTTGATTATATTATTATAAATATACACTATAATTTATTGCATTTAACTTTTTTGTATAAGAATGGGGTGTAACTGCAGGGGCTATTTATTTAGGGGGAAAATGGGAATATAAATGAAACCTTTCTAAATTGCATGGATAAAAGGATGCACAGACCTCTTTGTAATGACAACACACTCGAGAGTGCCATGAGTTAACATGGATTTTAGGGTCCCAGGTAAACTAAACTCTGAGAGTCTCCTAAGAGATATTCCAGAGAAACAAATCCATTCATGCGAAGGCAGACACATAAAATCCTCTGTGTCTACAGTTTAAAGGAATACAACAAAATCAGCGTTAATCCTGAGTTCAGATTTTGAATAATGGGGCCTGTGCTGTCTGTTCTGTTTACAATGGCTTGTGCTTTGTGGATACATATCAAATGTTGTAATATATTTTTATTACATAGAGTTAATGGTTAATACAAAGTGACATATATAAATAAATACATACTATATATGTATATTGTGATTTTGTTTACTTTACTGTTAATGAAATGTGATTATGATAAATGGCATGAGCTATTTTTTCATATAAAATTAATGTTTTAAAAAGTCTGTTTCGCTTCATTGCTGCAAAAGTCAAGCCTGTGGTGTCATTGCAATTATATGACCTGATTAGTCCTTCCCATTTTTTGGAAATCAGCTACAAAGTCCATTGTAATGGAATTTTATTTCATTCCAATACGAGCAACACAGGTGGAATAATTGGAGAATCTGAATACTCAATGCTTATGTCTAGTCTTGACATAATTGTTTGGTCCTAGTACACGTGGTTGTACTTAAGTTTAGTTGTCCCCTGACATCTTGAGCAGGTTTCAGAGTTGGTTTCAAGGTTTGGGGGATTCCCTCTTCCTGCTCCCTGAACATCATCCCTTTAGAGTTCCCACAGAAAGGTCTCAGGTTCAAGACCACCCAAGCGGCAAACTCTGCATGGGGAAAAACTTCTAGTCCTCACATGGCAGAGTCTTGTATTGTCCATGTAAAGTCCAAATTCTTGGTCCCCGAATGGGTTTTTCTGCTGACTTACAGGAATTAATTATTAATACTTTAATAATTAATAACGGATTTTAATAACAGGATAGAATCACAGAATAGTTTGGATTGGAAGGGACCTTAAAGGTTATCTCATTCTACACCCCCTGCACTGGGCAGAGACACCTTCAACTCACTGGAATCAGCAACATTTCCAGTCTTCTCCCCATGATCTCCAGACAGAGATTTGAGCTGAAGATTAAATTCCACTCCAGCGCACAGATTAGGCCTCTAAAGGGCTCTTTTGCTTCCCATACAGGTGTTAAATCACCACTGTAGAAAAGCAGAAGAGATCCCAGAAGAGCTGAAACTTCTCAGACATGAAATAATTTCTGATGTAACCAACACGATTACTTGCTGCTGTGTCTTTTACTCCCACCTCCCCCTGTTATTTTAAATAACTATTTTCCCCACCTTTCTCTGTGCATGCCCCAGCTCCCTGCCAGGCACACACACACACACATTACCATGTGTCTCCACAGATTAACACCCTCCTCTCACAAAGGCTGGCAGGCCTGGGTGAGGTAAATCATTTATTCACATTCAGCCTGTAGCCACTTTGAATTTGTGCTGAGAGCAAGGCACAAATCAGGCTCCAAATGCGGAGCTTTCACTGTTATCTTTGAAAGGAGAAGCTGGCTCTGCAAACCTCAGTACAACAGTCACGTTCTCACATGGGGGGAAAAAGGCATTTCCCAGAATCACAGCTCCATCCTGGGCTCCAGGCTCAAACAAACAGGAGAAGGAAACCTGCGAGCACCATCTGAGGGATTCTGGGATGCTGCTCCCTCTCTGAATCTGTGGGAGGTTTTATTTTGCTCTGGTCTCCATTACAACTTTTTTTTCCATCCCTTAGGAAGGACCTAAATATTGTCTTTCACAGTACAAAGGCAAATGCAAAGGAATATTAATTCCTGGAAAGTTTCGCCTGGAGATTTAGCAGAGACAGAATAATTACCCTGGAAAATGCAAGGAAGTGTAGTTTCAAAGGACTTGCCATCCATATCATTATATAACTTTTTTCCTTTGCCAGCATCATGCTAGAACCAAGTTAAAAGCCTCATGCCAACTTCTGCTGGCCTGGCTTTGGAAGGAAAGCAGCTGCAATGCCAGCAAGACCCTGGGCACACTCCCAGAGTGGCAAGGCACCTCAAACGATGCAAATATTTACTTTAATCCTTTGTACTACGGCATAGAAGAGGGGCCCAGCCAGAGCTGTAGGGGTCCCAACACAAAATAAAGAGCTCATGCATGTCCCTGGAGGGGCCTGAGCCACTCTGGTCCCTGACACTGGGGCAGCACAGCAAATCTCATCACACCACCAAGGGCCCAGGAAGCCTCTGAAGAGAAAAGGTTGGGAGCCATTTAGTGGCTTCTGGGACATTTGATAGCAAAAAAGCTGGCCTAAAGTGGTATTACATCCCCTTGTGTGGTTGTACAGACTGTTTTCCAGTGGTTGTGCTGGAATGTGCTGTGCAAACATCATGGAAATGTCCATTTTGGTCAGAGGGATGGAGCCCCTTTGCTCTGGGACAGGCTGGGAGAGCTGGGGGTGCTCACATGGAGAAGAGAAGGCTCCAGGGAGACCTCAGAGCCCCTTCCAGTGCCTAAAAGGGCTCCAGGAGAGCTGGGGAGGGACTTGGGACAAGGGATGGAGGGACAGGACATAGGGAATGGCTTCCACTGCCATAGGGCAGGGTTGGACGGGATATCGGGAAGGAATTGTTCCCTGTGAGGGTGGTATCAGTTAAAAACCATTGTCCCATATCCTGTCACGAGCTGCCTGTATACAAAGTCCCTCTCCCTCACTTTTATAACCCCCCTTAAGGTACAGAATAGCCCAGAAACAAACAGCAAACCTGGCAGGACTCCGAGGGTCCCACTTGACTCACGTTGAATTTTTTCTGGACTTGGACGGAAGAGTAGAGCCAGGGTTGCACTTTCCTACATTAATATTTACAAAGGCCTACCCTTTCTCAGGATTGCAAATTCTTGTTTTACCACTATGAGAAAAAACCTCTGAGATTTAGAGTTTTTAATACATACAAAGTCATCATTTGTTAGTTTTTACAAGGCTACTTTTTCCTTCCTTTTTTTCTGATATAAAGATTGCTTCCAGCGCTTTGTCATCTGTCCTCATTTAATCCATTTCAAAATTTATCCTTGCAGCATGAAACGTTGCTGTTGATCCCATTAAGTGTCTTCTAATAATTGCAGGGTTTAAGAAAGCTAAAGACAAAAACTGACTGAAATTAAGCTTGAAATGAATAAGAACATGAAAAAAAAATGAGTAGGAGTATGGTAATTACATGCTTATGACTGTGACATTAGGCAAAAGAAAACAGAGCAGCAGATGGTATCTGAATCTAAAGAAAAATGTAAATTATGATGAACTCACACCATTCCCTAAATAATGGTGTGTTTAGCAGCAGGTAGATGTCCCATGTAAAGAAGTGCTGCCTGATAATTCAAGGACATACACCCAACCCAGGAGGGACATACCAGCATCCTTCATTAGAGGAGAAATCACTTTATCAGTTTCTGTGTTCTGCAGGGCCTTTACCTCGCTTTCCTGGCCATCTCTACCATGGTGCTTGTCAATAAACTCACATTAGTGTTGATATTTGTCACTGGTAGTCACACAAAAACATCACCTTCTCCTGTGACCTTGGTAGCCCTAACACAGCTATTGCAGCCTGGGTCGGTTTGTTAAAGATATTTTTATTCATTCTTTGTTCTTTCTTTGCAATGCAAAAGAAAGAAGAGGAAGGGAATATATCTCTATGCATTTTTTCCTATTTATGTACTTCTATATTTGTAGCACCTATAAATATGTATGGGTTTTACAATCATATTCCTCTGAAGGAATACTACAAAGGCAATAAAATCTATTATCTGTTAAAAATTAGTCAATTAATTTTAGAAAATATATTAGTATTTTGTACTTATAATTTCCATTTCTTCCATGTCAAGAGGACTGAAATATTTCTGCCTAGCAGCAAACAATGAATATACATGGGCAGTGAGATCATCTCACTGAAGGAGAACTTGTAGTTGCTTTGGATTGTTTTCTCTATTTTTTGGGCAGCTTTCACAGACTTTTTCCAGAGACTGAAGCATATTCTTGTTATGGCAAAAATGAACAGAGTAGATTGAGTTGATTAGGTGGCAGAGATGCTACCTGTGCCTTTCTAATTTTGTTTTTTCTGCCTCCATAACCCAGATTCCATGTGTGTTCCAAAATCTCCATCAATTTTAGAGTCTCCCAGGGGGAGGCAAGTATCCAGTGCAGCCCCACGACTTCCCAGTCTCATTCCTCTTGCTCAGCTCACCTTTCCACCCCTGAGCTTCCACTCCCTGGCCAGGAACAGCAACATCCTTTTGTGTTTTGCATTATGCCCAAGAGCTTCATTTCACCATCCCTTACAATGTATTTTCTCTTTTCCCTGTCCACCCCAGTTCCCACCAGCTCTTCCCATGCCCCACAGATGGGCTGGCAAGTTACAGCTTGTTATTCCCTGTATTTTGCTTCTTTTAATGGATGCAGGTGCACACACTGCTGCACTGCTTTCCCCAGGAGCCCACGGTTCTTAATCATCCTATTAAAGTGATTCTGTACGTGCCATCATTTTCACATTAAGATGATCTGCTTTAACTGCACGCACAGAGACGTTCAAATTATTTGTTGTGAACAGCTGATTGAATTTAGCTCTGTTTGCTTACAAATTACCCCCTGCCTGTTTGAAGGGTTAGAGAGCTGCTGAGTCACCGAAGTTATTCAAGATATTTCAGGTATTTTGGGCTAGAGGGGCATGAGAACTGCTCCTTAGAGAGAGCTGATGGGACAAATAGTGGCTGAAATGCCGGGGGGCACTTCGCAGGGAGCACCTCAGCTGGTGGCAATGCCTGATCTTGGAGGAGGTTATCAGAGTTCTTATCACGAATAACTCATGTGTGCACAGAGCCTTCCTGCAGAGGCAATGCCACAGGAGCAGCCTCAGCGCTGACCAGAGGCTCTGTGGACAGAGCACTGAGGCATTAGGCCATTAAAAAAATATTATAGTCCCTGCTGTGGCCACAGGAGCAGGGCAGTGACCATCCCCTGTACTGGCATTGCTGTGATGCCTTAGGTTCTAACTTTTATATTTCAAAT